>CM037637.1:34826875-34939991 GCA_015227895.2 Colaptes auratus
CAGAACATATTTAACTGCCATTACAGTAAGGGAAATATCATCAAATTTTAGATCCCTGTAGCGAGAAAATTAGGGCCAGCACCAAGCAGCTGATCACTCTGCACTTCAGCAGAATGTTTTGTGAAGCACAGAATACAGATATAGGTCAGAGAGTGCAGAGAAGATAAGGGATGTTATCTGAACAGTTCAATTCACAGGAAATTTTTTAACCAACTTTGTTTTTACCCAAAGGAGATGATTCACAAAAACAAAATACGAAACAGTCGGCTTAGACACTTTTCCTGGTTTGAGATTGTAAAAGAATAAACTACTGAAGCATCCTAGATTTACATTGTAATAGCTCAAACTTGTTAAGGAGATTAAGATGACATTTTAGAGTAAAAATGTTAACCTCTATGTTAGCTTTTTTTTTTTTTTCTTCTTAATAAAAAGTAGAAAATGAGAAGGCTAAGCAAAATATTTTGACCATTGTGAAATGCTTTTGATACCTCAGGTCATGAAAATGTCAACAAGCCAGCTTTTTTTTTTTTGTCTTGGTTATGATGGGAACTTGGAAAAAAAAATCTGTTCAGTTAGCTGTGACTGTTTCTCTGCAAAGCTCAGTAAAATGCACACACGAAGAAGCAGCCTCTCAAACGACCACATTTTTATAGCTGGGATAAACTGAGCTCGTAGGTTAGGTAGCGTTGTGAAAGCCTCTCTAGATTTCAGAAGTTCTGAATAAAGTTAATAGGAGACAGCTACATGTACCTAAAGCACTGAAATAGTTTCTCATCTCATGATCATTGAAGAAACATTTCTCCCTCTCACATGCATTTCAAGCATTGCTTTAGAAATTCTGTTTGATAATGACAGTCTTCTCTTTAAGTTTCCCACTGCCTCTAGTTTTTCAGTTGCAGTAAGCACATCTGGTTTGGGCCAAACAGTCCAAAAATATTGATTTAGAATCATAAAATTGTTAGGCTTGGAAGGGACCTCAAGGATCATCCAGTTGCAAATCCCCTGACATGGGCTGGGACACCTCACACAACATCAGGTTGCCCAGAGCCACATCCAGGTTGGCCCCAAAAACCTTCAGGGATGAGGCTTCTACCACCTCCCTGGGCAACCTGTTCCAATGTCTCACCACCCTCCTGGGAAAGGACTGCTTCTTAACATCCAATCTGAATCTACCCATTTCTAGTTTTGTTCCATTCTCCCAAGTCCTATCACTATCTGACACCCTAAAAAGTCCCTCCCCTGCTTTCTTGTAGGCCCCCTTAAAATACTGGAAGGCCAAAATAAGGTCTCCCCGAAGTCTTCTCTTCTCCAGACTGAACAGCCTCAATTCCCTCAGTCTGTCCTCATAGGAAAGGTGCTCCAGCCCTCTGGTCATCCTCGTGGCCCTTCTCTGGACATGTTCCAGCAATTTCTGCCAGAAATGAATGACCTGTGCTCATTGCAGAATCCCTTCAAGGTTGTCTGTTTACAGGGATAGTCTTGAATCCCCTGAACTTGAAGTTTAAACTGAGGACAAAATGGGAAGATTTTTTTTCCTGTTTGTTACAGTTTGAAGGGGGAACTTTAGCCTGGTCCCTGACTGCAAGAACTGAAAATAAATGACCATTGGATATAAAAGTAAAATAATGCTAAGGTCTATATAGTTCATTAGATTGCTAATGGGATATAAAGCACAGGCATAAACAGTTCTTTCTCTCTTTTCTTCTCCTGTCACTTCTGCTTGCAACTTTTCTCCCTTTCTCTTTCATGTCCCTGCCAGGGGATCTCTGTTATGACTGCTGTGTGAGGTAATGGGAAGGATGGAGGGCGTGGGGGAGGAGGTGAATGGTCATCTGAATGCATCCAGGGGATTCTGAGATGTTTCTGTGTTGTTTATAAATGGCAAATGCACATATATTGTACATCTGTTGTGTATTTTGTACATAATCATTGCATTTCATATTCCCAGATTGTAGTTTGCTTGTAAATAGAGCTTCTTTTCCCTCCATCCTGAGCTAGCCTGGCAATTTTATTTTGGGGGTAGTTTTCTCCAAATTAGTTGGGGAGTATTTTAAACCCACCACACTATTTTACATCTTAGAAGCTGAATATGAAAGAGTACTTTTTTTTTTCCTCCACATATGGAAAAAAAACACTTTTATTGTATGTTTCTAGGTGTGGGTTTTTTTTCTCATGGCTTATTTTTTATTATTATTATTGATTTATTGTGACCCCTTGAGAATACATAGAAGGCTAGATCTGATCTAATAAACTGGGTCTGACAGAAGAAGCCTTTGGTGAATCATCTGCCCTAGAACCTTCCAAAAGTATAATACCTTATAAAAGAGCATTTTCATGGCTATTACCTGTGAACTATTTGAATGGAAAGATCTAGAAACTTCTAATTACTGTTGTGAATCTCCATTACATCCATAGATGCTCTAGACAAGTAGAGGTGATATGATTATACTGTGATCTTTGGCTACTGGTGGAGTAGCACACTTAACAAAAGGAACATGAAGCAAATGGAGCTCTGGGAACCAGCACAGGGTGAGTGTATGGAAATAACTGGGCCTGTGATATAGAGAAAGCTGTCTGGGAAGCATATAAGAGAAGAAAGAGTTTGTATGTCTGTTGGTGAAGTGTACATATGAAAATATAATATGTATACATTATATATCTGTATAAAACCTGGGGAACCAGGAAACTGGGCAAGAGAATTGGATGGAGGCTATATTAATTTTGATTTCTGTTATTTGCAGCAGTGTCACATCAGCTTCCTCAGCCTGCTTATGCTAACAAAAATGTGACCAGGAAAGAATGAAATCCTTCTGATAAAAAGTACTGCCTGTATGAAACACCGGAGTGTCAGTCCACAATTTTGGATCTCTACAAAACAACAAACCAAGGAGGCTCTAAAGACTCTGCTGAAATGGCAGTTCATATCAGTAGCACAGCTACAAAATGCTGTTGGATAGGTGAACTTTTCACCTAGAATGAAACCCTCTTTTCCAAGTTTCGTGTGCATTGTTTCCCTGTTCGTCCTGAGACACTCCTCCTGGTGTCCTAGTTATCTTGCCAGAGCTTGCAAAGCACAAGGATGTGGGAATAATGAATTATTCTATTCATTTATTATTCTTGATGAATAGTAAAAGTATTCTAATAACATTTACTATTCTATTCATGTATTACTGCAGAATAATTAGCCGGGAATGGCTTCTAAGAAGTTTTTCCAAAATTAGACTTTAATGGTTTTACTGTGTTTATCTTCACCTGTATGAAAATATCTCCCCACTTAACTGTTCCCACCTCCTTCCCCCACTCAGACCTGTATCTGTTTCCCAAACCTCCTCTATTGTTCAGAAAATGTTAATCTCCTCCTCTCCCAAAGACACAGCCTCTTCCTTCACATACCTGAACTCCCGTTTCAGAGCAAAACCCTTCTTTAAGTCAGATGTATCTTGTCTGTGCTGAGGTACGTGAGTGGGGGAAAGACCTGCATGAAGATCAAAGAATAGGTGTGTCTGTATGAGAATAGAAGTTTTAGGTAAATGAAAGGAGGTGATTATGAAAAGATACATATATGAGTAAGGGAGAGATGCAGTGTCTGAACAGGTGGTATATCAGCTGAGACTAGAAAGTTAATGGGACTATAGGAGGGCTCTTGGTTTGTCTTCATGCAGAGGACTCAATGTGCTCTCTTGACTTTGACTGGTGCTTATGTGGTACTGTGTTTGCCATTACTAGATGTCACACTGCCTTTTGGATTCTATACTTACTTTCTTCATCTCCCTTGATATTTCAAGTCCCTCACTTTGAAGAAAAATCTGTACTCATGGTAAATCTTCACATGGCCTTTCTCATTCTCAGGGCAGGATGAGTTGAACTGTATTTTGTCCTTTTGCTTTAGGGCTGTTGTGGAGAAGGGCTGATTTTCTACATGCTGTTCAGGCTGAATGTTTCTCTCTCTCTAAATCATTTGCATATGTGACTGAATTCTATATTCATCTAGAATCAATGTTTCATCATTTCTAGCTTCCTTCCCTCCCTTTTATGGAAAGAAGGAACTTTTCCTCCCTCTATTCTTTGTAGAACGAATATCACTTCTATGAAAGGTTTAACATATACAATTCACTGTGAATATCCTGCCAAATAATACATATGAAAACTTAATGTTACCTTACATCCAGTCTGGCTTCTTTTACAAAGTCTTTTCACTTCACAGTGTAATTATTGTTGATATAAGTAGTAGAGATGAGGCCAACTGTATAGTGCATGACCACTTGCATATTTAAATTGGACCTATCTTGGGATCCCACTCACTTCCCAGCCACTTTGATACAAGAACATACATTACTCTGTTTAATTCTGAGTCTTTAAGGTATGATTTCAGGGGGCAATCTTGCAGCAGCTGCAAATATCCTTCCTTATGATGTTGAACTTTGGAGTGCAAGTGGACTAAGCCCAGAAGTGCTCCTTCACTAGTTCATACCCACTCCATCTAATCCCAAGTCCTGTCTCTGACAAAGACCAGTGGAAAGTATCCAGGGATAACAATGAGAGGCCAGCCAGGATGAGTGCTTATTCTCCTAATCAGTCTTCTCAGCTCATAGCAAACAATAGCTTAATTTAATCATCAAATATTACATTGTTACAATCACTCTCCAAACATTCCTGGAGGTGCACTCGTTAGCACCCACAGAGCTTTACAAAACATCTCCCAGGTCCTGCCCTCAGAAAATCCTGTGGTTTCATCACCCTTGACTTGCCAGGATCTCTGGATTTTCACAGGTTCCTCTCAAGAAGAATGCCTTGCTTCTTGTGACACTGTGGAAGTATGTTCCTGGTTTAGTCCAGTTGGAAATACTGAGGAAAAACCAGGCTCCTATTGAAGCTCAGGACAGTATTAAACTTCATCAATGCCAGCAAAAAAACAGGCAAAATTGAAAATTCATAGTATTGGCCAGGGTGTGGTCCATTTCTTTTTAATGGTAAAAGCACTATATGATGAAAAAATAGGTAACTTAAAATTAGTAATTCTCTTTTTAACTAGGCAAGCCCCTATTTTCCTGTAGGATCCCAAATTCCCCACTCGAGAGCGCTTGGCCTCAGTCACTTATTGGAACTGTAGAAATAACAAAACAAAAATATTAAGAGGGAAATAAAAAACAAATCTCCTGGGCTGTGGCAGTTTAGGCTGGGTGCCTCCTGTTACTGCCACATTAAATTACACCTCCAGTGTCCTGAGTGCCCAACCCAGTAAGGTAGACACAGGAAACAGCCTGTTTCATACCCATAAATTCCTGTGCCCTATAAATCCATCTGCAGTCATTCTCTTCCTCTTCCCTCTCTGCTCCCATGGGAGATTTTCCCTATTGGGTAATGGTGGGGGAGTATCTCAAGGCCTCTTAGCCAGCCTGAGACCAGCCTAGCAGTGGGGGGGGAAGAAAGAGCCCCTGGGGGTTTGGGCTATACTCTCAGGTGGGGGGAAGGGAAGCGTTGGGAGGCTTTTGGGTGTGCTGTAAGGGACTCGGTATGCTTTGGGATTCTTTTGTCCCTATGCTTTGTAGCTTCTGTAAAACACTGCTTTTCCATTTAAACTTTCCATCACTTTTACATTCCATTTGTGTGAGTGACATTCTTTTGCCCCTTTCAAGGGTAAGAGAGGATCTGTCTGGGCTCAGACTAGGACAAGGACTTACTTAGGTGGGATTTTCGGTGGTGGTTTTTGGTGGTGGTGGTTTTTTGTGTGTGGTGTGGGTTTTTGGGTTGTTTGGGTTTTTTGGGTTTTCTTTCTGCATAGATTGTTTTAGGTAGGACAACTGCCAAACCTAGAATAGAATGTATAACATGAACACAAGGGGGAGAGCATTATCTGCATTGGCAGATCTTGTCAGAGGGAGAATTTCTCTGCCCTAGTGCTTATATTGCAAAACTTAACTCTTTTTGCACGTAGATCCTCTACCTTCTAAGAGCTGCTTTGGGCTGTAAATAGAGAAAAGTAAGTTAACAAGTCAGAGGTTGTAATTCTTCCAACTATTTGTCTGGGCAGATTGATAAAGATGGTGGAGATGTGTAGATTTGATTTGTTTGGCATGCAAAATGGTCTTGAGATGATAAGTGAAAGGAATCTTTTCTGCAGGATTTGTCACTGTCAAACAGAGCCAGCTGGGGCAGGGCAAGTGGCTTTTTATCTTTTTTTAACATTGCAAAAGCAAAAAAAAACCAGGGGGGGGGGTGGCAAAAAAAATTGAAAATAGATTGCACTTATCTAATATCACTAATGAAACCACAGTGATGTCAGTTCTGATCAAGCTGTAATCGGAGTTGCTGATGGTGTGATAAGAGGCTTCCGTTTTACGTGTGTTCTACATGCTTGCTGTGGAAAAGGCAGCAAATGATTAACTGTGGGTGAGTGGAAATGGTGAAGGAAAAAAATAACCTTGCCACAACAACAACAAGAGTTGAGAGAAGGAGAGGGCTTCACGGTGAATGCAGAGGGGAGGAGGAGGAGCAGAGGGTTCTGGGTATTATTAAATATGTGAAAGTAGACTCATTTGCTTTATAAGAAGTAGAGCACTCAGACGCGTTCACAACTTTGTGGTCACTCACATTTGCGTAAGTGCTATTAATCAGCTCACCACAGACTATCACAGCTATTTCTTTGGAAATTACACTTGAATTTAAACCTGGTGTTAAAAGGGAAAGCAATAAAAACATTACTGGAACGGTATGAAAAAAACCACACATTTGTTTCAATCCCTCTGGATTGGATTCTGATGCTTTTACTCAATAAGTAGACCCTTAATAAAAAGCCTGTCCTGAAGCCACTGGGTCAGGAGTGCAGGTGTTCAGTGATAATAAAGCCAACAAGGTCTCTTCCTTAAACCTACCTCACTCTCTCATAATTCTGTAGAAAGTTATCAGACAGTATCCTGTTTGCCAGGCAGAGAACAAAGGGTTACCCAGGCGTAGGTTTACTTTGGTGGGTAAGTCAGCCACAGCTTCTCCCAGTAGCAACACTGCTAGTTCTTGCCCTGGGTCGTCCAACTGGATTGCAGCTGCCCTTCTGTATCACTGCTCCCTTTCACAGTTGTCTCGGTCCGGAGAGGGAAAGAGACTCAGTTCTTTTGAATGTTCCTGGGTTGTGAAATGAGAGGCACAAATGAGGCAAAAATATCAACAGCTAGACTATTTATTGCATAAATAAAGTGGAGGGATCAGAAGGGGAAAGAGAGAAAATAGAGAGGGAGAGAGAGAAGAGAGAGAAGAGGAAAGGAATTATATTACCACACCCCTCCCCCCCCCAAGACAGTTTGAGGAAAGGTGCTGCAGGAGATATTGGGTCTGTAGAGGAAGGGTGCTGAGGCTTTGGCTGTAGAAGAGATGTGGTCCTCTGAGCAGCCTCTTCAGCTCCATGAGTTGCAGCAGGCGGAACTTAGGACATGGAGAGAGGGTTTGGTCTGCTTCTTCCAGGCTCCATGGCCTCTTTTCTTCGGAGCAGCATTGTCCCGGGCTTTTCCTCCTCTCGTGCTTTCCTTCTGTGTTTTTGGTTCTCTGTTTTTTCTTCTACTGAGCCAGTAGTTGCTCAAGTCTTTTATACAGTTTTTAGTCCTTAGCTATGTGTCCAAGTATTGTCCCTCAGGAAATCATCCTTAGGTAAGTATCCAGGTATCGTTCCCCAGGAAATCTTTCTGTGTATTCCTGTGTGATTGGGCAGGGGTCTGGATTGGGGGGCGGGTGGGAGGGGGTGTCTCAGCCTCCTCCTTCTCCATCTACCTGCCCACACACTCATTACACATCAGGAAACAGGTGCTGAATCCATTGTCTCACCATCCTCCCTTTCCAGGGTACTTGATGGGTGGCAATTATCTTGTCTTATGAATATTCCCCAGAGGTGGCTTCGGTCCATTGTTGTGAGGCCAGCTGCGGTCCAGTGAGCAATGTTGTCTTTGCACCTTCCAAGAGTCGTTCCAGTGGCTCTGCCCAACACACATCAGCTATTGTCTGGGCAGGCAGCAAGTGATTTTATCTTTGTTGAGTCACACCAGGAGAGACAAGCTTTAGTCTCTCACAACAGTATGTCTGGATCTGGATCTGCCCTGGTGGCAAATGATGAACCCAGAATCAAAACACATTTTGCAATATATAGCAAATACAGCAGCAGAAAGTATAAGCAGAGCATCTACTTGTAAGTATCTGTAACTGGTGATTTTTGTCTGTATAAGGTAGTCAGTAATTGACACTATCAGCCTTTCTCTTACTGGACACACTGCTGCTCAGAAAGAGAATTATCTCAGCAGACTAGTAAATAAACATGCTTAGCTGGCTAATCACTGATCCTTCAAACATCCATTAAAACAGAGTCATTATGCATAAAAATATAATAATCATTCCCTCTTCCAGTACAGATATGTTCTAGCAGTCAGGTGCTCTAAAGGAAGCAGGAAGCTGTTGCTAGTAATCTATTGTACCTTTCTGCTTTTTCTCCCCTAAATTTTTTTGGTTTATTCTTCTCCTTATGACAGATATAGAGGCCAACACATAAAATCCTAGAATCACAGAATCATGGAATCAGAATCATAGAATCATAGGATGATATCATGATCTGGGATGGAAGGGACTTCCAAAGCTCATCCGGTCCAACCTCCCTGCAGTCAGCAGGGACATCCCCAACTAGATCAGGCTGCCCAGGGCCTTGTTGAGCCTCACCTTGAATATCTCCAGGGAAGGGGCCTCAAGCACCTCCCTGGGCAACCTGTTCTACTGTTGGACCACCCTCATAGTATAAAACTTCTACCTGATATCCAATCTAAATCTGCCCTTCTCAAGTTTGAAGCCATTGCCCCTTGTCCTGTCACTGCACGCCTTTGTAAATAGTCTCTCTCCTTCCATGTGTAGAACAAACAGAATGTTAGCAGTATCATTCTGTAACAGAATTACCTCTTTCATGGTTAGTGGGGAGTTTTCACAGGCATATTCATGGATACATTTGGGGTAGTCAAGAAACAGAGATAATATTTGTCCAGAAGCAGGTGGAAAGGTACTTTTTGACCTCTTCTTATTACTGTGCATTATTTCATTAACATTGCTATGCAACAGTCTTCTAAATGGAGAAGTTATTTTGTCATTATGCATCAATAATGATTACCATCTACCAAAATCTACTGAATGTCTAATATTCTTCTATGAACAGTGATTTGGAAAGGTAAGATTTCTCAAAATGGAAAATTCTGGGCATTCCATTTTTTGGTGGGATAACTGAGTTCTCTAATATAAATAATTCCTGGAAGATGAATGGATGTCTCAGGCTAAATATGCTACATATCTATGAAATCCTCTTAAATCACAGGAGGATCACAGGATGCTAGGGCTTGGAAGGGACCTCTGGACATTATCGAGTCCAAACCCTCTGCCTGGGTAGGACCATAGAATCCAGCACAGGTCACACAGGATTGCATCCTGATGGGTTTGAAAGCCTCCAGAGAAGGGGACTCCACAACCTCTCTGGGCAGCCCTTTCCAATGCTCTGGGACCCTCACAGTGAAGAAAGGTGGAGCCTCCTGTGCTGGAGTTTATATCCATTGCCCCTCATTCTATCACAGCACACAACTGAGCAGAGCCTGTCCCCTCCCTCTCGACACCCAGCCCTCAGATATTTAGAAACATTGATTAAATACCCTCTCACTCTTCTGCAGACTAAAAACTCCCAGAGCTCTCAGCCTCTCCTCATAGAACACGTGCTCCAGTCCCTTAGTCATCCTTGTAGCCTTCTGTTGGACTCTCTTGAGTAGATCCTTGTCCCTCTTGAACTGGGGAGCCCATAACTGGATGCAATATTCCAGGGGAGGTCTCACCAGGGCAGAGTGGAGGGGGAGGAGAAGCTCCCTCGATCTGCTGGACACACTCCTCTTAATGCCCCCCAGGATCCCATTGGCCTTCTTGGCCACAAGGGCACATTGCTGTGCCATGGATAACTTGTTATCCATCAAGACTCCCAGGTCCTTCTCCACAGGGCTGCTCTCTAGCAGATCACCTCCCAACCTCTACTGGTGCAGTTTATTCTTCCTTCCCAGATGCAGGACTCTGCACTTATCCTTGTTCAACCTCTTTAAGTTCCTCTATGCCCAGCTCTCAGTCTGTCCAAGTCTTGCTGAAAATGTATGGTAAATGGCAAGAACATTTTTAGTATCCTCCCTATGTTACCTGGCTTGGATCGTTTGTCTTTCAAAGGACTAGTAAACCTTAATTTGCTTTAGCAGCTTTGAATGGATTTTTATTCTTTCTTACCACAGCCTCTCAACTCTAGTAATTTGAAAACTAAAAATTCACTGCAAAACTCGACCAATCCTGTACCATTCTTTTAGTATCAAATTTTATATAATTAGCCCTCAAACTGTGTTCAATTACTGACAATTATTTTCATGCTCTTTGAGGGACAACACTAATTTCATACTTAGCAGTGCTTTTAAAAAGGCTGATTCAGTCACTATATAAAAAAGTTTCTTTCTCAAGAGTTATACAGCACTGCTACAAAATTTATGAGAAAAATAGGATTCCACCATGGTACAATACTGGAATTCAAAAGCACACATGTACAGGTGATACAATACAATACAATACACCAGGCTGAAAGAGACCTTGAAGATCATAGTGTCAACCCATCAACCAATCCAACCCACCTAAACAACTAAACCATGCAGCCAAGCACCCCATCAAATCTCCTCCTGAACACCTCCAATGAAGGTGACTCCACCACCTCCATGGGTAGCCGATTGCAATGATCTCACTTGGCATGTACTTAGTTTCAGGATCCTTAAAATGCTAACTAGGCCTATTACAAACTTGGCTGTGCTACTTGTAAATCAATAAAATGATGCTATCTTTTAGAATGAAAGGCTAAACACATGAGGTGTGATTTCTGTTGACCAGGGACGGATATCAGAGTATCATCTTATCATCCAGGAATGACAAATGAATTTAATAGAATGGAATGGAATGGAATGGAATGGAATAGAATAGAATAGAATAGAATAGAATAGAATAGAATAGAATAGAATAGAATAGAATAGAATTAAACAGGTTGGAAAAGACCTTTGAGATCATCAAGTCCAACCTATCACCCAACACCATCTAATCAACTCAACCATGGCACCAAGCACCCCATCCAGTCTCTTCCTAAACAGCTCCAGTGATGGTGACTCCACCACCTCCCTGGGCAGCACATTTCAATGGCCAATCTCTCTTTCTATGAAGAACTTCTTCCTAACATCCATCCTAAACCTCCCCCGGTGCAGCTTGAGAATGTGTCCTCTTGTTCTGGTGCTGGTTGCCTGGGAGAAGAGACCAGCTCCCACCTGGCTACAACCTCCCTTCAGGTAGCTGTAGAGAGCAATAAGGTCTCCCCTGGTAACAGATCTCTGGAGTAACTAAATAAACCCCCCTACTTTAATATGACAGTTGTCATTACATCTTTAATGACTTATTTATGGTTTATGTTTATTCATCTATTTATTTATGTATATGAGAAATATATTAAGAAATATGCTAGCACTATTTTTTTGGGGGGGTTTAATGATGAGTACTTTTTGACTTAGGCTATGCAGCATCACTCTTACTTTAATTACTATTGAATTTCTTTTGACAATTAGGTTTTTCTCTCCATTGTTTTGAGTGATATTCTTCAACAAACCTATTAGGATGAGTGTGCTCCTGCGCTGTGCATGAGCAGAATGAAAAGAGAGGCAACATTTAGGGGAGACCTCGTTGCTGTCTACAACTACATGAAGGGAGGTTGTAGCCAGGTGGGAGCTGGTCTCTTCTCCAGCAACCAGCAACAGGACAAGAAGGCACAATCCCAAGCTGAACCAGGGGAGGTTTAGGCTGGATGTTAGGAAGAAGTTCTTCATAGAGTGAGTGATTTGCCATTGGAATGGCTGCCCAGGGAGCTGGTGGAGTCACCATCACTGGAGGTGTTTAGGAAGAGACTGATGGGGTGCTTGGTGCCATGGTTTAGTTGATTAGATAGTGTTGGATGATAGGTTGGACACAATGATCTCTGACGTCTTTTCCAACCTGGTTAATTCTGTTCTGTTCTTCTGTTCTATTCTATTCTATTCTATTCTATTCTATTCTATTCTATTCTATTCTATTCTATTCTATTCTATTCTAACTCCTGTGTGCAAATCCTTTTGCAGATGAAACTGAGCTTGTAGGGATCATTCATCTGCTTGAGGGTGGGAAGGCCCTGCACAGGGATCAGGGCAGGCCAAATCAATGGACTGAAGCCAACCGCATGGCATACAACAAGGCCAAGTGCCAGGGTCCCGCACTTGGGTCACAACAACCCTGTACAACACTACAGACGTGGGGAAGAGTGACTGAAAAGCTGCCCAGCAGAGAAAGACCTGGTAATGTTGATCAACAGCTAGCTACCTGGAAGGAGGTTGTAGTGAGGTTGGTAGTGGTCTCTTTTTCCCAAGCTACAATCAACAGAACAAGAGGAAGTGGCTTGAAGTTGCACCAGAGGAGAAATAGATTGGATGTTAGAAGAAACTTCTTAGGTTCTCAACACTGGAATAGGCTTCCCAAGTAGGTGATTGCATTCCTGCCCCTGGAGGTGTTGGAAAGACTCAGAGATGTGGAGCTAAGACTTTGTACAGTTAGATAATGGTTTGGATCAATAATCTTAAAGTTCTTCTCCACCTAAACCAATTCTATGTTGAGAGACTTTTTAGGGTGTCAGGGTGTGATAGGACTGGGGGAAATAGAAAAAAGTAGAAATGGGTAGATTCAGATTGGATGTTAGGAAGAAGTTCTTTCCCATGAGGGTGGTGAGACGTCGGAACAGGTTTCCCAGGGAGGTGGTAGAAGCCTCATCCCTGGAGGTTTTTGGGGCCAACCTGGATGTGGCTCTGGCCAGCCTGATCTAGTGTGAGGTGTCCCTGCTCATATCAGGGAGTTTGGAACTGAATGATCCTTGAGGTCCCTTCCAACCCTAACAATTCTATGGTTCTATGATTCTTCATCTCTGTTTTTTCTCTTTATAGGGGATTTTGAGATGTTACTAAGGAAAGGGCACTTATGTGGAAAAAAAAAAAACACCTGTTGATTTCTCCTGCAATATGAAGAACAAGATTTAAAACCTTGCTGTATCCAGTTTCCAGGTGATAAAAATAGTATTAGAAATGCACTGGTATAATGAGGGAAAAGTAACAAACAAATGATTAGCAGATGAGAACTGGCTTAAGGATTAAATGGATGCCATAATCTCACTGCAGGCTAGGATGGGAAACTCAAAATTAATTAAATGAGGAATTTTGGATTAGGAAACAAAGAAAACTCAGTACTTTCTCAGTATTCTCAGAATGTGGAGAAGAATGTGTTTGGCTCATCTAAAGCTGCCCAGAGAAGGGAAAGGATGTTGGAAGACCCTGTAGACTTTGCTGCCACTGAGAGGCAGGAATAGATAGAAGCAACTGCTCTTATTTCAAGAGGCTTTCCACACAGGGATATCTTTGCATTTTACAGAATAGAGAATTAACCAGGTTGAAAAAGACCTTGAGATCATCAAGTCCAACCTATCACCCAACACCATCTAATCACTCAGTGGCCCATCCAGTCTCTTTTAAAATGTTTCCAGTGATGGTGACGTCACCGTCTCCCTGGGCAGCACATTCCAATGGCCAATATCTCTTTCTGTGAGGAATTTCTTCCTAACATCCAGCCTAAACCTCCCCTGGTGCAGCTTGAGACTGCGTCCTCTTGTTCTCATCTGCCAGCTCTCTCAGCACCCGAGGATGGATCCCATCTGGTCCCATGGACTTGTGGGGGTCCAAGCGGCTGAGAAGATCTCTAACTTTCCCATCCTGGAACAGAGGAGAACCATGCTGCTCCCTGGCTCCTTCTGCCAGCTCTGCAGGCCAGCTGTCTGGAAGACGTTCTGTCCTGCTCATAAAAATTGAGGCAAAGAAGGTGTTAAGTGCCTCTGCCTTTTCCTCATCCCTTGTTACAACGTTCCCCTCTGTGTCCACCAAGGAGTGGAGGTTGTCTTTGCCCTTCCTCTTGCTATTAATATATTTATAGAAGGACTTTTTGTTGTCCTTCACAGACAACATGGTGCTGGTTGCCTGGGAGAAGAGACCAGCCCCCAGCTGGCTACAACCTCCCTTCAGGCAGTTGTAGATGGCAATAAGGTCCTGGTCATAACTAGATCTCTGATATGGGACAAGGTTTTATTGCTGACACATTAAAGGCCACTACGGAGGGAAAGGGGAAAGGTGTGTTAGTTAAGTACCATGACTGGGGAAATATGGGGTTTGTTTTAGACAGTTTTTACTAATGAGTTTTTGATGTTGGTATTATTATTGAAGGATGGCTAAAAAATCATGCAAAAAATAGTATTTTCATTTCTCTTCAAAATTACTAACAGGAGAGTATATTAAATAGAGATAGACATATTCCTACACCTAAAAAAATCTACACAGGATTACAAAGAGAAAAGGTTCTTATCTTAGTATTGCTATATATAGTTATATAATAATTGTCATATATAAATTTCTATAGATAAATAATATTGTTACATATAAATTCCTACATATAATATACATATACTCACATAGTTATTAATAAATAATATGTGGTTACCATTGAATGATATATTTGAGATTCTTTGTTTACATTTACAACACGTTGTCTTTAGCTAGCGTGCTCCTAGTGAACATATTACTTGTAGTTTTGTCAGCATGTTGTGTTAGCAACTGGCCTTTTAAATCTAAGAAGGATTTGAAGCTTTTGAGAAGATTTTTTTTTTTGGTCTGTTTTGAAAATCTCCATTTGCTTCCTTTCCTGTCAGTTAGACTTGCTAGGCTCTGCTCTGGGAGGATTTTTCTTTCTGTGTGTGCCCCAAGGATCAGTGCTGGGCCCCATGCTCTTTAACATCTTTATTAATGATCTGGATGAGGGCATTCAGTCCATCATCAATAAATTTGCGGATGACACCAAGCTGTGGCAGGTGTTGATCTGCTGGAGGGTAGAGAGGCTTTGCAGAGGGACCTTGACAGGCTGGACAGATGGGCAGAGTCCAAGGGCAGGAGATTGAACACATCCAAGTGCCGGTTCTGCACATTGGCCACAGCAACCCCATGCAGTGCTACAGGCTGGGTCAGAGTGGCTGGAGAGCAGCCAGGCAGAGAGGGACCTAGGGGTGTTGGTAGATGGTAGGCCGAACCTGAGCCTGCAGTGTGCCCAGGTGGCCAGGAGGGCCAATGGCATCCTGGCCTGCATTAGGAACACCGCACTGGTTAGGCCACACCTTGAGTCCTGTGTCCAGTTCCAGGCCCCTCAGTTTAGGAAGGATGTTGACTTGCTGGAACATGTCCAGAGAAGGCCAACACAGGTGGTGAGGAGTTTGGAACACAAGCCCTATGAGGAGAGGCTGAGTGAGCTGGGGTTGCTTAGCCTGGAGAAGAGAAGGCTCGGGGGTGACCTTATTGCTCTCTACAACTACCTGAAGGGAGGTTGTAGAGAGGCGGGGTCTGGTCTCTTCTCCCAGGCAACCAGCAACAGAACAAGAGGACACAGTCTCAGGCTGCGCCAGGGGAGGTTTAGGCTGGAGGTTAGGAGGAAGTTCTACACAGAAAGAGTGATTGCCCATTGGAATGGTCTGCCCAGGGAGGTGGTGGAGTCACCATCACTGGAGGTGTTCAGGAGGAGACTTGATGGGGTGCTTGGTGCCATGATTTAGTTGATTAGGTGGTGTTGGATGATGGGTTGGACTCAATGATCTTGAAGGTCTCTTCCAACCGGATCTGATCTATTCTATTCTATTCTATTCTATTCTATTCTATTCTATTCTATTCTATTCTATTCTATTCTATTCTATTCTATTTACCTTTCATTTTTTTTCTTCGCCTTCAGTTTTTAATCAGTTCTTCTTTTATGCTTGATGTGTTACAATACTTAATAAAAACAAATATCAGGGTAAATTACAAGATCACATGATGTTAGGGGTTGGAAGAGACCTCCAGAGATCAAGTCCAACTCCCCTGCCACAGCAGGACCATAGAATCTAGCACAGGTCACACAGGAACACTTCCAGATGAGTCCTGAAACTCTCCAGGGAAGGAGACTCCACAGCCTCTCTGGGGAGCCTGTTCCAGTGCTCTAGGACCCTCATAGTGAAGAAGTTCCTCCTCATGTTGAGGTGGAGCCTCCTGTGCTAGAGTGCTAGAGTTTCTCTCCATTGCCCCTTGTGCTATCCCAGGGTACAACTAAGCAGAGCCTGTCCCTCCCTCTTGACACCCAGCCCTCAGAGATTTAGAAACATTATTTAGTCCCCACTCAGTCTTCTCCAGACTAAACAGCCCCAGGGCTCTCAGCCTCTCCTCACAGGGCAGTGTTCCAGTCCCTTCAGCATCCTTGTAGCTATCTGTTGGACTCTCTCCAGCAGATCCCTGTCCCTGCTGAAATGGGCATCCCAGAACTGGAGGCAATATTCCAGATGAGGTCTCACTAGGGAGAGTAGAGGAGGAGCAGAACCTCCCTGGATCTGCTGGACACACTCCTCTTAATGCAGCCCAGGATACTTTAGGCCTTCTTGGCCACAGGGCACATTGCTGACCCATGGATAACTCCCAGGTCTCCTAGGTCCTTCTCCATGGGGCAATTAATAGAAAGACTATCTGGGTCATTGATTAGGGGTAGATCTTTCAAGACTGATAATATTCAATTGCAAAATTTATTAACATTCTCAGAAAAACAAGTCATATTAGTACAGCTTTTTGTTTAAAGTGATTTTCATTATACTCTGTAAGCAAAGGAATTCTCTCTTCAGTTAGACACCTCTTTGTAATCATAATGGAGATCTGTTCTTGGAATATATGCTTCATATTTTATTTATAGCCAGTCCTAATAACAGCAGTAGAATTCCTTCTGGGTTTCCCTATTTCTGCTATTATGATTGAGCCAGATATGTTAATCTGCACAACATCAAGTGTCTGCCTTGGTTTTACAGAGCTTTCCCTATTATTAGGTATTTAGAACACAGGAAGTTGTGTTTTTCAGGCTATATGGCAACGTTTCTAATTCAGTGGTAGCTCAAGAAAACAACTTTGATGGGTAAAGAAACAATCTAGAGGACTTACTATCTTCAGATGTCTTGCCAAGATGAAGAAACATTTTCTCCCTACTTCTAAAGCTTATTCCTTTCAGAGATGCCTTTTTTCCCCACTCTCCCTGGAAAGCACACTGGTTTGTGAGCATCTTGAATTTGACAAACTCTGTTTTCAGGCATTGTTTGTGTATTTGTAGTTTATTGTCGTATCAACAGGGTTAAAGTATACGTTGAGGTGCTGGGGTTTTATAGGATGAACATTCTGATCTTTTTGATTAGTTCCACTTTTACAGCAAGCTGATAAAGTTGCAACTCATAAAACATCTATGGTGAAGGCGTGTATCAATAGCCTACATTTATTGCCTTAGCCATATGGCAACTAAAATACATGGCAAAGATCAGCTGGTAACTATCGGTGGAGTGAGTGTGCCATTGTCAAAACAACATCCCTAGCAGTGACACTGGGATCAACTGCAAACCTGTGTTTTAGCTCCTCCTTCTCTTGAGAGAAATATGATTCAAATGAACCAGCAGATTTTAACAGATTTTGCAGTAAAATCGTGAGTAAAAAGTAATTGCTAGAAATGCTGAAAGACATTGACTGTCATTCAAACCCAATTTTGTTAAAGAGCCTTTACATATCTCACGCATTTTTGGAAGCTAATAGAAAGAAGTAAGAGTTAAGAAGCTGGGATGATTGTAGGCTTACCTTAGTTTAGTATTTCTTGGTGAATAACAAAGCATCAGAAAGTATGTCCCCAAGGGATCAGTACTGGGCCCCATGCTCTTTAGTGTCTGTATCAATGATCTGGATGAGGGGATTGAGTAAATTTGCAGATGACACCAAGCTGGGGATGGGTGTTGATCTGTTAGAGGGTAGGAGAACTCTGCAGAGGGACCTTGATAGGCTGGACAGATGGGCAGAGTCCAATGGCATGAGATTTAACACATCTAAGTGCCAGGTTCTACACATTGGCCACAACAACCCCATGCAGTGCTACAGGCTGGGGTCAGAGTGGCTGGAGAGCAGCCAGGCAGAAAGGGACCTGGGGGTACTGGTTGATAGTAGGCTGAACACGAGCCAGCAGTGTGCCCAGGTGGCCAAGAAGGCCAATGGCATCCTGGCCTGCATCAGGAACAGTGTGGCCAGCAGGAGCAGGGAGGTCATTCTGCCCCTGTACACCGCACTGGTTAGGCCGCACCTAGAGTTCTGGGCCCCTCAGTTTAGGAAGGATGTTGACTTGCTGGAACGTGTCCAGAGAAGGGCAGCAAAGCTGGTGAGGGGGAGCCCTTTGAGGAGAGGCTGAGGGAGCTGGGATTGCTTAGCCTGGAGAAGGGGAGGCTCAGAGGAGACCTTATTGCTATCTACAACTACCTGAAGGGTAGTTGTTGGTCTCTTCTTCTGGGCGGCCAGCAACAGAACAAGAGGACACAATCTCAAACTGTGCCAGGGGAGGTTTAGGCTGGATGTTAGGAAGAAGTTCTTCACAGAAAGAGTGATTTGCCATGGGAATGGGCTGCCCAGGGAGGTAGTGGAGTCACCATCACTGGAGGTGTTTAGGAAGAGAATGGATGGGGTGCTTGGTGCCATGGTTTAGTTGATTAGATGGTGTTGGGTGATAGGTTGGACTTGATCTCAAAGATCTCTTCCAACCTGGTTAATTCTATTCTCTTCTATTCTATTCTATTCCATTCCATTCCATTCCATTCCATTCCATTCCATTCCATTCCATTCCATTCCATTCCATTCCACTCCATTCCATTCCATTCCATGTTTACATTGCTGCAAACTTTCCACCCATTATAGTGGGTAAAAATACACTGAGATGCGTCTTATGCATCATTCCTATCCACTGCTGCTGCTGCTCTTGTATGAGGTTTCAGGAGAATAGCAACAGGTATGGGCTCCAGGGCATGGAGGTATGTGTTATCTTCTGATGTCTCTTCTACAGGGGAAAATAAATTGGATCAACTTCAGGCTGGAACATGTCACAGAAAGTAAACTAATGGAATTATCTAGGTGCCCAGTATTCTTTCCAAAATGGCATAAAGTGGAATATGAATTCTAAAATTACCTTAAGCTGTGTTAGCAATACTAAGAGAAGAAACTTTTCCCTTTGTAATGTTCCCTGAGAACGGTTTGCTACAGTTGGCATTAGCCCTTCTTCCACCTCAAGGCATGATCTGATGTGACTGAGGCACCCAGTTTGAAGGACGCTATGTATGGACAACCTTAGGACAAATGTTCTGTGTGGTAGCCTTATGCATGTGCAGAGGAGCTCTGCAGTGCATGTCCAGTGGGACTGACCTGCACATGAGCAGAAACTCTACCTGGGTGTGTAGGCAGTGTGAAATACCAGCCATCACCTCCCAAGGACACCAGCTTTTCCTGTCCAAGAGAAGCACTGCCAGCACAGTCAGCAACCTCTCATTTCATTTCAGCTTTATTCCACTGGTATTAGCAATGATTCCATGTCAATCACATTCTAACCCTCTTACTGTGCAAACCATTAGACTTTGCTGGAGAGGGTCCAGCATAGGGCTATGAGGATGGATAGGGGACAGGAGCATGTGCCTTATGAGGAGAGGCTGAGGGACCTGGGGCTTTTTAATCTGGAAAAGAGAAGACTTAGAGGGGATTTAATAAATGTTTATAAATACCTGAGGACTGGGTGTCAGGATGAAGGGGACAGGCTCTTCTTACTTGCTTCCTGTGATAGGACAAGGAGCAATGGATGCAAGCTGCAGCACAGGAGGTTCCACCTCAACACAAGGGGGAATTTCTTTACTGTAAGGGTCACACACCACTGGAACAGGGTCCCCAGAGAGGTTGTGGAGACTTTCAAGGCTTGTCTGGATGTGTTTCTCTGTGACCTGAGCTAGATTTTATGGTCCTGCCCTGGCAGGGGGGTTAGACTTGATGATCTCTGGAGGTCCCTTCCAACCCCTGACATCCTGTCATCATCAAATCATTTCAGTTGGAAAATACCTTTAAGATCATCAAGTCTAACCATTAGATGATGAACCTTACTGCTCTCTACAACTACCTTAAGGGAGGTTGTAGACAGGCAGAGGTTGGTCTCTTCTCTGAGGCAACCAGCACCAGAACAAGAGGACACAGTCTCAAGCTGCACCAGGGGAGGTTCAGACTGGATGTTAGAAAGAAATTCTACACAGAAAGAGAGATTGGCCATTGGAATGGGCTGGCCGAGGAGGTGGTGGGGTCATCATCCCTGGAAGTGTTTAAAAACAGCCTTGATGAGCCACTCAATGCCGTGTTTTAGTTCATTAGAAGGTGCTGAGTGATAGGTTGAACCTGATGATCTCAAAGGTCTTTTCCAACCTGGTTGGTTCTGGGATTCTGGGATTATCTAACTCTACTATATCTTGTGCTAAACCACGTCCCTTTGCACCACATCTCTGTGTCTTTTACTAGTCTCAGTATTTTCCCCTTTGTGATCCTTCCTGCTTTTAGGAGACAGTTAATGCAATCACAGCTGAATGGCAAGTGGCACACTTTAGATACCTGTTGCAGTCTTGGTGCATGCCATTTTGCCACGAATATTAAGAGCCACACCCTCCAACAAGGAAACACCATGGACTCCATTGAAGCTGTGTCGTCTTATTACAGGTGAGAACCTGTTCTACAGCTCTTGACTATATATATATATATCTGTTTGAAATACAGGCCATTCACCTAACCTATGGAAGAAATGTTTGCACCAGACACTGCACTTAAGTGCACATGGAGAAAGACATTCCTTCCTCAAAACCAACACTTCATTCCTGTCATTTCACACTGATGACTGTTGAATCACTTCTGCTTTGCTCTTCTGTCTATTTAAAATTTACCACTCTGCTTTTACTTCTGCTTCAGTAATGTTTGTCCACCACATCTGGTAACTCAGCTACTTTGTCTGCTAGTGCTCTAGCTTGATTTTTTGGGTTTTATTCTTAGTTAATTTTTAATTTCTTCTTTACTCTACCTTACTTACTTTTAATGTTTAATAGATCCTGGCAGTTTTAATTCGAGTTTGCTACTTAAGGAAAAATCGACTCAAATTTTACAAAGTCCTGAATATCACGAGAAAAATGCTTATCAAAACTTTGCTTTATCAGATAGAGTTTCATTATTATTATTTTTTGAGATTAATAAGGTGTATCAGCATTTTATTTTTTTCTTCCTAAACAGTGGAAAAAGAGAGGGAAAGAAAACAAACAAAAAAAAGTTATTCTCATTTATCAAGCAGGAAATTTCAAATGGAAGGAATTAAAGTGCTTTACAGACAGTAAAATATCCTCAGCTGTGATCAACAACTGGCTTGGGGCATGGCACCTCCAATTGCAAACACTGGTAATGTTCATCAATATTTTATGAGAGTTTATTTTTACCTTTAAACTACTGACCCTCTACTTATGTCTTTGATATCATTTGAACTGTGTCATGAGGGGTTTGGAACACAAGCCCTATGAAGAGAGACTGAGGGAGCTGATGTTGATTAGCCTGGAGAAGAGGAGGCTCAGGGGAGACCTTATTGCTGTCTACAACTACCTGAAGGGAGGCTATAGAGAGGCGGGGGCTGGTCACTTCTCCCAGGCAACCAGCAATAGAACAAGAGGACACAGTCTCAAGCTGAGCCAGGGGAAGTTCAGACTGGATGTTAGGAGGAAGTTCTACACAGAGAGAGTGATTGCCCATTGGAATGGGCTGCCCAGGGAGGTGGTAGAGTCACCTTCATTGGAGGTGTTTAGGAGACTTGATGGGGTGCTTGGTTGTATGGTTTAGTTGATTAGGTGGTGTTGGATGATGGGTTGGACACAATGAACTTTAAGGTCTCTTCCAACCTGGTCTGGTCTGGTCTGGTCTATTCCATTCCATTCCATTCCATTCCATTCCATTCCATTCCATCCATTCCATTCCATTCCATTCCATTCCATTCCACTCTATTCTATCCATGACCAGTCTGAAAGAAATCTAGGTGAGATTATTTCCTTATTGTTATTATTTTTGTCCTTATTTTGCTCTTCCTGTGACCTAAACACAGAGCTGTACTTACAGTGTAAATCTACTTTCAGATGTGTAGTCTGGGCATCAGAAAAGGAATGGGGAACTGCTTGAAAGAGTCCAGTGCAGAGCCACAAAGATGATTAAGGGAGCGGAACATCTTCCTCATGAGGAAAAGCTAAGGGAGCTGGGAATCTTTAGCTTGGAGGAGACTGGAAGGTGACCTGATTCATGCTTATAAATACGTGAAGGGGGAGTGTCCAGAGGATAGAGCTGGGCTCTTTCCGGTGGTGTCCAATGATGGGACAAGGAGCAATGGGTGCAAGCTGGAGCATAGGAAGTTCCACGTGAACATAAGGAAATACTTTTTCACTGTGAAAATGACAAAATTCTGGAACAGGCTGCCTAGAGAGATTGTGGAGTCCCCTTGTCTGGAGACATTCGAAACTCCCCTGGAGTGTGAACTACTCTAGGTGATCCTGATTTGACAGGGAGGCTGGACTGGATGATCTTTTGAAGTCCGTTCCAACCCCTAATGTTCTGTGATTCTGCAGTGTTACAAGCCAGTGCTTGAAATGTGTTGCTTAATGATTGCTTGAAAGGTCACATCCAGATATGCATTTTGGCTTAAAGCGGGGTAGGGGGAGGAATAGAACTGAGTAAGAGTAATCTGAATCACCCAGCTACAGTTTGAATTGCATCTTTGGACATTTTCAGAGATTGTTCATTTCAACAAAGGGTCTCTGAGTGTGATAGAATGACTGAACAATAGAGGTTGGAAAGGACCATCAGGTCCAACCACCTTGACAAAGCACGATCACCCAGGGTAGTCTACACAGGAATGCATCCAGAAGGGTTTTGAATGTGTCCAGAGGAGACTCCACAACCTCTTTGGGCAGCTTGTTCCAGTGCTCCATGACCCTCACTGTGCAGAAGTTCCTCCTCATGTTGAGGTGAAATCTCCTATGTGTGAGTTTGTATCCATTGATCCCTGTCTTATTACTGTGCACCACTGAAAAGAGCTTGGCACCCTCCACTTGACATCCACCCCTCAGATATTGATAGACTTTGATCAGATCCCCTCTCAGTCTTCTCCAGACTAAATGGCCAGGTTGTTGATAAAGATATTGAACAAAACTGGGCCCAGTAATGATCCCTGGGGAACACCACTGGCCACGGCCTCCAAGTTGACTATGTGCCACTGATGACAACCCTCTGAACTCTGTTGTCAAGCCAGTGTTCAATCCACCTCACAGACCAACCATCTGTGCCACATTTCCTGAGCTTTTCTGTGAGGATATTATGGGAGACAGCATCAAAAACCTTACTGAAGTCAAGATATGTGGCATCCACTGCTCTTCCCTCTTCTACTCATAGAAGAAACATTAAGTGAAAAGAGTATCTGCCCTTTTTTTTTTTCCCTGAAATTGTAACCTAATACTCAGCCTAATATATATGTGTAAAATCTTGGCTTCCATTGGTCACTGTAGAAATCATTTACTACCTCTTACACAGTGTTTTGAACACATTAATTAGTTGTTATAATATGCTTGCAGTGCTATTATGTTGATACTGTTCAGTAGTACTTACAACTCACCTGCATGTCTCAAAATGGATTCGTTATTGTCCAAATCTGCCTTTGTGAAGCATTGCCTATGGAATGTCTTGTCACAGAACAGCCTAAATACAGTGTGGCTTTCTATTTCCATAACATCTGTCTTTTCTACTATAGAATAGATTAACAATTATGTCTTTCAAAAAGAAAAAAAAAAAAAGGAAACAAAGCCATACAGCTTAGACAGCAGCAGCTAGCTGGGCTACATATATGTCAGAGGAAAGGGTCTCTCAACACAGTGCAGCTGCTAATGTTCACACTTTCCCTTCTCATTGTACAAGAGCATGCTCTGTTATTTCTGTTACAAAATGATTGTCTGAGGAGGGGAAAAAAGAGATAGCAGACTCTCCCACTCTCCTCTTTCCATGCATGCAAGGCTTTTCAATTGTGTTAAGCAGCATAGAAGAAGTACTTTTTTAAATGACTGTTTTGTTTCAGCACTGGTTGCTGATGTGTACATGCAACACAGTTTTAATCAAATCCCAAATGCTGAAGACCTTTCAGCAGTATCTTAGGCAGCATCGTGCAATGCTTATTCCACTTGAAGTGGCCACTAGGGAGGTACAATTAGCTGTTCCCATGGAGAAGTTTGTTATACTAATAAATAATAAGTAGTGTAGGTAGAGATGGAATCAATTAAAGATATTTTTGACCATCTAATGGTTTATGGGAATACTAAATAATTGACAGCAGGTTTTGACTATGTGTTCCATAAAGCATGCTTTATTGTAACTAAAGTGTGACCACAGAGCAAGGAATGCCTGTGCCTTGACAGTCATAAAGGTTAACTTACACCACTCTCTTAAACATCTCTGCTTACAGCATTCACCATGAATCCTTTCTGAAGAATTAAAACATAGACAGAAGTACATATGTATTTCAAGGGAGGTGATTCTCCCCCTCTACTCAGCTCTGGTGAGACCCCACCTGGAGTACTGTGTTCCCTATTACAAGAGGGACAGGGACATGCTGGAAGGTGTCCAGAGAAGGGCCAGGAGGATGATCAGAGGGCTGGAGCACCTCTCCTATGACGACAGACTGAAAGAGTTGGGGCTGTTCAGTCTGGAGAAGAGAAGGCTCCGAGGTGACCTTATTGTGGCCATCCAGTATCTGAAGGGGGCCTAGAAGAAGGCTGGGGAGGGACTTCTCAGGCTCTCAGGTAGTGATAGGACTAGGGGGAATGGAATAAGCTGGAGGTGGGGAGATTCAGACTGGACATGAGGAAGAAATTCTTCACTATGAGAGTGGTGAAGCCCTGGAATGGGTTGACCAGGAAGGTGGTTGAGGCCCCATCCCTGGAGGTGTGTAAGACCAGGCTGGATGAGGCTCTGGCCAGCCTGATGTAGTGTGGGGTGTCCCTGCCCATGGCAGAGGGGTTGGAACTAGATGATCCTTGTGGTCCCTTCCAACCCTGACTGATTCTATGATTCTATGATTCATGCTCAAGCTCCTGCAGCAAATTTCATTTTCTTTGTATTTCTGGAAAAAAAAAAAATTCTGAAAAGACACTTGAAATGTTAGGGAAGCAAAAAGTTGCTGCTGCCTCTGTTTTCATGGGTTTGCTTGAATAACTCTGAATTAATTTGGTTATTTGAGATTGATTTGACAAACTCATTCAAGCCATAGCTTAATCACTTTTATTTGTCTGAGGTAAAAATATTGACATAGATTCAAAACAAACCCAGCTCTACTGGGGGTAGGGGGGGAGAGGGAGAGAAAAATAATTTCTTCAGTAGTAGTTGTTGAAGGTAAAATGCAGCAAATATAAAAGCAGATTCACCAGCCCTTAAAGTCTGATTTGTTCCATTCCAACACCAGCTATTTTTTGAGGCTTCCCTGCCACTGAGTATTCACAGATGACCTTATAACAGTTGTAGCTATTATACTACCTTTTTGCTGTTGTTGTTTTCTCTTATGTGTACAGAATTTATTGGAGAAGCTCATGCTGGCAGAGATATTTGAAGTCAGAAAGCAGATGAGGTTTCAGGACTGAAGCTAAAGTGAAAATGTGCAGCATGCAAAGCCCATAGTTTCTCTTACACCTCAGAATTCAAGATATGCTGAAGAGAGGATATTAGCAGTAGCATGATAATAATGATAATATAATAACAACAACAATAATAATAATGTTTTTTAAAATAGTGCTGAGGATAATGATAATAATAACCCCAATGATGATGATGATGATGATAACAACAACAATAATAATACTAAAACTACTAATAATAATAGTGGTGATTATAATAATAATAAAAGTTATGAGGATAATAATAGTGCTGAGGATAATGATAACAACAAGAATAATAACAATAATAATGATAATGATGGTGATGACGATGGTGATGGTGATAGTAACAACAGCAATAATAATGATAATAATAATAATAATGCCTTATGATGGCAGCAGAAGGGGAATGTCTGTTATGTTCTATCAAGATATAAAGTCATTCAATGACTGATGACTGGGGTGAAATAATGTTTTCAACATTAAAGAAGGAATTCTACCTTGGTTCATTTGATGAACAAGTGTATCCACTAATGAACATTGTGTTTGCACTTAGAGATGACTTTAATGAGTTCTTATTAGCAGCTGCAATGAAGTAGCAAAAGAATACAAATTTGAATCCTTCATTTATCCAATATAAAGCAAATACTATGCACATGCCATTTCCCCAGGAAAGGCCAGAACTGTTTAGAGTAACCAAAGTTACTGGACAGATGGGCAGAATCCAATGGCATGAGATTGAACACATCCAAGTGCCGGGTTCTGCACATTGGCCACAACAACCCCATGCAGTGCTACAGGCTGGGGTCAGAGTGGCTGGAGAGTGGCCAGGCAGAGAGGGACCTAGGGGTGCTGGTTGATAGTAGGCTGAACATGAGCCAGCAGTGTGCCCAGGCAGCCAAGAGGGCCAATGGCATCCTGGCCTGCATCAGGAACAGTGCAGCCAGCAGGAGCAGGGAGGTCGTTCTGCCCCTGTACGTCGCACTGGTTAGGCCGCACCTAGAGTTCTGGGCCCCTCAGTTTAGGAAGGATGTTGACTTGCTGGAACATGTCCAGAGAAGGGCAACGAAGTTGGTGAGGGGTTTGGAACACAAGCCCTGTGAGGAGAGGCTGAGGGAGCTGGGGTGACCTTCTTGCTCTCTACAACTACCTGAAGGGAGGTTGTAGACAGGCAGAGGATGATCTCTTCTCCCAGGCAGCCAGCACCAGAACAAGAAGACACAGTCTCAAGCTGTGCCAGGGGAGGTTTAGGCTGGATCTTAGGAAGAAGTTCTATACAGAGAGAGTGATTGCCCATTGGAATGGTCTGCTCAGGGAGGTGGTGGAGTCACCATCATTGGAGGTGTTCAGGAGGAGACTTGATGGGGTGCTTGGTTGTATGGTTTAGTTGATTAGGTGGGTTGGATTGGTTGATACGTTGGACGCGATGATCTTGAAGGTCTCTTCCAACCTGGTCTATTCTATTCTATTCTATTCTATTCTATTCTATTCTTCCAGCCTTTTTTTTTTTTTTCATTGGCTTCTCATGGCTTCTAGACATGTTTTATTCAGTGAATCTCAGTATTTGTTAACTGCTGTTTCCATTTCTTCTTTGCTCTTCCACGCCCACTAGCTTTCAACCTTATTTTCTGTGTGTTTCATAGCAGTCTTCACAATCCATTTCCACATGCCTGATCCATATTGTCATTTATGACAGATTATACTGAGAGAAAGTCTCTGAGAAAATAAACTAATAAGTCCTACTAAGTCTCTGCTAAACACATGCACACAACTTTTAAGTTGGTTAAGATAGAATTGATTTTGGTAACAGCAGCAACAAATATTTGCACTCTTTTTTTTTGCCTTAAATCAGGGACATGCTAGACCTCCTGGGATGAGATGTTGAGAAGATTATATATCTGCATACCTATACGAATTTCTTTGCTCTCCCCATGTTTCTCTGTACATTCTTCTTGACTTTTAACGGCAATGATACTCCCTCTCTTGACAGTGTGGCAAGTAACCACTAGCTACATCCTCATTAGTCATCTACTTGGGATTAGAAAAGCACTGCTGAAATGAGTCTCCTCAGTTTCCAATTTAACTTGCTTTGTTCCACACTGCTAAGTGGCCCAGAGGACATAAACAGGGCTCCTTTTGGGTAAAACTAAAGTGAAGTTGATCCCTAGGAGTACACCAAATACACTTTGGTTGCTAACTGGTCTTCAGTGTATGGGACCAGATTAGAGCTCTCTGAAATTTAATAAGGTCTGGATCAAAGGTCCTCAGCACCAACTGCACTTATAGAATCATAGAATCATAGAATTATTAGGGTTGGAAGGGACCACAAGGATCATCTAGTTCCAACCCCCCTGCCATGGGCAGGGACACCTTCATACTACATCAGGTTGCTCAGAGCCACATCCAGCCTGGCCTTGAAAACCTCCAGGGATGAGGCTTCCACCACCTCCTTGGGCAACCTGTTCCAGTGTCTCAACACCCTCTTCTTAACATCCAATCTGAACCTACCCATTTCTATTTTTGTTCCATTACCCCTACTCCTATCACTCCCTGACACCCTAAAAAGTTCCTCCCCAGCTTTCTTGTAGGTCCACTTAAGATACTTGGCTGAACATCTTTGCTCCTCTTGTGCCATGCCCCTTAATACTGCTGATGCAGCCAGTACATTCCTAAACTGACACTAAGCTGCAGAAAGCTTGGAATTAAACCGTGGATTTCTAGAGCAGACCTGACCAAAATGTAATAAAAAGAAAACATATGGGCTTTGGGAAATGGAAGGAGAAAGGAATTGCATGCATGAGCCTGTGGGAAGGTAACAGAGATGTTCACCTGTGCTGTTCATGACTTTATCTCCCTTTCAATATTCCTACTGTGTAAGGGCAATGTTTTTGTGAAGAGTTTTGAGAAACAAAGACAACTGAGCTTTTAGTGTTGCAGGATTTGTCATAGCTTCTAGACCTGATGTAGAGACGGGCTTACTGTGACTACATTTTCTTTTTCTAGCCCTGTGCTACAGGAGAGCTCTGCTACAACTAACATTACATCTCATGCAGATTTGTATTTGATATTATACTAACTCATGGACTTCAGCAAGGCCTTTGACACCGTCCCTCACAGCTGGATGTTAGGAAGAAATTCCTCACAGAAAGAGAGATTTGCCATTGGAATGGGCTGCCCAGGGAAGTGGTAGAGTCACCATTGCTGGAGGTGTTTAGGAAGAGGCTGGATGGGGGGGTTGGTGCCATGGTTGAATTGATTAGATGGTGTTGGGTGACATGTTGGACTTGATGATCTCGAAGGTCTTTTCCAACCTGGTTAATTCTATTGTGTTCTGTTCTATTCTATAATGAGGGCTCCAGACCTGTACACAGTACTCCAGGTGAGGTTTCACCAGAGCAAAGTGGCAGAATCTCTCTCCTTCTCCCCTTTCCCCTCTCCCTCTTTACTCTTACTATCATGCTTGAGAGAACATCCTTGCTATTCTGCAGTGTCTACCATGAGAGTTAACTCTGTATTTTCACGTCAGCTCTAAACAAAGGGGCCTATAGTATTCTGGTGTTCTAACACTATGCATTCAGGTGTTTAGAATAATTGATCCATCACTTACAAACTGTCTTTTGAATAAATATGCCAGTCCTTGGTTAGTTTCTCTCTTCAAAGAGCATGTCTAGCCTTTGTGTTTCCTGTGGATCAAGGGGGAGAATCAGAGGTAATACCAATGCTATTTGACACAACTGATAAAACTCTGTATTGAGCATCTGAAGGCACAAGAACTTATTGGTGAATCATTTCAAGATTCTTCATGGCTGTTCACCTTAGAAAAATTAAGTTTTTCACTATTCATTTAGAAAAATAAAATCACTTCAGCTAATCAATTTTTAAACTCTTGTTTTCAATGAACATTAAGTCTGGAGAAGAGAAAGCTCTGAGGAGACCTAATTGTGGCCTTCCAGTATCTGAAGGGGGCCTACAAGAAAGATGGGGAAGGACTTTTTAAGGGTGTCAGGAAGTGATAGGAGTAGGGGGGATGGAAAAAAATAGAAATGTGTAGATTCAGATTGGAAGATAGGAAGAAGTTCTTCCCCATGAGGGTGGTGAGACATGGCACAGGTTGCCCAGGGAGGCAGTAGAAGCCTTATCCCTGGAGGTTTTGAAGGCCAGGCTGGATGTGGCTCTGAGCAACCTGATGTAGTGTGAGGTGTCCCTGCCCATGGCAGGGGGGTTGGAACTGGTTGATCCTTGAGGTCCCTTCCAACCCTAATAATTCTATTATTCTATGATTAAACTTGTTGAATTTATGGATGGGAATATTTGTGGAAAAAAAACCATTTTGGAGCAAAGAAGTATTGAAAGAAGTTAATTTGTGAACTGGTATGGATGAATTTTCTCACCCCAAATGTAGTTCCAAATATTCAGTTGGGATCTACAAATAAAGCTATGTGGTAGTGTTTAGAGGAGTAAAGCCTCCAGAGAACATGAATTTATGAAACTTGCACTCAAAACCATCACCAAGTGAGACTCTAGGAAATGTGACAGCATGTAACTCGTGTAGATTAATTGATTTACCAAAAGAAAAGTCATATTTGGAAAATTGTTTATCACAGAATGATGGTAAAGTAGCTAAGCAGTTTTCAAGCTCGTTGCTGTACAAATACATCTACGAATATATGGTTAACATCAAAATTGCCACTCTCCAAGTTACTAGATTAGTAATAGAAAGAGGTGAGAAAATCCCAGAAGATAGATAGATTTGGGTTCGAATGGAGCTACTTCGCTAAACTGATGAATTGCAAAGTCATTATCAGTAGAACCTTAAGACTACCTGGACCTCGAACTGCAACTCCTCTTTGAAATACTGTGTCTCCATCTGCTGGTCAGTGCTATAACCCTCTACCTGCCAGGAGCTGGGGCGTAGTAACCAAAGCCCAGAAAGTTATTGTTCTCTCTTTTCTTTTCCTCAGTCGGTAATTCAGCTGAAAAGTCTCATGCCCAACACTGAAAGGTCTTTGAAAACGATAGTAACCAAAGAGACATACTCCTTAGTTTACAGCTTAAATAAATCCTTTTCTTCTGTTGTTTTAAAAGTCTGTTTGGCTAGCATCCCCATTTTCCTTTCAAAATGGATTTATTTAGTGTTTGGGGTTTTTTAACATATATATACTACTGGGAAAAAACAATAAAAATCACTGATTCGATTAATAGCTGGAGAAAACTGCAACATATCATTTCAGCAAAATCGTTCTGAAAGCATTCAAAAAGAAGAGCAACAACCAGCAACTGAGAAAGATTAAGCAATCCCAATGTTTATTCAAAATGTGATAATTTCAATAGGGTGATTCACAGTATCAGAGTATCACAGAACATTACAGGTTGGAAGGGACCCCCAGAGATCATGAGGTCTAACCTCCCCTGCCAAAGCAGGATCACCCAGGGTGGTCTGCACAGGAGTGCATCACAACCTCTCTGGGCAGCCCGTTCCAGCGCTCCATCATCCTCACTATAAAGAAGTTGCTCCTCATGTTGAGATGAAATCTTCTATGTTTTGGATCTGCTTGGATTTGTTGTTCCTTGGCTTATTATTGTGCACCACCAAAAGGAGCTTGGTCCCCTCCACTTGACACCAACCCTCAGATATTGATAGACATTGACCAGATCCCCTCTCAGTCTTCTCTTCTCCAGACTAAACAGTCCCTGGTCTCTCAGTCTCTCTTTATAGGGGAGGTGCTCAAGTCTCCAAATCAGGAGACTAACAGGACAGCTTCTCAGAGGAGATTTTGTCCCTGCAGTTAGTTATCGAGGCTACTTGGGAATAAGGGAGACCAGTGCCCTGATCTCTGCTTGATAGAAACTAGATCAAACTTCCATGTGGGTCCTTTAATAGCAGCTGTCAGTCCTAACCAGACTACTTTCATAGTTTCAGTCAGGGTTGGAAGGGACCACAAGGATCATCTAGTTCCAACCCCCTGCCATGGGCAGGGACACCCTACACTAGATCAGGCTGGCCAGAGCCTCTTTCTGGTTACTCTTGTTTGCATAAAAGAGTTCTAGAGGAATTGCTGCCTAGCTCTATTTTTCTGTTGTTTGCTCTGAGATACAGCATCCAAACTGACAGAATTTTTCACGACATTAAATTCTGGTTGTCACTGACATGTATCAGTCAGAAGATTTCACTCATTCATGACTTTCCTCTTGATTAATAGCTTTTTAAAAAGCAACAGGGGAAGGCTGGAATAGAATTGCTATGAGAGGACACAGTCTCAAGCTGCACCAGGGGAAGTTTAAGCTCGAGGTGAGGAGAAAGTTCTTCACCGAGAGAGTCGTTCGCCATTGGAATGTGATGCCCCGGTGGTGGAGTCACCATCCCTGGAGGTGTTCAAGAGGGGATTGGACGTGGCACTTGGTGCTGTGGTCTAGTCATGAGGTCTGTGGTGACAGGTTGGACTCGATCTTTGAGGCCTCTTCCAACCTTGGTGATTTTGTGATTTTTTTTTTTTTCAGATGCATGCAAAACTAGAATTTAATACTAAAGGTTACCGGCATTGTAACCATTACACTCCAGGGACTGATTTCACCGAGATTAAAACTTTCATTGGATATCTTCTTTTCGATTTTTCATTTTGATGTATGATTTGCCCTTGTGCCAGGTCCTTGATGTCAGAATCAGCTCTTGGATCAAATCTTCTGCTGGCATAAGCGATGTAGCTCCATACCCTTTTACAGTTATTGCAAGAAAACAACTTATGGCAGTAAAGAGTGTTGTAAGATATAGTAAAAATGAAAAGCTGTCATGAAAGTTGACTGAATAATTTTCTGTTCAAAGCTTGGCTGAAGCACTAAGATGTCCCACTTGAAAGCCACTGCAGTTTTTCCATCACAATGAAATTCTGTAAGTGACACTGCTAACACTAATTTCAACTCTGTCACACTTGTGTGGAAGTACCAAAATATTTCATTTTTTCTTATTGAGAGAGTAGGACACCTAAAGTGAAGTTAATAGTAGTTTGAATACAGAATTAAACAGGTTGGAAAAGACATTAGAGATCATCATCAAGTCCAACCTCTCACCCAACACCATCTAATCAACTCAACCATGGCGCTACGTGCCTCATCCAGTCTCTTTTTAAACACTTCCAGTGATGGTGACTCCACCACCTGCCTGGGCAGCACATTCCAATGGCCAATCACGCTTTCTGGGAAGAACTTTCCCTTCACCTCCAGCCTTAACCTCACCTGGAGCAGCTTGAGACTGTGTCCTCTTGTTCTGTTGCTGGTTGCCTGGGAGAAGAGAACCACCCCCACCTGGCTACAGACACCTTTCATGTAGTTGTAGACAGCAATAAGGTCTCCCCTGAGCCTCCTCTTCTCCAGGCTAAACATCTCCAGCTCCCTCAGTGAGTCCTCACAGGGCTTCTGCTCCAAACGCCTCGCCAGCTTTGTTGCCCTTCTCTGGACATGTTCAAGCAACTCAACTTGTCTTGGTGCTTCAGCTCTGCAGCGGGGCTAGTATCAGAAGTGAACTGCTGTGTAGAGCAACACACCTGGTGAGGGGTTTGGCTAAACTGTATGTTACAATTCCTTTGATATATACACACATACATATATATAAAATACATAATTGAGGTGCTTTATGTACTCTTTATCACTGCAGTGAAAAGGTAGTCAGGGTGAACTTCTCTAGGCTGTTTAACTGCCTCTTATTAACGTTGAAACTATATTTGCAGCACATGATCTTAGGCTATTTTATTTATTTTATTTTGTATGAGGAAATTGCCATCAAAGCAGAGTTTATCTGAGCTGAATTAGATTATAATTTGAGTCCTTATGAATGGGGATTTAAAATTATTCTGTGTTGTCATGGACTAACAATACATTATTGGGATATTAAAAGTAGTTGGCAAGCAGTATCATACATGAGAGTTCATTTTGCATTAACACTTTGTGCAAAGTTAACTCAGTTTTTGTTTGCACATCTTCCTTGCATCTTCTGTTGGGATAAATTGTAGACATGTCAGTGCATTGAAGGTTTCTTAGCTTTAAAAATGCATCACAGATTAAGATATAGCTTAAAAAAAGGAGTCTCTCCAAAGCCTTTTGAAGTCAATTGAAAGACTGCGACATCAATGAGCTTTGGATGAGCCCCACAATGTGCTTGTTGCAAAGTAACAGCTGTGCAGGCTTTTGTTTGCAGGAGAATCAGAAGTCTTACATTTGATGGTTGGGATACAGTGAAAAGCAAAAGAAAAAGCAAAAAGAAAGAAGAAAGATAGAGGCAAAATAATACATAGCATTTCAGAATGGAAATGAATGCTGTTTGTCTTAATTAGAAGATGCATCAGAAGGTTTTGGCTTTCATTATTCAATTGAAAACATTGAAACAAAAAGCATCTGAAGAGGTCAGGATGTTTCTGTGAAGTTTTTTTTGCAGAAGGGCATATAAGCACCGTCTTGCACCCAAAAGGGAATAACATCCTCACAGCTCTTTGATATACAAATGAAGAAGAATGGCAGATTTTCTCTTTTCTTGTTTTCCAGTAAGATGTATATTTTTTGAGAGGGGTTGATGTTTTCACTCATTGTTTAGAGTGGAAGGAGTTACCAATGACTTAGAATTCAGTTTCTTGAGGGGTTAAACGCAAGTACTTTCTCATGTCATACATGATCACGAGGTTGCTAACCTTTAGAAAGAGTTAACAGGGCAAACAGAATCATAGAATAGGGTTGGAAGAGACCCCAAGGATCGTCTAGGTCCAGCCACCCTGCCATCTGCAGGGACACCTCACACTACATCAGGTTGCTCAGAGCCACACCCAGCCTGACCTTCAGAATGTCCAGGGATGAGGCTTCCACCACCTCCCTGGGCAGCCTCTGCCAGTGTCTCGCCACCCTCATAGGGAAGAAATTCTTCCTGACATCCAATCTGAATCCACCCATTTCTAGTTTTGCTCCATTCCCCCCAGTCCTATCACTCCCTGACACCCTAAAAGTCCTTCCCCATCTTTCTTGTATCCCCCTTCAGACACTGGAAGGCCACAATAAGGTCTCCTTGGAGCCTTCTCTTCTCCAGACTGAGCAGCCCCAACTCTTTCAATCTGTCCTCATAGGAGAGGTGCTCCAGACCTCTAATTATCCTTGTTGCCCTTCTCTGGACATGCTCTAGCATGTCTATATCCTTCCAGTACTAGGGGTTCCAGAATTAGACACATAGTATCACTACATAAAGGTCAACTACCTCTTGGTTGTTGTTTCACAGAATCATTCAGGTTGGAAAAGACCTTCAGGTTCACCAAGGCCAACCAAGAATTCCACTCTACAAGGGTCACCCCTAAACCATATCCCCAGGTGCCATATCCAAACTTCCTTTAAACACATCTAGGCTTGGTGTCTCAACCACCTCCCTGGGCAGCACACCCCAATGCCTGGCCACTCTTTCTGTGAAAAAAAAATTCCTAATGTCCAGTCTAACTTGTGTTCCTTAGTCAGGCTTCTTAATAACAGAACATCACCGTGTTTATTTTAACTTTCATGTCTCTGTTATTTCTGTTTTGCTCTGTATGCAAGACTGGGGAGGAGAGAGTAGCAGTGACAAGAGCAGCTGGTTGGCTGTTACTTGGGTTGTTGGTGCATACTTCAGCTGAACAAAAATTAAGAGGGAGAGGTTGGCATAGAAAGGAAGAAAGGTTAAGACACAGGGTCCGCTCCCCCACTAGCACAGAGTTCACATCATATAATGCCTTAATAAAAGGATGAAGGCCTATCTACATTTTTGTCATTGTTGGTCTGCTTGAAGGACAGTTTCAGATGCTCCTTGCTGTAACTCTGTGAAATGTCTTTTAATTACCAAAAAAGCCTGTGCTCCTGAATAAAATTGACTGGTTCATCCTTCTGACAAGATGAATTTTAATATTCATCGTTAGTGTTTACCACTTGTTACAGTTTGAAGGGGGAACTTTAGCCTAGATCATGACTGTGAAGACTGAAAGTAAAACTAATGACCATTGGATGCAAAAGGAAAATAATGATGAAGTCCATAGAATTCATTGGATTGTTAATGGGGATATAGAGACGAGACAAACAGTTCTGTCCTTCTTCTGGTGCTTCAGCTTGCAACTTCCCCTCTCTCTCTGCTGTGGCCTTCACAGTATCACCAAGGTTGGAAGATACCTCAAAGATCATCGAGTCCAACCTGTCACCACTGATCTCATGATTAGACCATGGCACCAAGTGCCACGTCCAGTCCTCTCTTGAACACCTCCAGGGACGGTGACTCCACCACCTCCCCAGGGCAGCACATTCTAATGGCCAATGACTCTTTCTGTGAAGAACTTTCTCCTCACCACGAGCCTAAACCTCACCTGGTGCAGCTTGAGACTGTCCTCTCATTCTGGTGTTGGTTGCTAGAGAGAAGAGACCAACCCCTTCCTGGCTACAACCACCTTTCAGGTAGTTGTAGAGAGCAATAAGGTCTCCCCTGAGCCTCCTCTTCTCCAGGATAAACAACCCCAGCTCCCTCAGCCTCCTCATAGGGCTTGTGCTCAAGGCCTCCCCCAGCCTTGTTGCCTTCTCTGGACACATTCAAGTGTCTTGAGTCCTTCTTAGACTGAGGGGCCCAGAACTGGACACAGGACTCAAGTGTGGCATAACCAAGCAGAGTACAAGGGCACAATGACTTCCTGCTCCTGCTGGCCACACTATTCCTAATGCAGGCCAGGATGCCATTGGCCTTCTTGGCCACCTGGGCACACTGCTGGCTCATGTTTAGGCAGCTATCGATCAGCACCCCCAGATCCCTCTCTGCCTGGCTGCTCTCCAGCCACTCTGACCCCAGCCTGTAGCTCTGCATGGGTTGCTGTGGCCAAAGTGCAGCACCAGGCACTTGGACTTGTTGAATGTCATCATACTGGACTCTACCCATCTGCCAGGGGATATCTGTTTTGACTACTGTGTAAGGTATTGGGAAGAGGGGAAAGAGGGCAGGAGGAGGTGAACAGGTCCCTTAGATCTGTCTGGGGCATAAGGAGTCTCTGTGTTGCTTATAAATTGTAAATACATCCCTGTATTGAACAGCTATTGTATATTTTGCATGTACTCATTGAATTTCATATTTCTAGAGTTCAGATGGCTTGTAACTAGAGCTTCATTTGATGCCATACCAAACTGAGCTGGTCTGGCAATTTTTATTTAGGGAGAAGTTTTCTCCAAATTAGTTGGGGGGTAATTTCAACCCACCACAACACTGCTGTATTTAGTAATGGCAGCATATATCCTGTCTCAGTCTGGTTTGTTCGTATAAACAAATAACCCCTTTTAAACATTCTCATGGATTTCCTGCTTACCACATAGCTGTGCAATTAACCCACAAAGTCTGCCCAGTGAGCAGCATTCCTATGAATTCTCTAGGAGCCAGCAGGATCTTTTGACGGTAGGATTGCAGTGGTCACAGAGTGTTAGAGGTTGGAAGGGACCTTGAAAGATCATCCAGTCCAACCCCCCTGCCAGAGCAGGATCACCTCGAGCAGATCACACAGGAGAACTCCCTTCCTTTCAGACTGAGGGAGTTGGGGTTGTTCAGTCTGGAGCAACTAAAGCTCCAATAAGACCTTGTTTTGACCTTCCAGTATCTGAAGGGGGCTACAAGAAAGCTGAAGAGGGACTTTTCAGGGTGTCAGAGAAGAAAGGGAAAGTGAGGGGGGAGAAATAGTCTGTAAATAAGGCACAAAAGCAGAGATTTATTGAAGGGTGAGAGCAGACTCCAGGGGCCTCCAGGTAAAAGCAGTGTAATTAGCATCATATCATCTGACTAACAGCTCCTGCTCCACCACCATCACTCCTGCACCCATCCCAGAGCTGGGGGCAAGACCCTCATCAGCCAAGACACCACCCAGAGGAGCTCAGCCCCAGCAAGGAGCCCCAGCCAGCACCCGTGGGTGGTATTGGAGGAGTCATCAATCCTGGCCCTAACAACCGGGGGGGCCACCAGGCCCCCCCGGCCTTTGTTGACACCACCACCATCACCCAGTGTGCACCATGGGCACTCACCAGAGATGAGAGGAGGGTCCTCAGCCCAGATGGGCTCAGCTTAGGGCTTCTGCCTCTCCTGGTGGGGATTAAATAGGGGATTGGGTGGGGAGGGCAAAGTGGCCACACCTGGGGTGGGAGGAGACTCCAATAGAGCACAGGTGCTCTGGGTTTGAGGGGAAAAGGGGGGGAAATGAGGTGGGTGAGGGACTTTTAGGGTTTCAGTTGATGATAGGACTGGGGGGGAACCTTTCAAAGCTCAACATTTGGCCCCAGTTGTCAAGCAACTATCAAAAATCAAGTGATGAAAACAACAGGAATCAAAAGGTTTTATACGCTGAAATAAATGTCTGTTCTTTGTTTTAAACACACAGCAAAGTGTGAGTCTCAATTACTAAACAAATTGCCAGTGTCATCGTTCAATAGTGTATAGATACTTGTTTATTTGTATAATATATCTGCCCATTGAGCCTTTTAAGTGTTGTGTGTGTCCCAAAAAGCCCTGCTGCTGAGCAAGAGTTTGAACTGAGCTTTACAGGTGGCACCGGAAACTGGTGACAATTGACCCAGATGAGGTCAAGTCAGTTTGCTGTGTGTCTGAAATGTTACTTAAGCAGTAATCCAGTAAATCCATCTGTAGTTTCTTCAACTACATTTAAAGCCTATGTCTCCTGGTCCTCAGGCAACTATTCTAGACCTGAGATTACTGTACAGAACAAGAGCATCTCATATTGGCATTGTATGAAAAGACACAGCCATTCTGGAGAATAAATCTTACAAAGAGCAAATGAAGGAGCTTTGGATGGTTAGTGTGAAAAAGAGGAGGCTGAAGGCAGACTTCATTGCTGTCTGCAACTACCTGAAAGAATGTTGCGAAGAGGCTGGTGCTGGTCTCTTCTCACAGGTAATTAGTGATAGAACAAGGGAGAATGGCCTCAAGCTGTGACAGGATAGGTTTAGACTGGACATTAGGAGACATTCTTTCAGGGCAAGAGTGGTCAGGCATTGGAATGTTCTGCCCAGGGAGGTGGCTGACTCACCAAGCCTGGATGTGTTTAAAGGTGGTTTGGATGTGGTGCTTGGGGGTCTGGTTTAGGGGTGACCCTTGTAGAGTAGGGTTCTTGGTTGGACTTGGTGATCCTGAGGCGAATCTGTGTTTCTGTGATAGTGAAATCACAGAGCACATCACTGGCCCTTAACTCCATAAGAGAGTGCTGCAAATCTGAACTTCAGTATCTACACACCACAGAAGAGCAGGGAGAGTTTTCTCCAAGTATGATGTTGTTTCAGGTGCGTTTGTTCCCTGAATATTCTTCCCACATTGTTTTGTAATTCCACTTCTGTGTCAAGTAAAACTTCCCCTGCTGCTAAAAATGATTCTGAATTCTGATCCTGGATGCCTCAACTTTATGTCATTTTCTAAATGTCTTTGTGGACCGGGTCTTAATATTCATGAATGTCCTAGAGTCCTACTGAATTTACGTGATTTAATGCTTACACTAGACATAATCCCCTCTAGACATAAACAATAGACAATATTAATCCACTTGGAAAATACATCTCACAGGAAAAAAACCCAAATTTTTCTTGTCTAGAGAGCAAAAAAAGAGGCCAAATCTGCAAGGCCAAACATGCACATGTGCACATGATCCAAAGGACATTAGTTTTTATTCAACATTGTGGTAGTTTAGGTAGTTTATGCCTTTAAAATTTTTCACAGATCTTGAGCAGAAAAGTAGTAAAATGTAAATAAATCACTATTGGGTGTAAAAAAGAAAATCAAGATAATTCTAAACAATTTCCACTTTAGGAAGGATGTTGACTTGCTGGAACATGTCCAGAGAAGGGCAACAAAGTTGGTGAGGGGTTTGGAACACAAGCCCTATGAGGAGAGGCTGAGGGAGCTGGGGTTGCTTAGCCTGGAGAACAGGAGGCTCAGGGGAGACCTTATTGCTGTCTACAGCTACCTGAAGGGAGGTTGTAGCCAGGTGGGGGATGGTCTCTTCTCCCAGGCAACCAGCACAGAACAAGAGGACACAGTCTCAGGCTGCGCCAGGGGAGGTTCAGACTGGATGTTAGGAAGAAATTCTTCATAGAGAGAGTGATTGCCCATTGGAATGTGCTGCCCAGGGAGGTGGTGGAGCTGCCATCACTGGAGGCATTTAGGAGGAGACTTGATGGGGTGCTTGGTGCATGGTTTAGTTGATTAGGTGGCGTTGGGTGATAGGTTGGACTCAATGATCTTGAAGATCTCTTCCACCCTGGCCTATTCTATTCTATTCTATTCTATTCTATTCTATTCTATTCTATTCTATTCTATTCTATTCTATTCTATTCCAATTCCATTGGAGAGATAAGGAACTCAATCTGGGTTTACCAAAATATTTTTCTGTCTCTTCTCTTCTTGCTTCTTCACTCTAGAGAGATACTAACTTGCTTCTATTTGACCTTGGCTGTATTGTTTTGGTGAAGTCTAGCAGCAACTTTCTCTGCTCCTCTCTCCCTTCATTTGTACAGGGAGGTCTTGGTAGGCAGAAAAGGAGAAGCTAGTAGCTTTCCCTGATCCCTTAACAGGGGGGTTCTTGTGCTGTTTATTAATTGTAAATACCTGTAAATATTGTAAATCCTGTATATTTTGTGTACACATTCATTGCATTCCACTGTAGATTGTAGTTTTGCCTGTAAATGCAGCTTATATTTGCTTCCAACTGGGCTGGTCTGGCAAAATTAATGTTGGGGGTGTGTGTGTAATTTCAACCCACCACAAATATATTTAACAGAAAACAAAGACAATGACTTCAAGTGTAAGAACAAAACCAACAAACCAATAATGACAAAAAAAGAAAAAGAAAAAAGACAATCAAAAAAATAACCAAAAAACCCCCAACACGAAAACCCAAGCACACAAAAGACAAACCAAACAAAGTTTTCTTTAGAGACATTCAAACATTAAGATCAAAGAAGCTGTCTGGTGCTATTACTAAATTATAGGGAGCCAAGACTGTTTTGCAAGCACAGAATTCACAATGGAATTTCCAATACTTTTTTTTATCCCCTGATTCAGTGCTCTAAGCAGCTCATTATTTCAGGTCTTAACTGCAGAGGAGTTCTCTGAGAGTTAGGCTGGCATTGATAATACATGAAAAAAAAACTTAGAAGCACATTACTACAGCATCTACTTATAGTAAGATATTTGTTACATGAAACAAAAAAAAACTCTTCAAATATTCCTGCTTTTGACATCTTTAGCCATCCAAAGCTAAGAGGAATAGTTTAAAAAAAACTAAATCTCCTTGTGAAAAGAATATTTAAAATGTTGTATGAAGAGACTTAGCATTAGAGCTAAGTTTTGGGCTCTCCAGTTCAAGAGAGACAGAGATCTGCTGCAGAGATCAACAGAGAGCCAGGAGCATGATTAGGGGACTTGAGCATCTACCCTGTGAAGAGAGACTGAGAGACCTGGGGCTGTTTAGTCTGGAGAAGAGGTGACTGAGAGGAGATGTGATCAATGTCTATCAGTATCTGGGGGGTGGGGGTCAAATGGACAGGGCCAAGCTCTTTTTGATGGTGCACAGTAATAAGCCAAGGAACACCAGGTACAAGCTGGAACATAGAAGGTTTCACCTCAACAGGAGGAGAAACTTCTTTATAGTGAGGATGACAGAGCACTGGAACAGGCTGCCCAGAGAGGTTGTGGACTCTCTTTCTGTGGAGACTTTCAAAACCCACCTGGCTGCATTCCTGTGCAGACTACCCTGGGTGATCCTGCTTTGGCAGGGGGATTGGACCTGATGATCTCTGGAGGTCCCTTCCAACCTCTAATGTATTACAATACTCTGATGTCAAAAGTTAGAGATATTTAACATTGATAATTGCTGGAAAAAGTTATTTAAAAACAGGTTTCCAAATTCCTTGTGAAGCCATATAAATTTAGGGTAATGGAAAGGTTGCTTCATGATGAAGAGTGTGGTTCTAATAAGCTGAATAATTTGATGGAAGTACTCAGCCAAGAGTCTCAAATAAACTGTTTCTTTCTAAACAAAACCTCAATGTGGAGGTGCTAATAAAGAGGGGAAATCTCAGCTTTTCCCTGCACATATTAAAGTAATGAATTATAAAGATATCTCAAGCTTTCCTTTAAATGGTATGTTTCACAGAGTTTTGCCATTAATGCTGCTATTAGGACAGAAGCATTACATGCTTTTATTGTGAATATGGAAGGTGAGACTGCCTCTCTTTACATAGTGCAACCCACAGTTTCAACACATTCTGTAAACAGTTGAAATTACTGCAGAATATAGCCTTTACTTTTAAGCCTTCACATGATTTGAAGGTGAAGAAAGGTCATGGGCTGAACAATAGCAAACAGAGAGTGCCAAATGTAGGCTGATGATGACCCCATAGACCACCAAAGACAGACTGAGTAACAGTTCTTTTGCATCACACTTCACTTTTAACCGATATTGGACCCACCATTGCACCAGAAAAAGTGCAAGACTTATAGAGCTCCTACTATGCAATGTTTAACTTTCTGTTAACTCTTTTCAGACATTTTGTAGGATTCAGTTCAGTCTTAGAATACTCTCCTGCTTTCCTAGTGTGATGGGTTACACCCATCCTGAAAGCAGGGGGGGAGGGGTTGTGAGAGCCCTGCTCTCCCCTGAGGGGAGTTTTCCCCCTAGGAAACTGAGTTTGTCTGTTCCACTCACCCTCCCTGACCAGCAAGCCTATAAAAATGAAGACACTGCAGCCATTTGCTCTCTTTTACTTCTGCCTCACTGGACAAAAGGACTAAGAAAGTCACTGCTGACTTCCTGGTTCTCTGCCACGTGGTTGGGCCTGGTCTTCTCTCCCTGCTGCATCTTCAAGGGACTGTTGGTTTTGTATATTCTCCTTATTTATAGTGTTGGATGATAGGTTGGACATGATGATCTCAAAGGTCTCTTCCGACCTGGTCTATTCTATTCTATTCTATTCTATTCTATTCTATTCTATTCTATTCTATTCTATTCTATTCTATTCTCAAACCATGTTCCTTGCCGTTGTGAACCCTTCCTGTCATATATATATGTATATATATATGTGTGTGTGTGTGTATATAGATAGATAGATAGATATACACACACACATGTATATATGTATATAGTTAAAAGAAAATTTTACCTCTCTACTTCCAAACTGACTCCAGATTATTTCTTGGTAGATTTACCTCCTCCTTTTTTTTCTTATCCCCGTTTCTTTCATTTTATTTCTTGGGGGGGGAAAGCGGGGGAGGGATTCTCAGTCTTGCCTCCCCATCTGAGCTCTTAAATCCCAGTTGAGGCTCAAACCACCACACTCAGAAAGAGCAGAAAGTCTAAAAAAGGGATTTCAGCTGGAGAAGTTCTTAAGTATTCACTTCTCTTTTGAAATAATATCCATGGTGAAATCTATGATCTGTACCTCTGGAAGATATTCCTATGACTTTTAACTGGTAGCTAAAGCTTTCTAGAGTCACAGAATCACGCACAATCACAGAACCATTCAGCTTGCAAAAGACCTTCAGGATCCAAATCATAACCCTACTCCACAAGGTCCACCCCTAAACCATACCCCCAAGCACCACATCCAAGCAGTTGCTGACAGTCATACATAAAGTATTTACAAATATTGACATGTTTGATACTAAGTGCAAAACAAATAAAACCTTTGAAATTTAAAGACCTTTGCAGTTTCAGTTCCAGTGCAATGTCCATTTTCTCAGTATTCTAAATACCTATCAAAACTGACAGGACAAGTGTACATCATGCAGAGGGATAATACAGCTGGCTCAGTTCTCCCTTGCCAAGAGAGGGAGAAACATTGGTGAAAGAATAAACTTCCTGCCTATTTATCTCCCAACTCTTTTCTTAGGTTTGTTCTCATGCACAATCTGAGCTTTCTAACTGATGGGACAGAATGAAAAGAGGTACATTGCTGAACACAGAAAAAAGGGTAAAGTATTGTGGTGGGTTGAAATTACCCCCCAACTAATTTGGAGAACTAACCCCCCAAAAATAAAATTGCCAGACCAGTTCAGTTATATCTAGAAATATGAAAGGCAATGAATATGTACAAAATATACAACATTTGCATATATTTGCAATTTATAAACAACACAAGAACCCCCATGGACAAAACTCCCCCTGTACAGCCAGAAAAGTAGCCCCCACCTCTCTGCCTCTTTCCCCCCTGTACAAGGGAAAAGAGAAGAGAGAAGAGCAGAGAGTAGTTTGTTAGTTACTTAGCCCCAGCAACAACTCAGCCAGGTCAGCAACAGCCAAGCAAAAGCCACCAGCTAGCATCAACTAGACACAAGAGCCAAGAAATGAGATAAAATAGTGCATACAACTAACTTTATGTTAGTTATCAGAAGAATGGCATTATTTAGAGCTTATCATTATTTTCCCTTCACACCCAATGATAATTTATTTATATTCTACCACTTTCTACTACAAGATCTATGGAAAATTTCCGAGGCATCAGCCTAAAACTGCCACAAATATGCAAACCTTTGGCACTTTCCTTGATTCTGAAAAGAATTAAAATTAATTGCAAAGGGCAAAATAATTGACTCTTTCCCCTGTACACTTAGTAGAACACTTCTTTTCCTGTGTTATTTGTAGTACTAAGTATTTGGATCAATGCATTGCTAATTAGAATCTGACTTTGGAAGGCTGCAGCGTGCTTCTCAATGATTCATGTGTTTGCATTGATTTTTGCATAAAAGCAAAATCTAGCTGTACTATTTAGCACTTAGAAATTGGTCCTCGATGAACTATTTGGAGCTTAATAGGCTTGATAATACTTGGAAGCTCATTATTGTGTTTTTATCATTATTTCTTGGATTAAATTATATACATACACACATATGTATATATACACAACACTCATCCTCACATACGGAGCTGCATTAAGCCAAAAGCAAAGGTAGGCAGCAGCTTATGGCAGCAGACTGTATGTGGCATCTATGCCAAAGATGGGTCCTGGCTTTCTAGGCTGAGCAACAGATCTTTGTTTCCTGCTTGATCTTCCCCTCCCGCTGTTGCTAACACTGAGTCAACAAATGGCATCTAACTTTGGGGCATGCAGCTTCTTAACAAAACCTGTGGCAGTTCTAGGCTAGGAAATTTTCCACAGATTGAGTGGAAAAGTGGTAGAACATAAATAAAGTACCATTGGATGCAAAGGGAAAATAATGATAAGGTCTAAATGATCCCATTAGTTGTATAAACTGACTCTCTCTCCCGCTTCTTCACTCTAGCTGATACTAGCTGGTGCTTTTTCTCTGTTGTTCCTGACCTTGGCTGTGTTCTTGTTGTGGCTAAGTACTAACAAGCTGCTCTCTGCTCTTCTCCTCTTTCTCTTGTCTCTTGTACAGGGGGGGAAGGGGGAGGGAAGAGAGGAGGGAGCTGTTGGTAACCCCCTGGCTTTGTCTCAGGGGGTTCTTGTGTTGTTAATAAATTGCAAATACATCTAAATATGGTATAGTTTGTACATATTGATTTCATTTCATATTTCTAGATTGTAGTTTACTTGTAAATATAGCTTCATGTGCTTTCCAACTGAGCTGGTCTGGCCATTTTATTTTGAGGGCAATTCCAACCCACCACAAAACAATAGTCACTTTTCTGCCTGTTTTTCCTTCAGAAAGGTTTAAGAACAAAACCCTTTCTGACACCCATCCTTTCCAATGTTCTGCTGCTGCTCATCCTGGCAGAAGCAGCCTTGTCTTTGTGGAAGGACAGGATACTTCAGGCCTTCCTACCAGGGAAAGGGTAGTAGAAGAGGACAGATGCATAGGTGACAAGTGAAGGGTGGCAGCTGGAAGTGCTGTGCTTCAAAAAAGTGAGGGAGAAGATTACCCATGGAAGGGGCAAGTTCTCAGAACAGCAGGAGAAAGAGCTGTTACGGCCCTCATCCACTGCCCCACTAAAGCCTCTCATAGCTTCTCCAGCCTTGTTAGCCTTCACAGTCACTTTGCACCTAGAATATCACGGACCTTCCTTGACCTCTGAGTTGTTAGCTCTAGTCTTACTCCATAAACCCCATTCTCTCCCCCCACAACCCATCTGTTCTGTCCGCTGAAGCCTGCACTGAATCTTTTTAGCCTCTTTCTCCCATCTGCTGTGACCCATATCGCTGCTTCCATAAAACTGCTTCTGCCTACACTGCTGAGAAGCCTTCAGCTGAGTTAGCATATACAGTATAGATTGTTGGTGTCATATGGCCTATATATGCATGCATCTATAAATAGATTTATTGTCTGTAAACAGATTCAGATTGGATGTTAGGAAGAAGTTTTTCACCATGAGGGTGGTGAGACACTGGAACCGGCTGCCCAGGGAGGTGGTAGAAGCCTCATGCCTGGAGGTTTTTAAGGCCAGTCTGGATGTGTCTCTGAGCAACCTGATCTAGTGTGAGGGGTCCCTGCCCATGGCAGGAGGGTTGGAACTAGATGATCCTTGAGGTCTCTTCCAACCCTAACAATTCTATGATTCTATGATTTATTGTCTGGATATGCAGCCAGCAGTTCATCCAGGGCTCCTATGAACATTCTTACTTTTGTCTCCATCAATACTTGGAACACAGATTTAGGCACCTGCTGAAGTCCTTTGCAAAGGACATACTTGTGGCTATTGATGATCTTTGCTTCCAACTCCATGCAATGAATATTGAGAGCAAGTATTTGCACTAAATTGCAAAGGTCACTCTGACTATTTTATCAAAGCTTCATTTATCCTGGTCAAGAGATTGCTGGAAATTTGTTGTATTCACTCCATTTTTTTTCAGCACTGCTTCACATTTTGTAGTATGTAAATCTATATTTCTTCATGAAAGTAAAGAAAGGACAAAGATTTTTCAATGTTAATCTTCCAACACATCTGAACTCTTTGAAAAGGACTGGGATCAGATTGACCATTTGGCAAATCTTTGAATCAAAATGCTAATATTGTAGCGAATCCAGATTTAGTTTTCAACATTAAAATTATTTCTGCCTATTCCTCATGACTTGTAGAAAACCTGCACTAATCCAGAACAGTATCAATTAACTGCAGACATCCAACTGTAAGAGCTACTTTAGCAGACAGGTGGAATTGGACTAATTATCATACAAGGTTACAGAGAAAGAAAAAGGACCTGCAGTCTCTCTAGGAGAATTACAAGCCTGTGACGGCCCCCTCCCATTACTGCAATTATCTCCAAATCACACCTGCCAAGCTGTAGGGAAGCATTCCTATGGTTTGTGGCTGAGAGCACAGTCAGGTAAACTGTTGTTTTAGTTGGATAAAAAGTCCTCTGCACCCCCAGTTGTTGCAAACAACTCTGTACTGTAACTGTTTCTGCAGTAAAAGAGATGATAGAGCCATAAAAATCACATTAGAAATTAGCCTTTTAACAATTCTTTTTATTATTTATTAACAACTTCTAGTCTGAGATAGCATTGAAAGACTTCAGCCTCAGATGATTCTTACCATCATGGCTAAAGTGAGATGCCTCTCCACCCAGATTTAAGAAGGTAGTTCCTCTGTTGGAAGAGGAGATCTAAAGAGGGATCTGTAGAAGCATTTGTGATGAGCTGAACCTGGTCAGTTTGTAGGCAGGACTTTCACATGGTAGTACCACATCCAGGGTTTGAAACCTAGCTGCAGAGTCCAAGTGGTACCTCATGGAGTGCCAACACTTCATTGTTAAGCGCTGGCTCAGTGTTTCTAGAGATCAAGAGCTAAACCACTGGACTGAAGATGTGAGATTTATATTTGTGGTCAGAAGGTGGTCTAAGGCAGTTCTGGAATCTGAGAGCTGACTGGTAGGCAGTTACTATTTAATTATGCTAAAGAAGAATCATCAGAGGGAGAATGAAAGACAGGAAAATTTAAAGAACAATGTCCTTTGAATTGCTCTGGAAAAAAATAGATTTCATCTCAGTTACTTTTAGTAAATTATCAAGACCCATTTTCATTTAAACACAATTATCTTCAATACATTAATTTATTTTACAGTGGTATTGTACATGCTGCACTGTTAATACAGCACTAAGCTAAACATAAACATTTGTGTGATCCCAGCAAGGTTTAGAACCATGCTTACATTTGACATGATCTAATTATCTGTTATATTGACTGATATCTAAAAATGAGTTTAGCTCTACCATTAAGCTGTTTCAGTGATTCATATCAGAAATGCTCAACAGAAGCCCAGGAATGTTAGTAGGGGAAAAAAACCAACCTTCTTATCCTCAGTTTTTGTGTTACCACACCCCCCGCCCCCCAAGGTGGTTTGGGTCTGTGGAGGAAGGTTGCTGCTGCTTTAACTTGGAGGAGATGTCATCCTTGTTGGTTGTGCTGTTCTCCGCTGGAGGAGAGGAGGGAGAGATCCCGAAGCCCAAGTCCTTCTCTGGGCAGACTCTTCTGCTCCATGAGTTGCAGCAGGTGGAACTTAGGACGCGGAGAGAGGGTTCCTCCTGGTCTGCTGCTTCCAGGCTCCATGGTGATGTCTTTTCTCCTGTGTCTGTTCTTTTATCTCCTTATATTTTCTTCTCCCTTTTCCTTCTACTGAGCAGGCATTGCTCAGGTCTTCTATACAGTGTTTTAGTCACAGGTTTTTTCAGGTATGTGTCCAGGTGGTGAAACCATTGTCCATAGCACCATCCTTCCCTTTCCAGGGTAGCTGATGGGTAGAGATGATCTTGTCTATGCACATTCCCGAGAGTCCTTATCCAGTGGCATCTGCTAACCATCCCCTCCTTTGGCGACTATTGCCGGGGCAAGGAGCGAAGGTGATTTTATCTTTGTTGATTCACATGAAGAGAGACAAGATTTAGTCCCTTACATATGCCCTTGTCCTTCATCTCTGATCCTCCAGGTTTTCAACTATTCCCACCTGTTGCTCAAAATGTGTTTACACTTACTCCTTCCAGTCCGCACACTCTTCATGACGAAGCATGTCGGAATGAGCCACAGCTCTGCCACTTCTTTGTGTGGATACAGCCTACCTGATATATATCCTCTGAAATGTATGTGTGTAGGCTTATGGGAAAATTAATAAAACAGAAATTAAAACTGACAGCTTTGAAATGATATCCTACCCTTAGCATATGGACTACCTCACATGAGCACTTTACAGGATTTCTATCAGGATTATGGACAGTAACTCAATGGGGGATAACTTCTGAACTATATTCCTAAATCTCCTTTGACAGGTTTTGGATGCTGCATAATTCTCATAGTATTACAATGTCACACCAGTGATGCTACAGTCATCATGAAGATAGTCCTTTCATTCCTAGTGCTAATTTTGTCTTATAATTGCTTTTGCAGTGAAATTTCACATACTTTTTCTGAGCAGACAAATGAGCTTCCTTAAAAAAAAATTAAATGCTTCATTCTCCACCAAGACATGCTTTGAAGATACAGTTTCCTCAGAAATAGGCAGCTATATCTGGTGAGAAAAAGCAACAACAATGCTTTGTGCTCTGAGCACTAATGATTTACACTAACTACGGAACCGTTATAAAACAGAAACTGTTAGAATTGAAGATGTACAAACAGCATTAATTTTATTGGAATTCTATACTAATTTATTTGCAGTATTCATATACTTGCAGCATACATCAAGAATCTCATATCTTCAAGGGGGTGAGTGGAAGATTAGGACAGGTTTAATTCTGTAAGACACAGAGGAGTAGACTCCTCTGCTCTTGTGTTCTACATCCAAATTCTAGACTAGTAGTTAAGGCATTTTCTTGGGATATGGAAATGATAGCAGTTTAACCTGGAATACTTGTCTACTGGTGAGTCTGGTTGGTATGTCTTGCAGCCACTTTGCAATCCTTGTAATTTACTGTTCTCCTCTTGGAAGTAGCAGAAGTATGGGGATTGGGTGAATATCAAAGTCGTTCATCCAGGCTCGAGGCAAGGAGAAAGTTCTTCACAGAGAGAGTCATTCGTCATTGGAATGTGCTGCCCAGGGAGGTGGTGGAGTCACCGTCCCTGGAGGTGTTCAAGAAGGGACTGGACATGGCACTTGGTGCCATGGTCTAGTCATGAGGTCTGTGGTGACAGGTTGGACTCGATGATCTTTGAGGTCTCTTCCAACCTTGGTGATACTGTGATACTGTGAACAGCAACAGCCTTAAGTGAGAGCAGTAGGCAACTCAAAGTGAAGCACAGATTGTTTACTGTGGAATGCAAGCACACTCTTCCTTTCTACATAGCTCTAATTATTTAAGCTGACTTAACTTCTCTGGTAATATACATACAATCTTCCTGACAAGTATTGCACTGGTTTAGTGTAAGGACAGTGGACAGTCTTTGAGCTTTGATAACTGTTTATATCACAGAATCACACAAACATTCAGGTTGGAAAAGACCCTCAGGATCACCAAGTCCAACCCTGAACCCTACTCTACAAGGGTCACCCCTAAACCATATCCTCAGACACCACATCCAAACCACCTTTCAACACATCCAGGCTTGGGGACTCAACCACCTCCCTGGGCAGCACATTCCAATGCCTGACCACTCTTACCATGAAAAAATGTTTCCTAATGTCCAGTCTAAATCTACCCAGCCAGAGGTTGAGGCCATTCCCTCTTGTTCTATCACTAATTACCTATGGGAAAAGACCAGCCCCAGCCTCTCCACAATGTCCTTTCAGGTAGTTGTAGAGATCAATGAGGTCTCACCTCTTTTTCATACCAACCAGCCCCAGTTCCTTCAGTCACTCTGCATAAGATTTATTCTCCACACCCTTCCCCAGCTTCCTTGCCCTCCTCTGCACTGGCTCCAGCACCTCCACATCTCTCTTGGATTGAGATGCCACAATGCTTGAGGTATGACCTCACCAGAGCTGAGTACCAGGGGACAATCACCTCTCTACTCCTGCTGGACACAGCATATATCTCATATATCAGAAGTCTTTGCTGATATGAGCCTTCATTTGTACTTCTGCCACTCTGTAAAATGCACTCTGTATGTTTGACAATTCCTTGTGCTCCATGCTTGTGCTCTATATAAAGGTTAGAACTAGCTTTGCATGGCATAAGCGGTGCTTTGTATCACTTGGAATACCTTCTTTCTAAAGTGTGCACCTCTATGATTGCTGGAATGTTGTAGAAACATGGTTTTTTGCCCTTCTGGAGATGGCTAGTTGCTTCCCAAGACTAGCAATACCTGCTTTCAAGCTATCTGCTTTTATGATTATAAAGTAGACTTTGTTCATCACTCCTGATGGAATAATTTCATAGTTAGTAAAAATAAATATAACTAAGCAATTGTGGCAGAATAGAGAATACAGAATTAACCAGGTTAGAAAAGACCTCTGAGATCACATCCAACCTATCACCCAACACCATCTAAGCAACTACACCATGGCACTAAGTGCCTCATCCAGTCTCTTCTTAAACACTTCCAGTGATGGTGACCCCACCACCTCCCTGGGCAGCACATTCCAATGGCAAATCTCTCTTTCTGGGAAGAATTATTTCCTAACATCCAGCCTAAACCTCCCCTGGCAGCTTTAGGCTGATGCCTGGGAAATTTTCCTCAGATATTGAATAGAAAGTGATAGACTGGAAATAAATTGCCATTGGCTATAAAAGAAAAATAGTGGTAAGGTCTGAATAATCCTTTGGGGCTGGTAACTAATATAAAGTTAGTTGTAGAAGATAACTTTTTCTCTTTGTTGGGCTCTTCACTCTAGCTTTTACCAGCTGGTGGCTTGTGCTTGGCTGTTGCTAACCTTGGTTGTATTCTTGTTGTGGCTAAGTACTAACAAGCTCTTATCTCTTTTTCCCTTTCATGGGGGTGGGGGGAAGGGAGCTGAGAGGGAGAAGCTATTGGTAACCCCCTGGTTTTGTCCAGAGTGGATTTTTGTATGCATGTAAATATTGTATATTTTGTTCATATTCATTGCATTTCATATTTCTAGATGTTAGTCTGCTTGTAAATATAGCTTCATTTGCTTTCCAACTGAGCTGTCTGGCAATTTCATTTTGGGGGTGATTTCAACCCACCACATTCTTTAATATAGTTGACTTCAATAAGTGTCAATTTCTTTGTGTTGGTGAAGCCATTGTGCTGCATTAAAGTCCAAACTGCATTGAAGTCCAAGCTCAAGCAGGACTGAGTGAGAGTGAATGAGAAAGAAAAGCAACCTTCTCAGGTGACAGGCAGTACCTTAAGAACCAGTTTATGGAAACTACATCCAAATTGTGCAAGTCTCTATGCCAAGAAGAGACTGGAGAAAGTACCACACAGCAATGGAAACACTGGCTTTATGCTTCTGTCCAGTGGATTTTGGCTGCCTGCAACATAATCACCATCATTGGAGGTGTTCAGGAGGAGACTTGATGGGGTGCTTGGTGCCATGGTTTAGTTGTTTAGGTGGGTGGATTGGTTGAGAGGTTGGACGCGATGATCTTGAAGGTCTCTTCCAACCTGGTCTATCCTATCCTATCCTATCCTATCCTATCCTATCCTATCCTATCCTATCCTATCCTATCCTATCCTATCCTATCCTATCCTATCCTCTGCATTAGCCCTGTAAGAATTCCTGTTGATCACATGTGTATAAAGTACTTCTTACCATCTAGCCTTATTTTGTTGTGGAAGTACCTTTGGACCTATGTGGAATAAAAACGTGGATTTTCAAATGTGTGGCTCACCACAAAACAATGGAAGTGGCATGCAGAGGGTTAAGGGAATGATGAGGCAAAAAAATGCAGTGCCAGCAGAATTCCCCAAAGGGTAAACAAAACTCTTAACTGTTGCAAACAATAAATTGTCAATACCTTGTAGAAGCAGTGGATAATGAAAAGTTATAATGCCTATAGTTAGTACCCTCTTTAAAAGAATTTACACAGGATATGAAATTAAATTCTGTGCACAGTTCTCTTAATTTGCCCTTAATTAAACAATACTCCATAAATGGTGCATTCAGTGACCAAATGTTCAGAGACAGCAAAATGGTGGGTCCCAAGCCATTAGGAATGAAATAAAGTCAGTCCCCTGAGAGCCTGCTAGAATCTGGTCTATCTAAGTGACAACTGATGGTTTAGGAAAGATAATTAACTTTGCAATTACAAACCGCAGCTTTCACCAATGCTGTTTCTTTCAGCATTCTCTTCTAAATGTTCCAGTATTTTTTTTACAGTGAAGGAAAATGCTTTTAAAAAATGCTGAGTTCATGGGGATTAATATTTCCTACACAAATGTCATTTGAATGCTTTACTTTAAATGTTTCAGATCGATAACTATAGGTGCAGTTACTGTATAAATTACAAAAGAGAAATTATGATTGTTATGAGTGTCAAGGTTTCTTTCTTTAGAGACAAAAGGGGCCTGCTGCATCAAACAAACTTCAGTTTTTCCATTGGTAGCAAAGCCCAGACCTAGGTTACCTCAATTCAGTTTAGCCATGTAAATTAAGATTCTCCCCATCATAGGGAACATCAGTTTTAACCTGCCAACGTGCCTTCATGATGATAAAAAATACCTGCATCGAATGGGCTTTGCTAGTTGGATCCATATGTCTATATCCTTGATTATCTGTACCATAATGTCTCCTAGCATGTAAATTAGTGTATTTTCATGCTGCCATACGTGTCATGAAATCAAAAAATACTGCAATGTGCTTATACTTAGATGTACAAGTATTGGTGTTTTGGGTGATGGGTTGGACTGGATGATTTTTCGAGGTCCCTTCCAGCCCCTAACATTCTGTGATTCCGTGATATATTAGGGGATTATGAACCAGCATACCTTAGAGTGTATAATATTATGTTTAATTGTAGCCTTTTGTTGAGACTGTAGAGGTCTGTGTGCTGAACAGGGCTCCAGGTAGGTGTGGACACAGGTAAATGAAAGCCAGAATCAGGACCTAAATTGAATCACAGAATGTTAGGGGTTGGAAGGGACCTCAAAAGATCATCCAGTCCAACCCCCTGCCAGACCAGGTTCACCTACACCAGATCACACAGGAATGCATCCAGATGGGTTTGAATATCTCCAGAGAGGGAGATTCCACAGCCCCCCTGGGCAGCCTGTTCCAGTGTTCTGTCACCCTCACAAGCAAAAAATGTTTCCTGATGTTTCCATGGAACTTCCTATGCCTCAGCTTCCACCATGGCCCCTCGTGCTGTCATTGGGCATCACCGAACAGAGCCTGGCTCCATCCTCTTGGCACTCACCCTTTACATCTTTATAAACATGAATGAGGTCACCTCTCAGTCTCCTATTCTCCAAGCTACAGAGCCCCAGGTCTCCCAGTCTCTCCTCATAAGGGAGAGAAATGAAAAATCTATTTGTGACTGTGTTGTGAATCCACATGTAATATAATGTACAGTGCTGGAAATGGCTTCAGGAAATCAGAGTTTTTAGAGAGTAGACCAAGATAGTTTGACATGCTACAAAAGCAAAATTCCATACATTGATTGAGTAGCTGAAAGTAACAATTTAGACCCTGCCCTAATCACACCAACCTTCTTATCATCACCTGTAGACTGATGCTGATAGCATCATAGAATTGCTAGAGTTGGAAGGGACCTCAAGGATCATGCAGTTCCAAACCCCCTGCCATGGGCAGGAACACCTCACACTACATCAGGTTGCTCACAGCCACATCAGGCCTAACCTTAAAAACTTCCGGGGATGAGGCTTCTACCACCTCCCTGGGCAACCTGTTCCAGTGTCTCACCACCATCATGGGGAAGAATTTCTTCCTAACATCCAATCTGAATCTACCCATTTCTAGTTTTGGTCCATTCCCCCTAGAACTATCACTCCCTGACATTCTAAAAAGTCCCTTCCCAGCTTTCTTGTAGCCCCCTTCAGATGCTGGAAGTCCACAATAAGGTCTTCTTGGAACCTCCTCTTCTCCGGACTGAACAGCCCCAACTCTCTCAGTCTGTCTTTGCAGCATAATAATGTACTTCCCTCTGGCAAAGCTGCATTTCTGTGACTTGTGTCATATATGTCACATTATCTCCTGTTACAGTGGTCACATCCGTACAGCTTCACGTTTGCCAGTTATATATGTAATTAACCTTAGAAAAAACAGGGAAAATATTGTGGTAATAGGTTGATATTTAATTACACTACTTGTAAGTGGCAATTTTAAAGACTTTAATGACCAGCACTGTTAGTACAGCATGTAAATCTGTGAATTGTCAGGGGGAGGGATGTTATTACTGACACCTCATGGATATTCTGTTTCCTTAACTGATCTTTCTTCACAAATATGCTTTTTTAAAAAAAAGTAAATTCAGCTGTCTTGGACGTCATTTTGGCCAACTTTTCTACTGTGAAGTGATATACACATATGCTTCATCACAGAAAATCGCTCCATCGTATCATAGTATCATAGTATCATAGTCAGGGTTGGAAGGGACAACAAGGATCATCCAGTTCCAACCCCCTGCCATGGGCAGGGACACCCCACACTAGATCAGGCTGAACAGAGCCTCATCCAGCCTGGGCTTAAACACCTCCAGGGACAGGGCCTCAACCACCTCCCTGGACAACCCATTCCAGGGCTTCACCATTCTCATGGTGAAGAACCTCCTCCTCACGTCCAGCCTGAATCTCCCTACCTCCAGCTTCATTCCATTCCCCCTAGTCCTATCACTACCTGATAGCCTGAGAAGTCCCTCCCCAGCCTTCTTTTAGGCCCCCTTCAGATACTGGAAGGCTACAATTAGGTCACCTCTGAGCCTTCTCTTCTCCAGACTGAACAGCCCCAACTCCTTCAGTCTGTCCTCATAGGAGAGGTGCTCCAGCCCTCTGCTCATCCTCGTGGCCCTTCTCTGGACACATTCCAGTACCTCCATATCCCTCTTGTAATAGGGGCTCCAGAACTGAAGAGGGCTTAGGGTTTTAAGGTAGTCTGAAAAGTATGATAGAAGGAATTATTGCCTCAAAAATTCCTGGTGGTGCCCCCACTGATATTTATACAGGCCTCTGGATGTTGTGTTGGTGTATGCATTTAGCATCTTTTCCACAGTGTTGTCCCAAAGGGACAAAAAGCCTCAAAAATGCTCTGAACCAGACGATGAGGCAGGAGCTAGTAGGTATGTTTTTTCAGGTTTTTCAGGTCTGGGTTTTCATTGCCCAGGCTTGTCTGAACATGTCCTGGAGCCCCAGTGGGCCAGGTGGGCATGCTTTTGGCCATGTTTGGAGAAAAGCCTTTCTATAGGTTACAGTGTCAGGGTTTTATCCCTCAATCTGTGTTGTCACTGGCCATTATTGTCTTGGGAAATCTGTAAGTACCAGCCCAAAGAGCCAGAGCCTTGCCTTGCAATTGTCCACTCTCTGAAAGGAATCACAAGCCTCGCTTGGAAGCTGAACTGTGTTTCAGTTTACCCAGACAGGACTGCAAAGACCCCCTCACTGTTTTAGCGTTGTAAAGCCCAGGAGCAGACAGATGCATCTTGCCAGGCCGAGAGGTGAACCCTGGAGGAGCTGAGTCCCCGGGACAGTTTCGTTTGATTGGAGCAAGGAGTGAGCGCCGCTGTGAAGGATTGCAGCAGAGGAACCTCTTTTCTACACAGCTTTCAGCTACAAAGCCTTCAGGGATAAATCCTGTCTCAGCAATAAGGAGCAGACACCAACAGAAAGTGAAACTCTGCTCCTGCAGCTTCCACGTGGTTGACGCCATTTTGGTTTTGTTTAAATCCTCAAGTGTGCCATGAGGTATCAGGATCAGTGAGGAATTACAATATCTGATTTTTATAGGCATCTATTGAAGGTCTGGTGCCCCAGGGATTCTGGAGATCAACCCCCCCTCTTTGCAGGCAATCTCCTGCTTCATTGCCGATGTTCCTTTTTTTTTCTTTACAGTTTAAAGAATAGAATAGAATAGAATAGAATAGAATAGACCAGGTTGGAAGAGACCTCAAGTTCATCACATCCAACCTATTATCCAACCCACCTAATCAACTAAACCATGCAACCAAGCACCCCATCAAGTCTCCTCCTGACACCTCCAATGATGGTGACTTCACCACCTCCTCGGGTAGTCCATTCCAAGGGCAATCACTCTCTCTGTGTAGAACTTCTTCCTAACATACAGCCTAAACCTCCCCTGGTGCAGCCTGAGACTGTGTCCTCTTGTTCTGGTGCTGGTTGCCTGGGAGAAGAGACCAACCTCTGCCTGTCTACAACCTCCCTTAAGGTAGGTGTAGAGAGCAATAAGGTCACCCCTGAGTCTCCTCTTCTCCATGCTAAGCAACCCCAGCTCCCTCAGCCTTTCCTTGTAGGGCTTGTGCTCCAGACCCCTCACCAGCTTTGTTGCCCTTCTCTGGACATGTTCCAGCAAGTCAACATCCTTCTTAAACTGAGGGGCCCAGAACTGGACACAGAACTCAAGGTGTGGCCTAACCAGCGCGGTGTACAGAGGCAGAATCACCTCCCTGCTCCTGCTGGCCACACTGTTTCTGATATAGGCCAGGATGCCATTGGCCCTCCTGGCCGCCTGGGCACACTTCAGGCTCATGTTCAGCCTACCATCGACCAGTACCCTCATGTCCCTCTCTACCTGGCCACTCTCCAGCCACTCTGACCCCAGCCTGTAGCACTGCATGGGGTTGCTGTGGCCAATGTGCAGAACCCGGCACTTGGATGTGTTCAGTCTCATGCCCTTGGACTCTGCCCATCTGTCCAGCCTGTCGAGGTCCCTCTGCAAAGCCTCTCTACCCTCCAGCAGAACAACACCTGCCCACAGCTTGGTGTCATCCACGAATTTACTGATGATGGACTGAATGCCCTCATCCAGATCATCAATAAAGATGTTAAAGATCATGGGGCCCAGCACTGGTCCCTGGGGCCCATCACTAGTGACTGGCCGCCAGCTGGATGTGGCACCGTTCACCACCACTCTCTGGGCTCAGCCCTCCAGCCAGTTCCTAACCCAACGCAGTGTGCTCCCGTCCAAGCCATGGTCTGACAGCTTAGCCAGGAGTTTGCTGTGGGGGACGGTGTCAAAGGCCTTCCTGAAGTCCAGGTAAACTACATCCACAAGGCCTCCTCACATGCACCAGGTGGGTCACCTGATCATAGAAGGAGATCAGGTTTGTCAGGCAGGAACTGCCTTTCTGCTGTTGTTTGTTCTTTCTGGATGTTTGTTCATATTGTTTAAATTGTTACTTCTTCCTGCCGGTGAGGTGTCTGTTCCACAACCAAACATTTTGAGCCAGTAAATAGGTTTTGTTTAATATTTTTCATGGGCTTTTATGATTAATAAAGTTATTAATATTTTTCTTAGTAATTCATGTTATTGAATATTAACTAGCCTTTTACAGATCATAACAAGTGTATGTGATGCAAATCTCTAGAATGCCACCTTTAGTGAGGGATTTAAAATTCTTGTTGATGAGCATCACTCAAGCTACAGTACTATTTTCCTGCCCTTCAGTGTTGATGAGTTGGAAGAGGAGTATTGTAATAGAGGAGTCAACAGAGACCCAGAATGTTTGGATTTTTCACAGGATCACAGGATGTTAGGGGTTAGAAGGGAACTCCAGAGATCATCAAGTTCAATGCTCCTGCCAGAGCAGGACCACATAACCATAGGAATGCATCCAGATGGTCTTGAAAGTCTCCAAAGGAGAGTCCACAACCTCTCTGGGGAGCCTGTTCCAGTGCTCTGTGACCCTCACAGTGAAGAAGTTCCTCCTCATGTTGAGGTGGAACCTCCTGTGATGTAGTTTATATCCATTGCCCCTTGTCCCATCACAAGCTGCAACTGGGAAGAGCCTGTCCCCTCCCTCTTGACATCCAGCCCTCAGATATTTAGAAACATTTATTAAATCCCCTCAGTCTTCTCCAGACTGAACAGCCCCAGGTATCTCAGCCTCTCTTCATAAGGCAGTGCTCCAGTCCCTTCATCTTCCTTGCAGCCCTCCATTGGACTCAATCCAGTGGATGCCTGCTTTATTTATTTATACAAAATGCATGTAATTATTGTCAAGCACTGTCTGGGTTTGGGTTTGGGTTTTAATTTAAAAGCAGCTGAGGAAATGAAATGATCTGAATTCACCTCAGGTTAATAAAAAAAGGAAAATGTAATACATCAATGGGAAAACATGATTCATACATCTGGATTCCTATAAATACAAAGAGGGAAGATGATGCTATTTAAAAAAAGCATGAACTTCAGTTCATGTCTATGATCTTTTGCAAATACTTTCCTGTGTGTTTTAGCAGTTTTAATTCTAGATCATGGTTTAGACTGCTGCTCCATATGGATAAAAAAAAAAAAAAAGATAGTAAGAGCTAGATTTAGGTTTTCAAAATCATCAAGTGATTTGAAAGAAAAGTGCTTCACAGTGTTAAATTCCAACAATTTGATTTGGCTGCAATCATGGAACCCTGGTATCCAACACTGAATTTCTTCAGAAAGGAAAACTTAATCTCCACCCTTTTTTTTTTTTTTTCTTTTTTTTTTTTTTTTTGGTGATGTGTGATCCAAAATGCCAATCACTGAGAATGGAATACAATTATATTCACTAATATGTCTAAAATAGAAACTCTTGCTGTCAATATATACTCGTTAGTACCGAGCTGCAAATGAATTCTGGAATTGTGCTCTTATTAATTAGGTGGCAGACTAGAAAACTTCCTTGCTTCTGCGTAACCAGATGGAGGGACAGTGGGTGTAACGGCCTGTGTTGGGCCTTTCTCAGGGGATTTCTTTGGTGTTTTTTGGTGTCAGCGTGGGTCCCACTTCCATTTGCCATTCAGAAGAAGCAGACCCAAGCTTCCACAAGCGCACACTCCAATTACATTCAGAAAAAAAAGACGTGGTCATTTTGTTTAGTTTTAAAATTAGTTATGTATCACTTTTTCCCCCGAAGAGGGACTTGGGCACACAGATGCAAGATGGAATGGGTCTTTTAGGAAAAGGTAAATCAGTCTGCTTCCTGTTCCTGTTACACTGTCCTACACTGTTGTGACCGGTTGAGGCTGTGCCTTTAAGAATGAGACAGTTGCTGAACACTCTGGCTGAATGTTTTTGATATTTGAACAAAACCAAGATAGTCTAAACTAATTTCATTGGTAGATTGTAGAATGCAATTTTAAGTTTGGGTTCTGTTGGTTCAGTCTGGTCTGGGTTCAGGCTGGGTGCAGTCTGTGCTTCTCTGTCCTGTGGGCTGGACGGCTTCTCTCTTTCTGATGCAGGAACGGCCTTGAGTTAACAGCTAACCAGATCAGAAAGCTAATTCTTGCATGTGCTTTTGAGCTAACAGAATTTTTCCTCCTTAATTGCCTTTCTCTCTCTCTCTAACCCTTTTTGGGAAAAAGGGGAGGTGGGGAGGGAGAACCCCCTGAACCCCCCTGGCCAGCTGGAGGGAAAAGGCTTTTCTGCATTACGTTCATTGCTGTGTGTTTCTGTTTATATTGTAAATATTGTATATTTGTGTACATATTCATTGCATTCCATTTCTGCCTGTAAATATAGCTTTCATCTGCTTTTCCAACTGAGCTAGCTGTGGTTTCTTTCCTTGTGTGTGGGGAGGGAACTTTCTCACCCCACCACAACTGTCTGCCACATAATCCATCAGCATACAAGGATTCCGTTTTAAAACTCTTTTGTGTCTTTTACTTTTTTTTTACTCCATGAGGTGTTGACAATGACAATTCTATGAAGCTTCAGTGATTCAAAAATGGACTTTGTGGGGTGGGGAGAAGCTCATGAAAAGTCCCTTATTTTCTAATTGACCCTGCATATTATAATCAACTGTCAAGATACTCACCAGGGCAAAGTTCCCCCTCTACTCTGCCCTGGTGAGACCTCACCTGGGGATATTGAGTCCAGTTTTGGGCTCCCCAGTTCAAAATGGACAGAGATCTATTGGAGAGAGCCCAATGGAGGGCTACCAGGATGATGAAGGGACTGGAGCACTGCCCTGTGAGGAGAGGCTGAGAGCCCTGGGGCTGTTCAGTCTGGAGAAGAGAAGACTGAGAGGGGATCTAATAAATGTTTATAAATATCTGAAGGTTAGGTGTCAAGAAGGAGGGGACAGGCTCTGCCCAGTTGCACCCTGGGATAGAAAAAGGGGCAGTGGAGAGAAACTAGAGCACAGGAAGTTCCACCCCAACATGAGGAGGAATTTCTTCACTGTGAGGGCCACAAAGCCCTGGAACAGCCTCCCCAGAGAGATTGTGGAGTCAACTATGGAGACTTTCAAGACCCATCTGAATGCATTCCAGTGTGACCTACGCTAGAATCTATGGTTATGTGGTCCTGCTCTGGCAGGAGCATTGAACTCAATCTCCAGAGGTCCCTTCCAACTCCTAACATCCTGTGATCCTGTGTACTTTGAATTTTATGAATCAAAAATCACACATATAAATCATATAGTAGCTATATTGTGATAGAAGTCTTAGAAGCTTGCTATTGTGCAACGACATATTTTCTCATTCTTATGTCCAAAGCCATCAGCTTGCAAATAAGAAGATATTTGATTTATATTTATTTCTGTGGGTGCTTGTAAACTTCCCTCTGTCCTGTTTGGAACACAAGCCCTATGAAGAGAGGCTGAGGGAGCTGGGGTTGTTTAGCCTGGAGAAGAGGAGGCTCAGGGGAGACCTTATTGCTCTCTACAACTACCTGAAGGGAGGTTGTAGATAAGTGGGGGCTGGTCTCTTCTCTGAGGCAACCAGCACCAGAACAAGAGGATACAGTCTCAAGCTGCATCAGGGGAGGTTCAGACTGGATGTTAGGAAGAAATTCTTCATAGAGAGAGTGATTGCCCATTGGAATGGGCTTCCTGGGGAGGTGGTGGAGTCGCCATCATTGCAGGTGTTTAGGAGGAGACTTGATAGGGTGCTTGGTGTCATGGTTTAGTTGATTAGATGGTGTTGGGTGATGGGTTGGATGTGATGATCTTGAAAGTATCTTCCAACCTGTTCTATTCTATTCTATTCTATTCTATTCTATTCTATTCTATTCTATTCTATTCTATTCTATTCTATTCTATTCTATCCATTTCAGGAGATGTGAAGAGATTTCCTTTCCCTCTTTTCGAAATAAGGAATGAAAAATGTGTTTGAAATCCCTTGGAGGTCTTGGAGTTACACCTAGACACAGGCTGGATCTGAGTATTTGAATTTGGCAGGCAGAAAGAGCATATGACTGAAACAATTCTAAAGGTCATATCATATGCTACAACATATCTGATCTCTCATTAGGACAGCAATGAAATTAATTGCCCATGTGTGACTGTCTGCCACAATACCACTGCTACTGTAATCTCATTTTTAACTTTTTGTGTGTGGTGGATTTAAATTGCCCCCCAAAATAAAATTGCCAGACCAGATCAGATGGAAGCAAATTAAGCTGTATCTACAAGCAAAGCTACAATCTAGAAATATGGAATGCAATGAATATGTACAAAATATACAATATTTACCTGTATTTACAATTTATAAACACAAGAACCCCCATTACAAAATCAGGGGGCTACCAACAGCTTCCTCCTCTTCTCCTCCTTCTCCTATGTACACAGGACAAGAGAAAAAAAATGAGAAAAGCAGAGCAGCTTATTAGTGCTTAGCCACAACAAAGAATGTAGCCAAGGTCAGCAACAGACAGGCAAAAGTCAACTGGCATCTGCTAGAGCAAAGGAACCAAAAAGAGAGAGAGTTTACACAACTAAATCTGTGTTACATACCAAACCAAAGGCATTATTTAGACCTTATCATTTTTTTCCTTTTATGTCCAGTGGTAATTTATTTACCTTCTACCAGTTTCCTACTCAATCTGTGACAAATTTTCTTAGGTACAGCCTAACACTACCACAGTGTACTAATGATAAAACCATCAAAAACAGGAAAAAAGAGAGCTTTGTTTCAGAAGTACAGAGCATAGCTCTAAGTGAAAAAAAGGAGCAGATGAGTAGTAAGCAAGATGCTATTTTTGCACAAATCCCTTCTCAGAAGACACTTGTACTTCGAGCAGTTTTACAGACATGGCTTAATGAGTGCCTGCCTGGGGCCACCCTTATCAACTTTGAAGTCACAGAATCAGAATTGTTCGGGTTGGAAGAGACCTCAAGGATCATCTAGTTTCAAGCCCCATGCCATGGGCAGGGACTCCTCACACTCCGTCCCCTCCAGGGATGAGGCTTCTACCACCTCCCTGGGCAACCTGTGCCAGTGTCTCACCACCCTCATGAGGAACAACTTCTTCCTAACATCCAATCTGAATCTACCCACTTCTAGTTTTGCTCCATTCCCCCAGTCCTCTCACTCCCTGACACCCTAAAAAGCCCCTCCCCAGCTTTCTTGTAGCCCCCTTCAGATGCTGGAAGGCCACAATTAGGTCTTCTCGAAGCCTTCTCTTCTCCAGACTGAACAGCCCCAGCTTCCTCAGTCTCTCTTCATAGGAGAGGTGCTCCAGCCCTCTGATCATCGTTGTCCTCTGACAGCTGAGGGGAGAGAGACCGTCGTAGCTGTTGGACTCTTTCAGAATAATGCAGAAGGGCATGACTCCCATGAGATCCATTTTTCAGATCCCTACATAGTAGGTCACTTTCTGAGGCTGACCCTTCTCTCTGACAGAAATAGTGAGTGTACAAGTGCTGTCATCTGTCATGTCTGCCCGTCACGTTCAAAGTAGGATAAAATAAATTTCATTCTGCCCTTTTACCATTTTGGTGGTTGGTTGGTTTTTTTTTTCCCCCTTCCTTCTACTATTTCGCTTCTTTTAAAAGAAATATGGGAAAATATGCCCTGGTGAACATTTTAGTCTCAGAGAATGTTAGCCTTTTAGCCTATATGCAAGTCTCTATTTAACATTTAATGGTTTTTCAATATTTTTGAATACTTGTCAGTACAAGACTTATGAGGGCTTTAAGTCCTTAACAGTGTCTGAAGGACCACTTTATCAGAATCTGAATAAATGCATTAATGCATTCTGCTGTGTGAAGTAGGTTCAAAATAATATGTATGCAGTAGATAATGGAAACATGTTGACATTCTTAAGGTTATAAACACTTTTGAAGTTATCCTTATTGTAAAATTGAAGATTGTGAAGTACAATGTCCCTGAAAATCCTAGAACAGCATCTCTCTCATTTTACTAATTGCTGCAACAATTGAGATCTCAGTGTGATGTTTTTTCCCTCTGCACAAATGAGCAAGTAGAAGCCATGGAACCTCTTTAAAAAAGGTAGATGTGTTAAATAATTTATAAAGAATATTTGTATGGGAATGAGAGTAGGGATATTATAGCTTCTCTAGGAGAGGTTTTGGTGGGTTGAACTGGAGGTGCAACTTCTTATTTGTGCTTATAAGTACTTGTATAAAATCCTGGCTTTCTTTTTCTTCTTTTTTTTTTCCTTCTTTTTTTTGGCACCCTTTATATCCAAGTGCTGGGATTTAAGTGCGTGTGCTATGCTTGATGCTGTGGAATGGCTTTGGCTCTTAAGGCCACGTGTTCATCTTGTTTTTCTCCATGGATGAGCCTCAGTTCTCTTCAGAAATCTTATGTTATTATTCTTTACTTTTCTGATAAGTGTTTACCTTCTCTATTCTCATTCAAAATGCTTCATTCCCTTTGTGTTTGTTTTTTTTCCCCTGTTCTTTTTTTTTCCCAAAGAAAAGGAACAAGAAACAATCTGCAACTTCAACAACAAGAAGCTAACTATTCCCATCACTGCCTGATAATCATAGAATATCAGGTGTTAATTTGATCTTGTCCAGCAATAAATCAAAAAAATAATGTATAAGAGGTAGAACAAAAAATTTGCTTAAGAGGAAGTCACACAGCAATTAGCAACTCTGTATGCAACAGAGGAAAGGCTGAGGGAGCTGGGGTTGCTCAGCCTGGAGAAGAGGAGGCTCAGGGGACACCTTATTGCTCTCTACAGCTACCTGAAGGGAGGTTGTAGCCAGGAGGGAGTTGCTCTCTTCTCCCCAGCAACCAGCACCAGAACAAGAGGACACAGTCTCAAGATGCACCAGGGGAGGTTTAGGCTGGATGCTAGGAAGAAGTTCTTCACAGAGCGAGTGATTGGTCATTGGAATGGGCTGCCCAGGGAGGTGGTGGAGTCACTGTCACTGGCAGTGTTTGGGAAGAGTCTGGATGAGGCACTTGGTGCCACGGTTGAATTGATTAGATGGTGTTCAGTGATAGGTTGGATCTCAAAGGTCTTTTCCAACCTGGTTAATTCTATTCTATTCTATTCTATTCTATTCTATTCTATTCATTCCATTCCATTCCATTCCATTCCATGCTATTCTATTCTATTCTATTCTATTCTATTCTATTCTATTCTATTCTATCATTTTGTTAGAAATTGAAAATGTAGAGTTGTTGATCAAACTATAGCTACTGAACATCCTGGACACATACATCTGGCCCTCATAGCAGCGCTTCTGATCAAAACAAATTCAGATAAACTAATTAGAATATTTATGGAAGAGGCAGCCAAAGATGCAAGGAAGGTAACATCTGAATAAATCTCAGCTCTGACCATTGTGGTGTTTGTAAAGCTCTCTGCCTATTGACATCTGCTACTCAGGATGTATAATCACATTTGCAGCTCCGAGGCTGGTTTCTCTGCTGCCTGTTTTAAAACCTCCTACAGAAAAACTGCTAAGGACATCCCACCTTGTGTACTCACAGCAAGTTATAACGAGTAAGGATATATCTAAGACTGAAGATAAAAGTCTCCTTCTCTGGAAACTTTTGAGACCCATCTGGATGCCTTCCTGTGTGATTGGCACTAGATTCTACGGTCCTCCTCTGGCAGGGGCTTGATCCCTTCCAACCCTAACATCCTGTGATCTGTGATCCTGTGAATAATGTCATCTATTTAGAGAAACAGATAAAAAAACCAAATCCTTTCAAGTGACTAAGGAGAGTATTTTTAATCAAAATTATAACCAAACTCACTATTTTCAAATATACAGTAGAAATTTTAAAATCCTGAAAGGGAAAATCTTCTTTGTTCTAGCAAAGTCGTATATGATCTATCACGTGCACAATAAAAACTCCAGCAATGGCAATGATTCAGCCTATTGTGACTGAAATAGATAAGAGGCTGGGAAAGCTTTGTTCACAGCTGCCAGAGGGCTATCCAAAAAAGTGATGATGCATGATAATACAGAATGGAGACACCACTCTTTAAACATAGATTGCTCAAGATTGCATTTTAGTCTTCATATTTGACAGCCCAATGGGCTTATTGAGGTAACTTTTTCCCAGTGGCAGACAGGAGAGAAATGTTCACCTTTCTATATGCTCATCCAAATTTGGTATATTCATGGATAGGTAAGATGGAAAAAATACTTTGGAGAACCTAAGTGTTTAGAATATTCTTTAAAGCATATTGAGTATTATTAATTACCTCAGTATTGCATGCATGACAAACAAACCTATTAAATTTTCTGTGACATTTGAGAGTATTTCCAAGGCTTTTCTCTTTGAAAGAAATTACTCTTTACCATAGTAATCTGTGTGGCATATGGAGAAAAAGTGTGAATGGCACAAGAGAAGAACTTTGAGGAGAAATCTTTCTGGGATGTGTTCTGTTATGGTGTCTGTAAATAACTATTATACTACGGTACCCCAAAAACCATACAAACCATACAAACCTCTATAGCCTGTATAAATGAGAACTGAATTTTTCTACCAAGGATATCCATGGATGTGAAGTCCAAAGCCTGGGATCTTTCTGTGTCCAGTTTTTCTGTTGACTTGCATTCTTACCTTATGCAATATGCTAGTAGCACTCTATGTTTATCCACTCTTTGTTGGTTTACCCTATTTATAGAATCACAGAGTTGTCAGGGTTGGATGGGACACCAAGGATCATCCAGTTCCAACCCCCCTGTCATGGGCAGGGACACCTTCCACTAGATCAAGTTGCTCAGAGCCACATCCAGACTGGCCTTAAAAGTTTCCAGGCATGGGGCCTCCACCACCTCCCTGGGCAACCTGTTCCATTTTCTTACCACCTTCAGGGTGAAGAACTTCTTCCTAATGTCTAATCTAAATCTCCCCTCCTTTAGCTTGGATCCATTCCCCCTAGTCCTATCATTATCTGACACCCTAAAAAGTCCCTCACCAACTTTCTGTAGGCCCCCTTCAGGTACTGGAAGGCCAAAATAAAGTCTCCTCTGAGACTTTTCTTCTCCAAACTACACCACCTTAACTCTCTCAACCTGTCTTCATAGGAGAGGTGCTCCAGCCCTCTGGTCACCCTTTCTCTGGACACGTTCCAGCACATTCATATCTCTCTTGTACTTGGGGCTCCAGAACTGGGCACAGTGCTCCAGGTGGGGTCTTACGAGAGAGGTGTAGAGGGCGAGAATCACTTCACTCGACCTGCTGGCCACGCTTCTCTTGATGCAACCCAGGAAAGTGCTAAAGATATCTGGACAAGCTCTTGCTACATCTTGTTGAAGTGCCACATTTAACAGAGCTGTGTTTTTTCTAGGTTCTACCATGTTGCAACTGATTGACGTTGTTTAGGTATGTTAAAATATGATCATTATTAATATAATTGTTTATGTTTAGAGTCCCTTTCTATCTGAAGATCACAAAGTACTTTGCAACCTAAAATTAAGCCTCACAAAATCTCTCTATTACAAGTACAGATTAAACAGGACTCGCTTTACCCATAACAATGAAAGACAATGGCAGGAGTTCAACACCATGCAGAAAACCTAACGACAGCCTAAACCAGAAATGTAATGATCCTGCATAGATCCAAATGACACACATCAGTGAATCTGATAGACAGGCACAGAAATGCAACAACAAAAAAGCCACCCTAAGAAAAAAGCTTGGAAAACACTGACTAACGCTGAGAGCAGTAATCCTCAGCATGATGTTTTACATTACCAACAGTAACTCCTGTGCTGTATTGCTCACTGTGCCATGCTGTGTTATTAGTTCACCACTTAGGTCAATTAAACTGCGATTCATCTCTTAATTTAGGAAACCTGAACTGTAAGGCTTCAGTGATTTGTCTTGCACTTTCTCTCTCCTTGTTTATTGCTGTGACTCACTTGATATCTATACTACATCTGCTGGCTACATCCATATGCTTAAAAGTTCTAAGGTATTCCTCCTGAATTATAGCCACACCTTAGATTGAGTTTTACAGTTGTGTAAATGACTCTGCATTTTCAGCTTTGCCTGATTAACTTACTATGACAAAGCAGGCCTGACTGTCCAGGAGAATCAGTGACATTCAAAAAGTGCTGCCTCAAATACATGTGAGCTGATTTAGTATACTATTTCAGCAACAAAAGACAGGAGAGAGTGACAGAAAGTTTTTCATAGGATCTTTGAAGCAGATTAGTATAAGGCAATTGGCCACATTGCCTAGAAAAAGAGGTGATGGCATATAGCAGGGGACCTGGTGAGGAGAGGAGCAAAGTTAGGTATTTGTTTTCCAGTAGTCAGGGTCAAGAATACCAATGAAGAAAGCATGAGGAGGCCTGAAGGGTTCTCTGCAAGCTAGAGACATAACTTGGAAACAAACCTGTATGTTTGTTTTGATGCTTTCCCATCCCACTTGCAGTTTGAAAGGGATGAAGGAGAGAAGCTGAGTGGAAATACTAATTTATCTCTCTGGGCTTTATATTCTTATACTTCATAGCTGAGGCCTGTATTGAACACTTCAGGCTGAACATCATAGCAATGCAGAGATCCTGTGACCTCTTTTAGGGCACATTTGCTCCTCAGCATATTGTTAGCATACAGTTTCACTTGAAGTGCATGAGAGAGATTGCCACAGTCATCCTTGTCACACTTTCTTTCAGCACTTAGCCAGATTACTGCCTGGCATTAGCAGGTTGACAGACTCCAGGATCCTGGGAATGTTGCCTTTTGTGAATACATCAAAATCTTCATTAGTTCTCCAGAAAATATAAAGCACTAGGAATGCCAGCTTTGTGACAGTAGTGTGCACATCTCAGTATCTGATCTGTGAGACATGCCAGATTCCAGTCTGGGATGTGAATGTCTGCTCCCAGTCTAACCACAGAGTCCTGTGGTTCTTTACAGGTAGCTCCTGGTAGCTGTCTGCTTACTCAGTAAGCACATTCAGTAAAGCTGTCTCTTGCCAACAAGCTTTTTTTCCTACCTGCCCTTTGGCATTAGGCACAAATGCTACTTGTGGCCTGCTTTGTCCTATTCCTCTGTACTCATAAGGCTTGGTGGGAGGGGGAGGGAAGGCATTATTCTTGTTGTAGCACAATTCATAGTTAAAGTCCATGTTTATGCTGCTTAAAGTTAAAGTGTTTGGGGCTTTTTCACTATTTCTGCTTGACTCTACAGTTACCTGAAGTGTGATTTGATGATGAGGACAGTTTTAACTGGTGAAGAAAAACTTGCAGGAGAGTTTTGAAGATGAAGTGCACCTCTGGATGCAATATTGGGTCCACAGCTACTGGGCAGCTTAGCAGTGGGAAGCTTTTTGACAAGAATAAATAAATCACAGGCTGTGAAGGCAGATAGTCCTATAACAGATGGTATCATGTGAGACAGAGAATGAGGCTGATTTGACCAGCAGGGAGTGGAGTATAACTATAATGAGAAAAGTGCTTTGTAGGAGGTTTATAATAATAAACACATAAAGCGGGCAGAAGAATGAATTCTACCTCCTTCCTACCTCTCAGGACTTTTGACTGTCTCCAGTGCCCAAGAGCACTGCAGCATGGAAAGCAAAGTAATGAGAAGAGCTCTGGTTGAAGCTTTAGCTACAACTCTAGCAACAGCCTTGAGAGTGTGAAACCCACTATGTCTCATAAGGATAATAAATTGCCAAAATGTGCTCAGTGTTCATCAGCCTCTGAAATTGTTACAGCCATTGGAGAAGGACATTGACATGGTCTACATCACTTGGGATGTGGGCTTAGATATCTAGGTGTATCACTGTATCACAATATATTAGAGGTTGGAAGGGACCTCGAGAGATCATTGAGTCCAACCCCCCTGCCAGAGTAGGATCACCCAGAGTAGTCTGCACAGGAATGCATCCAGGCAGGTTCTAATAGTCTCCAGAGAAGGACTCCACAACCTCTTTGGGCAGCCTGTTCCAGGGCTCTGTCACCCTCACTGTAAAGAAGTTTCTCCTCATGTTGAGGTGAAATCTTCTATGTTCCAGCTTGTACCTGGTGTTCCTTAGCTTGTTATTGTGCACCATTGAAAAGAGCTTGGCCCCCTCCACTTGACACCTACCCCTCAGATATTGATAGACACTGATCAGATCCCCTCTCAGCCTTCTCTTTTCAAGATTAAAATTATATGACTGATTACTTGGTCTTCACAATTTGTGAGTGACTAGGAAATATTTACTGAAAACTTAATTAGGGTAACATTGCTCTCTCTCCCTGGCACACATTTATTCGGTAGGCTGTGACTGCATAATAGTAACTGGAATACACAAGAGACTGTTCTCTGGTATTGAGGGAGACTGCTAAGAAAATGCTTCAGTTATACTATTCCTTGTACTTATCCTTCAAAATAAGGTGACTGCATGAAAACTTCTACCTGGTACCTGGCTTTTGCTGACACTAGGGAATTCTAGCTATAGAATTCTGGGATGGTATCTTCAGTGGAGACTGCTCTCTGCATCAGTCAAGTTGTGCAGACTTATGTCTCTGGCATTCATGATACAAAATTTCTGTAGTGTGGGGGAAATGTATTTGAGATTTTAGGTACTTTTTAAAAAGGTATCTAGATATATAAGATAAGCAAACTGAAAAGTAGCAGTATATTCAACAGTTTTATTTCCTTTAAGCTGGTTACTGTATTTTGACTAACCACCATATATATACTGGTTCACAGGATGTGTTCCTATGTATGTCCTTTACATACAGAGCACATGATCTTTTATAAGACACTGAGACATTCAAATATTTCGTATAGTACTGTAGCACTTTAGACTGAAATGCAGTTGCATAACTTGCAGAAGGCTGAGTGGCAACTCAGCAGCATTGCCAGGTATTGGAATATTTTTTCTGCTTCTGTTAGCTGATACCCAGGTAAATGTCTCCCTTACCATAGCACAGTCAAGCTTGGAGTTGTAATATGTTCATTTTCTAATGTATTTGCCTCCAGTAACCAGCCTGCTCAATCTGATTTTCCTTCTCTTCCATCAAATACTCACTGCAGTTCTAGTAACTGAGTCTGACACTGGGGATATCTGGCAATCAGTTTACACACTCATTGGTTTGCATACGGGGAGGAGACAGGACCACAAAGTGGCAGCAAGTATGCAAAGAACTAATTTCATGTTAGTTCCCCCAGGTAAGAGATTCTTTCAAAAGAGATCATTGAATGTACCTGTTTCATAGTTCAGTCACCACTGTCTGATACCCAATTGCAAACAAAGCATCTGGTATAAGCAAAATTAATTTGGATCTTCCTTTGTAAAATGTTAGCTGGATTAAGGGATCAGGTAGCCTCTTTCCTTACAAGAATCACTAGAGGGAACCATATTGTTGGAAAGATAAAATAATTAGGACAGCAGAAAACAGGCAGCATGCATCTCAACTGCAACTGTTCCTGTGTAAACTCAGCCTATAAAATTATATTACTTTGCCTATCAAGCAAGCTTCTTTTCAAATTTAATCGCCACCTATATTACTCTGACTGTATCAACACCTGTGGTTGTTATGTTCTAGATATTTACCAGCTCTTACAAGCTTGAATTCTTATCACTCAGGCAAAAGGATTAATATTCCAAAGCCAGTTTAGTGTTTTAAGATATTTTAAAGGAAAAGGCAACATAAAGTAGCACTAGACTTCATCAATGTAGTGTTTAATCACAGAACCACAGGCTTGTCAGGGTTGGAAGGGACTTCGAGGATCATCTAGTTACAACCACCCTGCCATGAACAGGGACCCCTCACACTACATCAGGTTGCTCAGAGTCACATCCAGCCTGGCCTTAAAAACCTCCAGGGATGAGGCTTCTACCACCTCCCCGGGCAACCTGTTCCAGTGTCTTATCACCCTCATGGGGAAGAACTTCTTCCTAACATCCAATCTGAATCTATCTATTCTTACTTTTGTTCCATTGCCCCTAGTTCGATATCCTGATATCCACCTGATATCCTAAAAAGTCGCTCCCCAGCTTTCTTCTAGAACACATTGCTGCAGGTTTTTCTAGATGCCAAAAATAAAAAAGATTCTGAAGGCTACTTTAAATTTAAAGGTAGATAAATCTTCCTCTCTTAAACATAATGATACTGTATAATGATAGAACTAGGGTTCCAGTGTACCACCACTCCAAAGAACATGTTCCTAACATCCAATCTAAATCTGCTCTTCTCTACTTTGAAGCCATTGCCCCTTGTCCTGTCACCACAGGCCTTTGTAAACAGTCTCTCTCCAGCCTTCCTGTAGCCCCCTTCAGGTACTGGAAAGCTGCTATTAGGTATTCTCGGAGCCTCCTCTTCTCCAGGTTCAACACCCCCAGCTCTCAGCCTGTCCTCGTAGCAGAGCTGCTCCAACCCCCTGATCATTTTTCTGGCCCTCCTCTGGACCCTCTCCATCAGGTCCATGTCCTTCCTATATTGAGGGCTCCAGACCTGGACACAGTACTCCAGGTGAGGTCTCCCCAGAGCAGAGCAAAGTGGCAGGATCACCTCTCTGGATCTGCAGGCAATGCATCTTCTGATGCAGCCCAGGCTGTGATTTGCCTTCTGTGCTGCAAGCTCACACTGCTTGCTCATGCCCAGCCTCTCATCTGTCATCACCCCCAAGTCTTTTTCCTTGGGGCTGCTTTCTATCACCTCCTCCCTCAGTCTGTATTGATAGTGAGAATTGTTCCAGCCGAGGTACAGAACCTTGCACTTGCTCAGAGTTTATGCTGTACTAATCCCAGTACATTAAATGGTCAGACTCACTCTTAAGAAGAGCTTATGTTTCTTGCATGGGTAAGCTTAGCAGACCTTTCAAGTGGTTTTGTTAATGCTACTTGTGTATGTCACTGGACGCAGACCAGAGAGTAAAGAAGGAAGCTGTGGAACCATATTAACTGACTTTTATATGCGAGATTTTCATTCAGTCACCTGATATGTCAACATCCTGTCCTGAGGATAAGCAGCCTGTGGTAGTTTGAGGTTCAGGCACCTTTAAGAAGTCCACAAAGACCACAAAGTCTTCCAAAAAGACAGAGACTTCTAAGGGGAGGGACCTGGCCATCCCAGGATATTATATCATTGTTATTCTATTTTGGCACCACACTATTTGAGACAGTGCCTAGCTGATATCCTCTCTCCTCTCCCCCTTGAGAAGAGCTCTCAGCCTCTTTATCTCATGGTTTGTGTGTGGGGACAGCTCTGGCAGGCAGAGGAATTTTGGCTGTGTGACAATGGACTTGCAGGCTTGAGAAGGCGCAGGGTGCAGTTGTGGCATACTCCACTGAGGCTGGAAGGGGTGGAGGATTCTGGAAGGTTTTGGCCTGGTAGACTCAGCCTAATTTGTGAATGCATTCATTCTACCTGAGTGCCTTCTGTATGCACATTTTGTAAATAGAATTTCCATTTCAACTTCCAGTCTAGTTGTGCAGCCTCCTCAAAAAGGATTAGAATACCTTTCCGTCCTCTGGTCTGGAGTAGCTCATGGCTCTAAACCAGAGATCAGCCTCACAACATGGGTGCTCTGAACAATTTCAAAGCAAACGTACACTTCAAAACTGTGATGACTTCCATTTACCACAAGGTGGTACAAACCCGCAGCTGTCTGTTCAATACCAGTCAAATTTAACCAGTAAATGATCTAAATTCCTAGGCTGGATGTCATTCTCATGGCGCTTTGCTGGGCTGTACCTCATTATTATTAGTGTGGCTGCTCAGCAAAACCGGGTAGCTCCTTTACAACAGAGAAGAAATTGCATGCTGTAAGGCATAGATTTTCACATACAGTAGGCTTTGAGCAGTATAGTTTTACCCAGTAGCCCTGTGAGAAGACATCTCTGGCAAACCACCCTCAAAGAATAGCTGGGAATTTAGATCTGGATGAGTTAGCCTAGTGGAAGAAATTACTGTTGCTGAATAATGCCACTAGTTAGGGAGCTAAAATGTGAGTGCTATAATTTTATCAAACTTGTTCCAACAGAAGATTCAAAATGCCTTTGATGTAGCTAGGGTCCTAGTCAGAAAGACCTGAATTTAAAGGTGGTGTAAAGTTGTCATAGTCTCTCTAAATCACCAGAAAAGTCACCCCTGAATTAATGTATCTTTAATTTTGACTTTTACTCATTTTCCCCTGTCAGAATGTGGTCCCACATCCTTTGCAGCTGCAGAAGGATTTGAAGAGGCTTTCTATCTTCTGTCATAGACAGCAGTCATAGATAGTTGCAGTAAGACACCTGTTTTGGCCCTGAAAAACCTACTGTGCTTTTGAGTCGTGCCTGTTTGGACCGATTTTACTAAGCATTTGTGTAAGAAATGCATTTGCTCTGTAGTTAGTAAAAGCAGAGAGTAAAAGTGAGGTTTTGTTTACAGCAGAGTGTTTCGCTGAAATGAGGTTGCATGTACGCTTCTGCGTTTCTGCTGTTGGACTATCTTTGGTCAAATAAAGCAGAAAAAAAATCACTCTAAATAACAATTAGAAGATATATTTTCTACTCTGCCCAGTTCTGAGCCCCTCAGTTTAAGAAAGACATTGAGACACTTGGACATGTCCAGAGAAGGGCAACAAGGCTGGGGAGAGGCCTTGAGCACAGCCCTCTGAGGAGAGGCTGAGGGAGCTGGGGTTGTTTAGCCTGGAGAAGAGGAGGCTCAGGGGAGACCTCATTGCTGTCTACAACTACCTGAAGGGTGGTTGTAGCCAGGAGGGGGTTGGTCTCTCTTCTCTAGCAACCAGCATCAGAACAAGAGGACACAGTCTCAAGTTGCACCAGGGGAACTTTAGCTGAGATGAGGAGAAAGTTCTTCACAGAGAGAGTCGTTAGCCATTGGAATGTGCTGCCCAGGGAGGTGGTGGAGTCACCATCCCTGGAGGTGTTCAAGAGGGGATTAGTTGTGGCACTTGGTGCCATGGTTTACTCGTGCGTTCTGTGGTGACAGGTTGGACTTGATGATCTTTGAGGTCTCTTCCAACCTCCACATCCAATCCTTTTTTAAACACCTTCAGGGACAGTGACTCCATCAATTACTCTCTCTGTGAAGAACTTTCTCCTCACTTCCAGCCTAAACATCCTCTGGCACAGCTTGAGACTGTGTCCTCTTGTTCTGGTGCTGGTTGCCAGGGAGAAGAGACCAACTCCCACCTGGCTACAACCTCCTTTCAGGTAGTTGTAGAGAGCAAGAAGGTCACCCCTGAGACTCCTCTTCTCCAGGATAAACAATCCCAGCTCCCTCAGCCTCTTCTCACAGGGCTGTGCTCCAGACCCCTCCCAAGCCTCATTGCCCTTCTCTGGACATGTTCAAGTATCTCAATGTCCTTAAATTGAGAAGCCCAGAACTGGACACAGTACTCAAGGTGAGGCCTAACCAGTGCTGAGCACAGGGGCAGGATGACTTCCATGCTCCTGCTGGCCACACTATGTCTTATGCAGGCCAGGATGCCATTGGCCTTCTTGGCCACTCTAAGCTGTCTCTTCTCCAGGCTAAACACCCCCAGTTCCCTCAGCCTCTCCTCACAGGGTTTGTGCTCAACGTTCCTCCCCAGCCTTGTTGCCCTTCTCTGAACACATTCAAGTATCTCAGTGTCCTCCTTAAATTGAGGGGCCCAGAACTGGACACAGTGCTCAAGGTCTTGTCAAGACTCAGAGAGCCAATTCACTTCTTACATGACTATGGGAATCCCCCTCATTTTTCTGTATAGCATGAGTGATTATACTTCACTTACAGCTCAAGAATACTATGAAGATAGATGCACTGAAAATTGTAACATATCCTGATGTTATCTCCTAGATGAGAAGCTGGATGGATTTCTGAGAAAGAGAGAAAAAAATAGAACTGACTCAAAATTAGATTGCTTTCAAAGGATGCTGTAGCAGAGTTCTCTCTCAAAGGAAGATGAAATACACTGGAGATGTAAGAAAAGGATCTTCCTAGGACCTTTGGCTTGGTTCCTCAGTATTAAGTTTACAAGTTTACAACACATCAAAACGTGTTCAAGCCCAGAATAGTTTGCCCAAAGAAATTGTGAAGGATTTGTTGTTAGAGATGCTTAAACCTGTGTGCTGAGCAGAGGCTTGTACCAGAGACTCTCAAGATATACTTGCATCATTTGCCACCAGGTCTCTGTGATTCTCTTTTCAAGTAATTAGCTATGACGCTTACTTGTGCTTGCCTGGGAGAGTTACACAAAGGGATTTAGAACGTCTCTAAGCTTTGTGTAAAACTTCTGTGTTTACATAGGTGTCTAACTCCAGCCAAGTCATGAATCTGGTAGTTGCAGCTGAAAGTACTTACTTATTTACTAGGACACTGTGGTGGGGCCCAGCACTGATCCCTGGGGGACACCACTAGTGACTGGCCTCCAGCTGTATGTAGCACCATTCATCACCATTCTCTTTTGGCTAAAATCACTTGAATATCCCATTCAAAACAACACAGCTACTGGTAGAACTGTCAGTAAATGCCACTTTCCACAAACACAGCAGGTTTTTTTTTTCTTTCTATACTAATATTAATATTCTCTACTAATATTAATATGTTCACACCACTACTTCTGGAGCCACATTTTAACCACTGCATGCACCCTTTAGTAGGAGATTATATCTTGCCTTGTAAGATGACAACTTTTCAGTACTTAGTCAGTCAGGACTGCAGATCAGATCTTTTTCCCTGCCTTGTGCTTTTAATCAGGATGTCATTTCAAGGAAGCACCACTTCTTCAGGCTTGATATTTCTAGGTACAGTAGTTAACAATGAATATGAAGATACACAAACACTCAGGAGTGTAAAGAAAAAGAGGATTTGAAGTAGAGCTGGGAGGAGACTTGAGACAATATAGAACACAAATGTCTGTCGTGAGGCAACAGCAAATTTCCAAGGCACTGAGAGGACTGAGAAAACTGGTGTGAGAGACTAAATCTTGTCTCTTCTGATGTGACTCAACAATGACAAAATCACCTTTGCTGCTTGGCCAGACAATAGCTGATGTGTATTGATCAGAGCCACTGGAAGGACTCTCAGGAAGGTGCATAGATAAGGATTGCTCACAAGATGGAAGCTGTCATGGAAATGGGCAGAAGCCAATTGACCTAAAAGCTGTATAAAAGATCTGAGCAACTACTGGCTCAGAAGAAGAAAAGCACAGGAGAAGGAAAACAGGGAAGGAAAAGACCTGGACAATGCCACTCAGAAGGAAAACGCAAGAGACAGAAAAGCCCGGGGCAATGCTGCTCTGAAGAAAAACAGAGAGAATACCAGGAGAGAAAAATGACAGCGACATCATCATGTAGCCTGGAAGAAGCAGACCAAGAGGAACCCTCTCTCCATGTCCTAAGTTCCACCTGCTGCAACTCATGGAGCTGAAGAGGCTGCTCAGAGGACAACATCTCTTCTACAGCCAAAGCTGCAGTACCTTTCCTCCACAGACTCAAACTGTCTTGGGGGGTGAGGGGTGTAGCAATAGAATTCCTTTTCCTGTTCTCTCTCTATATATATTTTCTCTCTCTCCCCTTCTGATCCATCCACTTCATTTGTGTAATAAATAGCCTTGCTGTTGATATTTTGGCCTTGTTTGTGCCTCTCATTTCATAACATGGGAATATTCAAAAGAGCTGAGTCTCTTTCCCTCTCCGGACCAAGACAACTGGGTATCTGCTGGGTACCTGCTTCAAGCTAGTCATAGTGTTTTCTTCAATCTTTCAGTTCATAGAAAGATTCTTTAGTTGAAATGCACAATGCATGATGAAAAAGCCCTAGAGGGAAGAGTGGCTCAGGACAGCTGGTCAGTATTCAAGGATCACCTTCTCTGTGCCCAGGAGCAAAGTATACCCACAAAGAGGAAAGCGGGAAAGAGTGTAAGGAGACCTATCTGGATGAGCAAGGAGCTCCTGGACATGCTGTTACACAAAAAGAAACTCTACGAGGAGTGGAAGAAAGGACAAGTAGGATGGGGACATATAAGGAAGCTATCTGAGCAGCAAGAGACCTAGCTAGAAAAGCTAAAGCTCAGTAGAATTAAATCTAGCCAGGGAGATCAAGGGGAACAGTAAAAATTTCTATAGGTATACTAATGGTAAAAAGAAGCCTAGGGAAGGTGTGGCCCCCTCAGAAAGGAAACAGGTGAGCTGGTGACAAGTGACATGGAGAAGGCTGAGCTTCTCAATGACTTCTTTACCTCAGTCTTCACTGGCAAGGGCTCCAGCTGCACTCCCAGAATAATGGAAGATAATGGCAGGGACTGGAAGAAAGAACTGCCCATGGTGAGTGAAGATCAGGTTCGTGACCATCTGAAGAACGTGAAAGTGTTCAAGTCCATGGGACCTGATGGGATACCCCCACAGGTGCTGAGGGAACTGGGGATGAGGTTGCTAGGCTGCTCTCTATCATATTCCCAAAGTCCTGGCAGTCTGGGGATATCCCCACTGACTGGAAAAGGGGAAACGTAACTCCCATTTTCAAGAAGGAAAGAAGGACCACCCGGGAACTGTAGGCCAGTCAGTCACACCTCTGTGCCCAGTAAGATCATGGAGCAGATCCTCCTGGAGGCACTGCTGAGGCAGAATAACAAAGAGGTAATTTGGTACCATTAGCACAGCTTCACTAAGGGCAATCCTGCCTGACAAACCTGGTGGCCTTCTATGACAAGGTCACATCATTACCAGATGAAGACTAAGCAACTGATGTAATTTACCTGGACCTGAGCTAAGGTCATGTCCCGCATGACATCCTGGTCTCCAGGCTGGTGCAATATGGGTTCTATGGATTCAGCGGATACAGAACTGGCTCGATGGCTGCACCCAAAGGTGGCTGTCAATGGGCCCATGTCCAAGTAGAGGCCAGTGACAAGTGGAGTCTCTCAGGGATCTGTCCTGGAACCAGTCTTGTTTAACATCTTTGTTGGTGACATGGACAGTGGCACTGAGTGCACCCTCAGCAAGTTTGCTGATGACACCAAGCTGTGTGCTGCAGCAGACACGCTGGAGGGAAAGGATCCATCCAGAGGGACCTGGACAGGTGTAGCAGTTTGGGCTGGGTGCCCTCTGCTGTGTTCATACTTGGGGTACTTCCTGTGTCCAGAAGTCCAGCCCAGTGGGTGGACACAGGAAACCAGGTGTTTCATACTATAATTCCCTGTGCCACTATAAGATCTCGGCACAGGGTCTGGCACTTCCTCTTTCTTCCCTCGCTGCCACCCAGTAACTGGGGCAGATGTCTCCCAGCCTTGGGCCAGGCTAGGCCCAAGGCTGGGGTCATGGGCAGTCTCAGATCTGGCCAGCTGAGACTAGCCTAGTAGTGGGGTGGGAGGGGGAAGAAGGAGCCCTGGGGTTCTTGGGTGTGCCCTCAGGTGGGGATGAGATATTTCTGGGTGTGCTTTGGGATTTCTTTTGTTACTGCACTGCTGGCTCTCTGTACACACTCACCACTTTTCATTTGAACTTTCCACCACTTTTGCAATCCATTTGTCTGAGTTGCTCTGCTCTGCTCTGCTCTGCTCTGCTCTGCTCTGCTCTGCTCTGCTCTGCTTTGCTCTGCTCTGCTCTGCTTTGCTTGCTCTGCTCTGCTCTGGTGAGACCCCACCTGGAGTACTGTGCCTGTTTCTAAAGCCCTTATTACAGGAAAGATCTGGATATGCTGAAACATGTCCAGAGAAAGGCCATGGGGATCAGCAGAGGGCTGGAGTTCCTCTCCTATGAGGACAGACTGAGGGAGTTGGGGCTGTTCAATCTGAAGAGAAGGCTCCAAGAAGACCTAATTGTGGCCTTCCAGTATCTGAAGGGGGCCTACAAGAAAGCTGGGGAGGGACTCTTTGGGGTGTCAGGTAGTGATAGGACTAGGGGGAATGGGAAAAAAAAGTAGAAATGAGTAGATTCAGATTGGATGTTAGGAAGAAGTTCTTTCCCATGAGGGTGGTGAGACACTGGAACAGGTTCCACAGGGAGGTGGTAGAAGCCTCATCCCTGGAGGTTTTTAAGGCCAGGCTGGATGTGTCTCTGAGCGACAACCCTAAAAAAATAAAACCAAACAACAAAGAATTTTTGATGATAACAATGTTGTAACCACCTACATATTTCTCAGTGTTTCCTTATTTCTTCATTTACTGCATCTGTCACTAAGTTTAGAAACAGTAAGAAGTACCGAATGTCCAGTAGGGGCATTTAAAACAAAATGAAGTAGAAGCATGAAAAGCAAGAGCTGCAAGGCTATGTGAGCCTGTGCTTTTGCATCAGATCTCAGGGCCCCTCATCATCTTTGTGTTAGTGTTTCTCTAGCACTGAGGATCTCAGGCTTGGATCCAGCACTATGGAAGTGGCCTCACCAGTGGTGTGCAGAAGGGATGGATTGCCTCCCTCAATCTGCTGGAAACATTCTTCCTCATGCAGTCTAAGATGCTGTTTGCCACGTTTGCCACAGGGCACATTTCTGGCTCATGTTCAACATGCTGTTCATGAGGACCCACCAGTCCTCCTTTGCAAAGTGACTTTCCAGTTGCCCCCAGCATGTATTGCATGGGGTCATTCCACCCTAGTTGCGTGCCTTTTCCTTTTCTTCTGCTGAAATTAGTGAGATTATGTTTGCCCATCTCTAGATTGTCAGAATGGCAACACAGCTACCTGGTCTATCAACCACTTGTCCTGAGGTGTTAGGTATTAGGTAATAGGTTGGACTTGATGATCTCTGAGGTCCTTTCCAACCTGGTTGATTCTATGATTCTATGATTTTTTATTACAGCAAGAGAGAGTACTCACAGCCATTGCTCTTTCTACTGTGATAATGTCTTTAAGTTAGTTTATAACCAGTCTGCTTCACCTTGTAATAGGTACTGCATGACACAAGGCACACTTGCATGTCTGCATACATGATTCTTTTAGGATTGGTACTTCACATATGAGATTATTTTTTTTGGTCTGAATGATCATCATAAGCAGCTATTGAAAATGTAGAAAGCTTGTGCAACTAAAACTGGCAGTAAAAATAAGTGCTGCACAAGTACCAAGGCTATTTCTTTGCATTTTGTCTTCCTTCTGCTTGTACCTGTTTTTGTGAGAGTCTATCACCAGTCTGTTGGTTGAATTTTAAACTCATCCATTGCTTTTGGTTCTAAATTAAAATTTGAATTTCTTTTTGGCTGTGTAATTTCCTAAAAACTGCAATCTGTAGTACAGAGTATTACACATTTTTATATTCTTCAGAATAGCACTCCAGACTCTGCTTTTTTATCACAGACACACAACAGAAGTACCAAAAATGAGGCATTGTTGACCGTGTTTTGTATGTTTCATTGCCATTTTGAGAAGCCACTAAATTACTCAGTGTTGTCCTGGCCTTCTCCATAAATGCTGACAGCCCACAATTTCCTCTTCCACTTTTTAAGTATCACACTTATTTATTTTTTTTTAACAGTAGTCTACAAACTACCTCATTAATCAGATACTGTAAAATCCAATTAGAGGCATTAGAATCCAGAAATACAAGTGTTAAGGAATTTATTTCTTGATTGACAAGAAAGCCAAATAGACTCATCTATTTAGAATCTTAGCAACAATTAGCTGCCTTAGTTTCATTTATTGTGACATAAAAAATCTGGTTTATTGAGAGCTCTATTGAATAAGATTTCTCTGATATGCACCATGAGAAAATATCTTCAAACTCAAATGATTGTTTTGCTGTAATAAATTGAACCATATGTACACTGTGTTATTCAATCCTTTTTCTTCAAGGCATAAATTGATATTAAAGAACATTTAAGTCATAACACATGGTTATCCAGGCATGAATGAGGCAATAACCCATATAAGTTGTCAAGGTGAAGCCAAAGCATTTATTAGAGGTTTGTGTTGTTTTTGAAAAGTGCACGGTTGGATAAACATGGATTAGTGCTATTATGCTGCTACGATGACTCAAGTGTGTTTTTACAGTGTCAGTAATTTTTATGTTTAAAAATCACTGGTGCAGTATATTAGCTATAATTTATGTTTATCATCTTGTGTACTCTAATAGGTTTCAACAAACCATTTAACACTTCAGCTTGTGCATATACATTACTTAATAGGTATTTATCTTAAAAAAAGATATACTTAAACGGGACTTTCAAAGCTCGCAACTGCATGCTAAGAGCAAATACTGCAGTCAGGCACATTAACTTTTCTCTTTTTTTTTTCCACTCTGGTCTGCATTTAACTTTGAGCAGCGTGGCCATGCAATTTCTTTGTACACTTTGTTCCCAAGCAAGGAAGATATATCATCTCGAAGCCCCGTCAGCCTGAATGACATCGAAATCCCTGACATGGAGTGTCCGTCACACTTACTAAGAAGAGTAGAAGTGATAAAGCCGACGCAGCTGAAAATGCCAATAGCTTCCCATCATCAGAAGCTGCCCTTTCAGGGTAGCATAGGACTTCATGCTTTCCTTGTAAGAGGATATTATCAATAGTAGACTCTATTAATTATATAGATTTCAATGCTGATTTTCAGTATCTTGACAGACCTGTTTTTAAAAATCACACAGGATCACAGGGCTCACAGGATGTCAGGGGTTGGAAGGGAACTCTGAAGATCATTGAGCCCAACCCCCCTGCTAGAGCAGGACCATACAATCTAGCACAGGTCATACAGGACTGCATCCAGATGGGCCTTTAAAGTCTCCAGAGAAGAAGACTCCACAACCTCTCCAGGGAGCCTCTTCCAATGCTCTGTGACCCTCAGTGAAGAAGTCTCTCATCCCGTTGAGGTGGAACCTCTCGTGCTGTAGTTTCTAGCCATTGCCTCTTATCCTGTCACAGGGTCCAACTAAGCAGAGCCTTTCCCTTCCTTCTTAACAACCAGCCCTCAGATATTGATAGAGATTGATCAGATCCCCTCTCACTCTTCTCCGGACTAAACTGCCCCAGGTCTCTCAGCCTCTTCACACAGGGCAGTGCTTCAGTCCCTCCATCACCATTTCCCCTTCTCATAATACTCCACACTCTCTTTGGGAAGCAACCTACAACTACCTGAAGGGAGGTTGTAGCCAGGTGGGGGTTGATCTCTTCTCCCAGGCAACCAGCAACAGAACAAGAGGACACAGTCTTAAGCTGTGCCAGGGGAGGTTTAGGCTGGATGTTAGGAAGAAGTTCTTCACAGAAAGAGTCATCAGAATGGGCTGCCCAGGGAGGTGGTGGAGTCACCATCACTGGAGGTGTTCCAAAGGAGAATGGATGAGACACTTGGTGCCATGGTTTAGTTGAGTAGATGGGTTATGGGTTGGACTTGATCTTGAAGGTCTTTTCCAACCTGGTTAATTCTATTCTATTCCATTCTAATCTCATCTATATATAAAAGAGCTGGGGAATAAAGTAGAAGCTCCTACCCAGAGAGGGTGACAGTGGATGAGTTGTGTGTATTGAGCACTTCAGACAACATGCTGCTTTTTACATGGGTTGTGCTGATGACATATTTCTGTTCTAGACAATCTAGATTTGAATGACTAGTGTTTAATACTTTCATAAAGGAGGTTGATGGTAATTTAAAAATCATCACTGTTTGTTCTTTTGTTGGGAGAAAAAAAACCCAGACAAATATAACTGTAAGTTCTGTTTACCAATCTCCAAAAAAGCCTGATTTATTCACAAGTGAGGTCATTTCAGAGAAAGGAAAAGAGTTGATGCAGAACTCTGAGATTATGGACATGCTGATCTGGCCTGTAATAGATTTTTACAAAGAGGCTATCAATTCTACTGACTCAATCAAGCATATCTGTTGGCTGAGTTGGCAAATAGAGAGGATTTATTACTCACATGGGACAAATAGACCAAGATGGACTGCTTGGGATTGCAGACTATTTTTGTATAGTAACCTCCGTCTTAAACATAATTAAAGAAATATTGATATAATTTAGAGAACATTCCTAAGTGCCTGCAAACAGATAACTTCTTCATTCAAATTTAATTTTCATAGAAGTACATTTGTAAACTTTGGATTTTGATTAATATCTGTAATAATCACATTAAAAAAAAGTCTTTTAAAAATATCCACCTATTCTATAATTAACTACAAACAAGGTACACCTTGCTCTTTATTAACTATTAGCAAAATATGCTATTTTCACTGCTTTAGAGTACACATGACTAACATTTTGGAGGAATGTACTGCTTGCTTCCATGTAACTTTCTGCCAGAGCATGGTGTAGGTTTATTCTGTTGACATTTTTAGCAGTTTTGATGTTCTGTGCAGTAGATGATTGGCGTAGTCTGTGTTTGATTTGTTTCCTGGAAGCATTATTTATTCATTTTGTTACAGTACTCCCTGCAGACCACACAGGAGTGCGGTGCCATTTTACAAGGTATTACACAAAAGCATAACGAAAAACTGTTTCTGCCCCAGGGAACTTACAATCTTACTATTACATATTTAGAAAGAATTGAAAGTGTGGTGTTTTTCTCTGGTAAACAAGGACAAGGAAGTCAAAACTTCATTTTACTGTAGGTCTGTGCTGTGTCTTTAGTGTTCACTGGCTCCCAGTTTAAGATAGAATGCTTTCACATATCACAACAGAAATGAAAAAGAGACTTTGGAGCTAAACTGTCATTACCACCCTCATACCAACATGACTTTTCACTTTCAACAGCAAAACTCTTACAACCTTCCCTTGGGGAAAAAACAGCATATCCCCACTAGTGCCACTGTGGCATCCAGAAGGCTTTTCAGAACTGCTTTTAATCCTGTGCAAAAATTCAGAGTCAGAGGCCTTCCTGTGAGAGTGGGGATGCAGGATGATGCAAAGGCCAGTTGGTGCCCATGAGAGAGAGAGCCACAAGACTAGGGCTGCCACAAGGCTGTCAGGATGAAGGCATCAGCGGTTGTGGCAGGGCAAAGCTTTTTTCAGTGGCAATTGAAGTCACTTGTCAATTCAGGATCAGGCAAACTGGTAATCAAGTGATTTTATCAAGTTCACTGTTATTACCAATCCAAGTGTTATGCAACATGTTATAAAATCTCTTCTGTTTTGCTTCTCTGTTGATGGCAATGGCTGTTGAAAGTGTTTCTTTTCCTCACTCGTTGGTGGGAGCTATTTTATTTTTGCCAGTCATGCTGGCAACCTTCTGCAGTCTTTTGTCAGTCTTTTAGTCTTAGGTAAAATGAATGGGTTGCTTTAATGTGTCTGCATTTCTTGCTATCTGAAAGGTGAGGTCTTTTCCAACCTTATTGATTCTATGATTCTATAAGATGCTGAATTACTTTACAGGAAGAAAATCTGAGTGGAGGTCTTAGGGCACACATAAGAGCAATGGAGAAAGACCACATCATGCCTTCTGCTATTGTACACTGAAGACATAGGATGATGCCATCTGTTATAACTCCTCATGTGTCTACCTCAGGAAGCACAGTCTTTTCTCTGTCCTAGTGACTGTTTAAAGTAGTAATCTGGAAAGGAAATAAAAGTTTAAAGTTTATAGAACAAAACAGATGATGTTGAAAATCAGGTAGAAATGTATGAGGGGATAAACAGAAAAGGTTACCTTATTTTTTATTACAACTGGAAATGACTTTCATGTGAAGATACCCCAAATTGATGTAGATTTCAAACAAACAGTTCAAAGCCCCAGACATCTAGAGGTTCTGATTTTGGGGAGGCTGTACCTCTCTAATCATATCTCCTCTGGTTCTGGAAGGATGTTGTCCAACAGAGGCCTCTTAACAGGGCTACAGTTTTCATGTATGCAACCTGCTAGGAGAGGCTGAGGGAGATGTATTTATTTATTTGGGTGGAGTGGTTCCTGAAGGGAGATCCAACAGAAGCCCATAGCTGATTGAATAAAATTATAAAGATTCTGGAGCCATTCTTAGTATTCACAAATGATATAGCAAGGGTAAAGAGTCATGTGTTGCAATTTGGAAGGATCTGACTTGATGTTAGGTGAGTGGCATAGAACTGGAATGGTTTCCCAAAGACCAGGCAGAAAGGGACCTGGGGTACTGGTTGACAGCAGCGGAACATGAGCCAGCAGTGTGCCCAGGTGGCCAAGAAGGCCAATGGCATCCTGGCCTGCATCAGGAATACTGTGGCCAGCAGGAGCAGGGAGGTCATTGTGCCCTGTATTCAGCCCTGGTTAGGCCACACCTTGAGTACTGTGTCCAGTTCTCCAGGACACTGAGATACTTGAACGTGCCCAGAGAAGGGCAACAAGCCATGGTTTAGTTGTCATGAGGTGTTAGACATTAGGTAATAGGTTGGACTTGATGACCTCTGAGGTCTTTTCCAGTCTGGTTGATTGTATGATTCTATGGATATCCATTCGTGGAGGTTTGCAAGACTCAGCTAGGGAAAACCATGTGTGACCTGACTAAGTGTTGGCAATAATCCCATTCTGAGTAGGACCTTGTACAAGTTGACATCCAGATGCTTGCAGACAGCATGTCTGTGTTCTACGAAACACAATCCTCCAGTTTTCAGGTGGATCTCTTTTTAGATGTGAATTTTCCCTAGAGATTCATTTTTTTCTCATTTTAAAATTGTTTGCTGTAACAAGTTCCGAGTTCCAGTTAAATTCACACAAGTCATCTTTACCTTAAAGATATACAAAATAGGTTAAACTTTATTTGCTACAAAAATATTTTCCCGTTCTCATCTTTCTGGTTCGTCATGGGAAAATATTGCTTCCATTTGCTGATAAAAGCCCATTTGAGCATAAAAGAACTAGAAGCAAAATCCCCATTGAGGGCTCTCAGGTAGGAAGCTCTTTAGAAGGATATTGGAAGATGCTTTTGTCTGAGTTTCCTTTTGTGCCATGCCTGCAAAATCATAGAATCATAGAATCAACCAGGTTGGAAAAGACCTCAGAGATCAAGTCCAACCTATTACCTAATACCTAACACCCTATGACATCTAAACCATGGGTTCAAGTGCCATGTCCAATCCTTTTTTGAACACCTCCAAGGACAGTGACTCCACCACCTCCCTCGGCAGCACATTCCAATGGTCAATTACTCTTTCTGGGAAGAACTTTCCCCTCACCTCCAGCCTAAACATCACCTGGTGCAGCTTGAGACTATGTACTCTTGTTCTGTTGCTGGTTGCCTGGGAGAAGAGACCAATCCCCACCTGTCTACAACCTCCATTCAGGTAGTTGTAGAGAGTGATAAGGTCTCCTCTAGGCCTCCTCTTCTCCAGGCTAAACAATCCTAGCTCCCTCAGCCTCATCTCATAGGGCTTGTGTGAGATCTGGTGTATATCTGCACAGTCAAAACTGCAGGTCCAGCTAGGCCTAAATCCGTAGTGGAAGTCATTTGAAAGAGCTGGTAGAACTGTTTGTATAAAACCAGAAAGGCCTAGCAATCACGGGTTTTGTGAGTGCCAAAAATTCACTGTTTCTACTTTACTGTTTCTATATTCCAACTCCTGTTTGTTTGGTTTGGTTTGGTGGTTTTTTTGCCAGACCATTACTACTTGAGAAAATTTCAGGTTGTTTCAGTATGAGTGTTTAAAATTATGATAATCTTCTAGTGCTCAGAAAGCTTAATGCTGTTAAATCTAGAGGAACTGTACATGGAAGCAGGATATTCAAGAGCTTGATGTCAGCCCTGCTCTTAGTCAATCAAGGTTAGCTTTGATGGCTTTTCATAGCACTGCTGACATTGTTACACGTAGATAATATATAAAATATGGGAAAGAATGTCAATGTTATGTTCAGATGTTGAAATTACATTGTTTAATTGAAAAAAACCAATCCCAAAGCAGTTTGGTCAACTGTAAATATTTAGAGTTTTTTTTTCCTGGTCAGATATGCAGTTTACATTTTAAAAGGTTAATTATTGTTATACTCATGTGAGAAAAGGAACTTACCAAACTTAATCAAAGGTTTCTGATCATTTATTCTCCACTCTCAATAATGAAAATGTAATAATATCCCTAGAGAAACAAAAGAATGGATACTTCTTCAGTATGGCCTTTCTTTTCCACTGGAAACTATGCTGAATTTCTCTTCTGTAGCTGCCCATAGAAAAGCCATTCTTGCCTTACTGAAGAAGAAATATCTTCAAAAGAAGAAATATGTCTCCATCTTTAAAAGTATATGCATACACAAATAATAAATACACATAGGTAAATATATAGAGACTCATAGAATCATAGTACTGTTGAGGTTGGAAAGGGCCTTTGAGATAAAGTCTAACTGCTCAAATCCCACCACTACTGTTAAGCTCCTACCATTAAACTACATCCCACATCTATTCATCTTTTAATCCCTCCAGGGCTGGTGACTCTACCACCTCCCTGGCAGCCCATTCCAATGCCTGAAAAACCTTTCTGTGAAGGAATTTTTCCTAATATCCAATCTGAACCTCCCTTGGCACAATCTAAGCCTGTTTGCTCTTGTCCAGTCACTTGTTGCATAGGAGGAGAGATCAACCTTCACCTCACTCCAGCCTCTTTTGAGGTACTTGTAGAGGGCAATGAGGTCTCCCCTCAGCCTCCACTTCTGAAGGCTGAACAGCCCCAGTTCCCTCAGCCTTGTCTCATGAGGCATGAGTAAGTAATGTGTATATAGTAAATGTAAATATTTCCACCTCCTTTCATTTCTTATATTGATCACCTACTGACTGCTTAAAATGAATCTTTAGTTTACACAGATGTGTGAATCTATCTCTGATATTGATGGAGATTTTCTTTTTACCATATGAAGTGAGGACACAGTATCAAGCTGCGCCAGGGGAAGTTTAGGCTGGAGGTGAGGAGAGAGTTCTTCACAGAAAGAGTAATTGGCCATTGGAACAGGCTACCCAGGGAGGTGGTGGAGTCACTGTCCCTGGAGGTGTTCAAAAGGCATTGGACGTGGCACTTGAAGCCATGGTTTAGTAGTCATGAGGTGTTGGGTGACAGGTTGGGCTTGATGATCTCTGAGGTCTTTTCCAACCTTATTGATTCTATGATTCTAAGTGAATATGTTATTAAAAATGGAGGAAGCAGAACACTTTGTACCTTCCCTCTCTCTTCTTCCCTGTAAAAAATAAGATTATTTTTTGTTACAATTTGACCATGGGTTAATATCAACAGCTTAAAACTGGGAGCACTGCCTGCTTAAATGCACATATCATAAATATGACATATCTGCTCTCCTAGGGAAATTTGTCTTCTTATTTGAGAGAAAAAAGAGAAAATTTGAGGGGTAAAAGTAGGGAAGAAGGAGAAGCTCTAAGGACAATAAGTCATGGAAAGTGTATGAATAATCAGATCATCAGAAGATCATCCTGAGAGTTTATGAGATCCTACCTGTGTGCCAGTATCTTAAATTACTACAGTTGTGCTTTAAAACTCCTTTATACTAGTACAAGATCACTTAGCTCTAAATAATATAATTTTGCTAAGCCATTTCTTCTTTGGATAACATCTTTGTTTAGTCTGTTACTCAATAAAACAAAACTAAGTATTCCTAATACTAATAAACTAGTTTAGCCTAAATCTGAGTTGCTTCTCTAAGCTAGAAGTCTAAAAACTTCTTTGCATGAATTGACACATGACTCTCTGATCCTTACGTATGAGTACTCTGGTGTTAATAATATCACAAGTCACTCTACTTATCAAAGTAAGTTGGGCTCTTTCTGTAGTTATAACTTCTCCTAAACCAACAAATTTCTAGCATTTCTGATAGCTACTTGCATATCATGGTGAAGCCCTGGCATGGGTTGTCCAGGGAGGTGGTTGAGGCCCCATCCCTGGAGGTGTTTAAGACCGGGCTGAATGAGGCTCTGGCCAGCCTGATCTTGTGTGGGGTGTCCCTGCCCATGGCAGGGGAGTTGGAACTAGATGATCCTTGTGGTCCCTTCCAACCCTGACTGGTTCTATGATTCTATGATTCTATGAACAAATCTCACACAGGACACTGAACATGTACAGTCTGGCCACCATGTGAAAGAGACACTACAAGACAGCAGGCAAAGTATTTTGTCTGAATTCCAAAGGGGTACATTTTGTTAACTGGTTCACTTGGGAAGACTTTGGCTTGTATGTAGTCATTTCATGCTCAGAGTTTAGAATATTTTCTAAACAAATACTTAGAGCAAACCATACAAAGTAAGGAACTATCAGCCTTAACAGAAGCAATTCTGACAAACAATTATTTTCATTTTAGCACTGACAATTATGTAAATGTGTCTGGAACAGCAATGGGCACCTTAATTATGACACCTAATTATACCAATTTATTTATACACCTCCTTGAACAACATTTTATTTATAACTCTCCCACTCATTCAAAGACAAGAAATGCAAAGTAGAATTTCATAGATGGCTGCTTTATCATTGAAACATAAATACAGCATGAACTATTTGAACTTGAACAGTCACAAACGTCCACGTCGTGGTGTGGACTTTTTCTTTCCCAGTTTTTAAAGTAAAACAACTTTTTGTATCTTAGTATCTAATAGAAACACTTCTAGGAAACAGTGTTCCATTCCTGGTAGAAATCTTTCAAATGTGCAACATATGCAGAAAACACATCCCAAAATTACCCACACTACCTTAGTTTTCACTGTCTTGTTGCAGTCCATTCCCATGTATATGAAACCAACATGTATGAAAAAATATTTTATGACATGTAAGATCTCGATTTTTATTTCATCACAATCTTGCAATTTTCTTTCTGGTTTATCATCCCAAGTTGTATCCTAAATGTTGTGGGTGGTAAGACATTGGAACAGGTTGCCCAGGGAGGTGGTAGATCCCACAGAATCAGAATTCTTAGGGTTGGAAGGGACCTCAAGGATTATTTAGTTCCAACCCCCCTGCCGCAGGCAGGGACACCTCACACTACACCAGGTTGCCCAGAGCCACAACCAGCTTGGGCCCAAAACCATCCAGGGATGAGGTTTCTACCACCCCCCTGGGCAATTTGTTCCCATGTCTCACCACTCTCATGGGGAAGAATTTCTTCCTAACATCCAATCTGAATCTACCCATTTCTAGTATTTTTTCCATTACCCCTAGTCCCACGTGACACCCTAAAAAGTCCCTCCCCAGCTTTCTTGTAGGCCCCTTCAGATACTGGAAGGCCACAATAAGGTCTCCTTGGAGCCTTCTTTTGTGCATACTGAGCAGACCCAGCTCTCTCAGTCTGTCTCCATAGCAGAGGAGCTCCAGCCCTCCGCTCATTATTGTGGCCCACATCCCTGGAGGTTTTTAAGGTCAGGCTGAATGTGGCTCTGAGCAACCTGATCTAGTGTGAGGCATCTCTGTCCATGGCAGAGGAGTTGGGACTGGGTGATCCTTGAGGTCCCTTCCAACTCTGACACTTCTATGATTCTGAGATAAAAGCATTTTTCTATGGATAAGCAGTGTCATTCTGTGTAAATTATCATGATCAGAGTCCTTGCTTAGGACTTGTGTCTGGGATAATGCAGTTAATAAATACTAGAAATAATGAATCAATGGTAGTATCTTATTTATTTTCCTATTAGGCTGTTAAATAAAGTATTAAATAAAGTCTATTAAGTACTATAGCAAGTGGCAGAGTGTTTCTGAATCTTTCCATATCTCAATGATCTGAACAGCCTTATGATAGAGCATGGAGAGATTTTTGAACACAGAATTTGCTGGAGAAACAGATTTACATGCACTTAAAAGGAAATGCACTGTTGGGTTTTGTTTGATTGATTGTTTATTTGTTGGGGGTTTTGTTGGTTGTTGGTTGCTTTCTTTGCTTTTTTTTTGTTGTTGTTGTAGTCTTTTTTATTTTTTTGAGTGCACTCAAAAAGCCTGGAATTTATAACTATGATTTTTAGAAATATGCAAGAATGCTTTAATGACTACACTTGACTGATCAGTTTCTCCTCCTAGAGGACGTGAACATACACAACCCCAAATACTGGCTATCACTTGGCCAGCAAAGCAACCTTCTAGAATCATAGAATAGAATTGTAGAATCAACAAGGTTGAAAAAGACCTCAAAGATCATCAAGTCCAACCTGTCACCCAAGACATATAGTTTCATTCTAAACCAGCTCTCAACATGCTCTGAAGAGGTTGTTGATCTTCTCTTCGCATTTTATTTCTTTTCTTTGAAACATTTCTTGGCCAAGCTATGTAGTTACCATTGAGTTCTTACACTACCTTGACTACTGTGTCTGGTTATGGGCTCCTCACTTTAAGAAGGACATTGAGACACTTGAACATGTCCAGAGAAGGGCAATGTGGCTGGGGAGAGGTCTGGAGCACAGCCTTATGAGGAGAGGCTGAGGGAGCTAGGATTGTTTAGCCTGGAGGAGGCTCAGGGGAGACATTCTTGCTCTCTACAACTACCTGAAAGTAGGTTGTAGACAGGTGGGGGTTGGTCTCTTTTCCCAGGCAACCAGCACCAGAACAAGAGGACACAGTCTCAAGCTGTGCCAGGGAAAGTTTAGGCTGGAGGTGAGGAGAAAGTTCTTCACAGAAAGAGTTAATTGGCCATTGGAATGTGCTGCCCAGGGAGATGGAGGAGTCACCATCTCTGAAGGTGTTCTGAAAGGATTGCACATGGCACTTGAAGCCAGTATTAGATATTAGGTAATAGGTTGGACTTGATGATCTCTGAGGTCTTTTCCAACCTGGTTGATTCTGTGATTCTAGGGTTGTTTCTTTACTGTTTTCTATCCAATGAAATAATGATGATTTTGTGGGGTTTGTTGTTTGTGGGTTTTTGGGGGAGTGTGCTTGTTTGTTTGCTTGTTTGTTTGTTTTAAACTGGCTTAAGATGTGCTGGGACATTGGAAAATAAGAGGGGTTTAGCCAACTCATTTGTGAAAACAAACTTCATTGCTGTATCCCAGAAGAATGTTCTGAAATATGTATCTCACATTTGTACCTATTGTACCCTGATCTTGCTCATTTCTATTTCCTGACTCACAATATTCTTTTAAAAAAAAACAACCTTCTTTCAAATTATTTTGTAAGCTGTCCCAACCATACAATAATTTAAAAATAGTACAGAATTCATCACACATCCAAAGATTTACATTTTAGTAATCATGACTGGCACAGCTCCTTTGAAAGTTTCACTTATACATTAAACACAACTAACAGAGCAGATTTAGATTGGAGCCTGCAGTGACAAGACAATAGGCAAGGGCTTCAAACTAGAGAAGGGCAGGTTTAGATTGGATGTTAGGAACAAGTTCTTCACTATGAGGGTGGTGGATCACTGGAACAGGTTGCCCAGGGACGTGGCTGAGGCTGCTTCCCTGGAGATATTCAAAGTGAGGCTGGATGAGGCCCAGCGCAGCCTGATCTAGTTGGGGATGTCCCTGCTGACTGTGGGGAGGTTGGACTGGATGACCTTGGAGGTCTTTTCTGGCCTGGACTATTCTGTGAATAGATTTTGGTTCCCAAACTTGCTTTATTTCTTCACTTATGTACCATTAAAATTGTATTTTCAGGCATGAAAGATCTAAATTATCTCACTATAAAGCAAGAGGACTGAAGTTCAGTAAAATACAGATCAAATGGTTTTACCAGGAGGAAACTAAACAGGGTAAGGAAGTAGAAGAAGACAGAATAAATTGACAAATTCTGATTTTGACAGAAACCTTCCAGAAACCTTCCTTTCTGCTACATTACTCTCATATACATTAGATAGAGATAGAGATGAGATAGCGATAGAGAGATAGAGATAGAGATAGAGATAGAGATAGAGATAGAGATAGAGATAGAGATAGAGATGCATATATTAATAAAACCAAATCTACTCTTTTCATAACTCTTTGTCTGAGAAGCTATGGACAGAATTTTGCTTCAGACTTTTAGCTAACATTTATCAGAGAGTAGGATCCAGAACAAAGTATTGTATCCAACTTTCAAATCTGAGTTCACATTACGGCCTGAAATTTGTAACACTTTGAATGGGTACATCACACACAAGAGTATTTGAAGTCTAAGGAAGTTCTTGACTAAAGGCTTCAGATGAGGAGCACAAGGAGTGGACACTTTTAGATGAGTACTTTGCTTACAAAGTACAGGAAACCACTCTTGTGGTAAGACAACTGGCTGGATCATGGTTCATTTTCATAAGAAATACATACAGTATATTCATGAGTGTTCTCAGTGGGGCTGATTGTAAGACAGAAGCACATGGTTGATACCATCCCTTTTGACAGATTTGTTTTCAAATTGATATCAGTAATCTGGTTCCAATGAAAGAGTAATGTCTTGGTAAATAATGGAGCTGAGACTGAGAGTGCTGAGTTTGGAGCCCTAGAACAACAGAATATTTCTGATGACTCTCACTGGTTGGTGGTATTTTCCCACATAAGTGCTGTAAAGATACATTAAAGAATTGCAGAGCCTTTCAAAGCTCTAAACAACTTGCTTTCTGCATGTCATTAAGAGTGCTGGGGATATCTACAATGCATCTGTTCATGGGTACGCACAGGCATCCCTGAGAAAGCTTTAAATTATATAGCTTGGGACTCTATATTCTTGGAGTCATAGCACTGTGGGCTTCAGCCGCCAACAACCTGTCAGTGTTCTGGTGGGCTTGTGCAGCCTGCTGTAATACCTGAACTGTTTTGGTACATATAAGCTAGCTGAAGGCTGTTTATGTGAGCTGCAGTTCTGTGCACCTGGTTGACAGCGTACATCCTTCACTTTGTAGCCACAGTGCAGATCACAGTATAAAAACCCACATGTGGGTAAATGGAAACATTCATAAGCAGAGCTATACCATCTGCCCACGAGTTTGCACTCGGTTTCCTTCCAGTGAACAGAAGTATCGTTACATCTTCCCTTTGAAACTGCTTCTAGCTGCTCAGTACCTGTTCAGTTCACATAGTCCAGATAACTGCTGATCCCAGACCTTGCACAGCTGGGATATAGAAAGATGTGCTGGTGACATAGCAGCCCAGACTTCTTGACTTCATTTGCTCAGAACCATTATGCTTACGATATAGTCTTCAAGAACAGCAGTTTTTGAGATTCTCAGTATAGAGGGGTCATCTTCATTTCTATTTTTATGCCATCAAGAAGCCATTCTATTAAGCATTGCTTATAATTTACAATCAGAGAATCATAGAATCATAGAATGGTCCAGGCCAGAAGGGACCTCCAAAGCTCATCCAGTCCAACCTCCCCACAGTCATCAGGGACATCCCCAACTAGATCAGGCTGCCCAGGGCCTCATCGAGCCTCACCTTGGATGTCCCTATGGAAGGGGTTTTAACCACCTCCCTCAACAAACTGTTCCAGTGTTCCACCACCTTCATAGTGAATAACTTGTTCCTAACATCCAATCTAAATCTGCCCTTCTCTAGTTTGAAGCCATTGTCCCTCATCCTTTCACTGAGTGCCTTTGTAAACAGTCTTTCTCCATCCTTCCTGTAGCCCCCTTCAGGTACTGATAGGCTGCCATTAGGTCTCCCTGGAGCCTCCTCTTCTCCAGGCTAAACACCCCCAGCTCCCTCAGCCTGTCCTCATAGCAGAGCTGCTCCAACCCCCTGATCATTTTCATGGCCCTCCTCTGGACCCTCTCCAGCAGGTCCATGTCCTTCTTATATTGAGGGCTCCAGACCTGTACACAGTACTCCAGGTGAGGCCTCACCAGAGCATGGATGTCCTACTTGCAGGAAAACATCTAAAAGAGAAAAATGTGTTCAGTCGCAGAATCACCAAGGTTGGAAGAGACCTCAAAGATCATCAAGTCCAACCTGTCACCACAGACCTCATGACTAGACCATGGCACCAAGTGCCATGTCCAATCCCCTCTTGAACACCTCCAGGGACGGTGACTCCACCACCTCCCTGGGCAGCACATTCCAATGGCTAATGACCCTCTCAGTGAAGAACTTTCTCCTCACCTCGAGCCTAAATGTCCTCTGGTGCAGCTTGAGACTGCCTCTAGAAAGGACTATTTTAAATGTCTGGCTCATTCAGCACCCCCCACTTATCACTTTCACAGGGGCAAGTACTAAAAACATGGAGAAAACACTTTGTAATTTTTGCTACAGTATTCAGATTATCAAAGTTGTCATTAAGTGGGGGTTAGAGTGAATGCACTTCCAAGGGAAACTGAGTGTCCAGGTCCCTTAAGTAGCCTTGGAAATTTCAGTCATGCAGTCAAGCCTTTTATCTTTTGAGTCACTTACGTATGTATTACTCCCTTCACTGAGCTGAAGAGGAAAATAAAAATAACCCCCAAACCACAACCTCCAGTTAAGGAATTCTTTCAACAACAAGGAATCTTTAAATGTGCACTCATTTGGCAGCAAGATTATTGTCAGATGATTATACAGGGTATGAATGTTTACTGCCTGACTTTAAGATGCACAATGTAAGATTAACAATTGTAGCGTGGCAATTTTTTTTCTGTAAATGCTGTATTTCTCATATTGGTTTGGTTTTTTTTGCAGAATGCAGCTAGATAATAATTGATTCTGTGACAGGGATTGGCTAATTTGCCAACAGTATAGTATAAAACACATTTATACAGTCAATTACACCCAAGTGCATGGCCTATTTGCTTTATAATTTCATAAACTTGCCAGCAATTTAAATAAAAAAGTTCCATTAAATTATCATATCATGTGATGGAATGATATTGCCAAGTATATTAAACCATGTGTGTTCAGCCAGAATTAATTAAATATTATTACTTTTTTCTTATTAACACATTGAACCTACCCTTCCTACTCAGTGCTAGAAATAGAAGCCTATTAGTGAACAAAGTAAACTTAAGGGCAAAGTTTAAACATTTTCCTGAGGGCGCTTCATTAAGATCTCTAGTTCTTTTGTTTAAACATTTGCTCATGGTAAATGTACTTGTATTGTGAAAATATTTTATGTTCTTCGATATGAATACTGGAAAAGTTGAAAGGTAATCTTTAATAATAATATTCAGACATCTGAGGCAGATCTGATCTTACTTTTCTCACCTGGCTTAGGGGTCTCGGAAATGAGTCTGAATGTATTTGTTTTCTGTGTTTGTTTGGAAATGTATTCCTTATTTTTAGAATAGAATAGAATAGAATAGAATAGAAAATAGATAGAATAGAATAGAAGAAAAGAATAGAAAAGAATAGAATTAACAAGGTTGGAAAAGACCTTTGAGATCGAGTCCAACCTATCACGCAACACCATCTAATCAACTAAACTATGGCTCCAAGCGCCCCATCCAGTCTCTTCCTAAACACCTCCAGGGATGGTGATTCCACCCCTCCCTGGGCAGCCATTCCAATGGCCAATCACTCTTCCGGTGAAGAACTTCTTTTGTCACATTTTGATAACTTTATGACGTAAAAAATTATTAATGATTTGTCAGGACCATCACCTGAAGTGTCTCTACCTTGCACTGCCAAACAGTGAAACGAAATGACAAATGCCCAGTTTGTAAGAAGAACTTCTGGCAACGAATAGCGAGAATTAACATTTTTGTAGCACTTTAGTGCAAACTGATCTATGGACTTACAAGCCAAAAAATTCTCAACAGTCTGTCCTGTGCACATGCAAACATGTTCAGGGGCATCTGGGTAGGCAGGGAAGGAGGAGCTAGCAGCTTTCCCTGGTCTTTGACCAGGGGGTCCTTGTGATGTTTGTAAGTTGTCAATATCTGTAAATATTGTAAAGCCTGTATATTTTGTACATAATCACAGTATCACAGTATCACTAAGGTTGGAAGAGACCTCGAATATCATCAAGTCCAACCTGTCACCACAGACCTCATGACTAACCATGGCACCAAGTGCCACGTCCAATCCCCTCTTGAACACCTCCAGGGACGGTGACTCCACCACCTCCCTGGGCAGCCACATTCCAATGGTGAATGACTCTCTTGGTGAAGAACCTTCTCCTCACCTCCAGCCTAAACTTCCTCTGGCGCAGCTTGAGACTGTGTCCCCTTGTTCTGGTGCTGGTTGCTAGAGAGAAGAAGCCAACCCCTTTTCATTCATTGCATTCCACTGTAGATTGCAGTTTTGCCTGTAAATACAGCTTTCATTTGCTTCCAACTGGATTGGTCCAGCAAAGTTAAATCTGGGGGGGACATTTCAACCCATCACACTCTCTCATCAGGTGTTGAAGTTTCAGGCACTGTGTGAGCACTCTGGTCTTGAAACACAGGGGATCCTTCCAGGCAAAGCTTTATCTTCTCATTTAAACAGACTTTTAGAAACCCCCAAATTTAAAAAGTGCAGTTTTGTAATTACTGGCATGCATTTAGTTTAATAAGATAGTGTCTTTGAAAGGGGATAAGCATATCTTTAACAGCAGTCTACTAGGAATCAGCAGAAATAATTGCTGTTAAGATTTAATTATGTCAAACAAGAGAATCTGTCCTGAATAAACGCATTGACGGTAGAAGCTGGCACTGCTGTATGTCCAAGCTATCTCCCTGTTAAACACAGGGTTGGCTGTTCTGCTGTGACTGACTTTAATATCATTTGACACATCAAAGCAATGAAAAAAATTATGCATTATACAAAAAGAGAGGGATACAAACAAAATGAGTATTTTAGAAGCATTGGGCTTGTCCTTCCTCTCACATGCACAACATTGATCAGAAATATCACAGTATCACAGTATCACCAAGGTTGGAAGAGACCTCAAAGATCATCGAGTCCAACCTGTCACCACAGACCTCATGACTTGAATATGAGTCTTGAATACCTCCAGGGATGGTGACTCCACCACCTCCCTGGGCAGCACATTCCAATGGCGAATGACTCTCAGTGAAGAACTTCCTCCTCACCTCAAGCCTAAACTTCCCTTCGTGCATCTTGAGACTGTGTCATCTTGTTCTGGTGCTGGTTGCTAGAGAGAAGAGACCAACCCCTTCCTGGCTACAACCACCTTTCAGGTAGTTGTAGAGAGCAATGAGGTCTCCCCTGAGCCTCCTATCTTTGCAGGTTCATGCAGGAGCAGTGTGGTAAGAGAGTGTAAAGAAAATTGGCATAGGTCTTCTTGTGTTTATGTATACCAGACTCTTCTTCACTTGTTACTGCTTCCTAAGAAGAATTTCAGACAAGATGAAAAGCTGTTTGGACTGTGAGAACACTAACTTTCTGACGTTTAAGGAAGGCTTGCATTAGAATGTCTCCAAACTATGCAAAATACTGCAGTTTGTGTTTGTGCCAAACCAAAAGATGAAGTTTTTGATTAACCCAAATGAGTGATGCTATTGAGCAAAGCAAATCTATAATCTGAGTAAATATTACACAGTATTATTTAAAAAAAAAAGCTTTAAAAAAAAACAGAAAGAAAAAAGAATTGTATTAGACTTAATTAAGGCTTCAAGTAAAGCTTGCTTTTATTGGCAATTTTTTTGTTGCAGAAAGAAAACTAAAAATTAAGGGGATGGTTGGCAGCAATATTGATATGCTAATGGATAAACATGCTAATTTAGAAAAAAAGTAATCAGCAAAGACATTACTAATGGAAATGTACTGGAAAATGGCTAATGCTGTATGCAGACCTGGTATCTACAGAATTAAGAAGAACTCATTTTGTGTTTATAATTGTAACTTGAAAGCTAAGCCTTGATCTTCTCAATGCTTTGCTTTGGTTAGTATTTAGAGGTATTTCAGATGACCTGGACTGGTACCATGACACCTGTTTAGCTTCTCTGTAATTATGCTGCCTAAATTACATGTTCGGTTTACTAAAAGGAGAGCTAAAATTCCCCCCCCCCTTTTTTTTCCCCCTCTTTTTCCCCCCCCTTTTTTTTTTTTTTCTTTTCCTAATTTATCATCTGAAGAGACCCTTCAAATTAAAGAGTATGTGTGAGTCAGGCCTTCTGACTGAGGTGTGGTATTGCATCTCTGTTTACAGGTACTCTGTGTTCACTAGCTCAAGATTTGAAGGACCAATGATACAATTAGGCACTGGAGTAAGACTTTGAAAACGTGTAGCGTTGGCTCTGCTTCATTTACATCAGAATCAATGGCCTTTGTTGCAGCTGAGTTAAACCAGTTCTAAGGATATTCTGACAACCCACTATCCCTAGTGTGCCTTCTAAAAATTTTCCCAGAGATGGCTGTTCTGAACACATTTCCAGTGGGTACACTCACTTTTTCCAATTTCAGCCTGCAGTTTCAGTGTACTGCTGTAAACCAGCTTATTAGTTATGGTATCAAAGGTTTCTGAGGTGGTTTTAAGCCTCATGGAATAACATGGTAAGACATGGTGAGCCTCATGGTGATGAGACACTGGAACAGGTTGCCCAGGGAGGTGGTAAAAGTCCCATCCCTGGAGGTCACAGTATCACAGTATCACAGTATCACCAAGGTTGGAAGAGACATCAAAGATCATCGAGTCCAACCTGTCACCACAGACCCCATGACTAGACCATGGCACCAAGTGCCACATCCAATCCCCTCTTGAACACCTCCAGGGATGGTGACTCCACCACCTGCCCCAGGCAGCACCATTCCAATGGCGAACAACTCTCTCAATGAAGAACCTTCTCCTCACCTCCAGCCTAAACTTCCCCTGTTGCAGCTTGAGACTGTGTCCTCTTGTTCTGGTGCTGGTTGCTAGAGAGAAGAGACCAACCTCTTTCTGGCTACAACCACCTTTCAGGTAGTTGTAGAGAGCAATGAGGTCTCCCCTGAGCCTCCTCTTCTCCAGGCTAAACAACCCCAGCTCCCTCAGCCTCTCCTCATAGGGCTTGTGCTCAAGGCCTCTCCCCAGCCTTGTTGACCTTCTCTGGACACGTTCAAGTGTCTCGATGTCCTTCTTAAACTGAGGGGCCAAGAACTGGACACAGGACTCAAGGTGTGGCCTAACCAGTGCTGAGTACAGGGGCACAATGACCTCCCTGCTCCTGCCAGCCACACTATTCCTAATGCAGGCCAGGATGCCATTGGCCTTCTTGGCCACCTGGGCACACTGCTGGCTCATATTCAGGCAGCTATCGATCAGCACCCCCAGGTCCTTCTCTGTTTGGCAGCTCTCCAGCCACTCTGAGCCCAGCCTGTAGCTCTGCATAGGGTTGCTGTGGCCAAAGTACAGCACTTGGACTTGTTGAATGCCATCCTGTTGGACTCTGCCCATCTGTCCAGTCAGTCGAGGTCCCTCTGCAGGGCCCTCCAACCCTCTAACTGACCAACATCTGCTCCCAACTTGGTGTCATCTGCAAATTTGCTGATGACTGTCTCCATCCCCTCATCCAGATTGTCAGTGAAGACATTGAAGAGGCTGGGGCCCAGCACTGATCCCTGGGGGATGCCACTGGTGACTGGCTGCCAGCTGGAGGTGGCACCATTCACCACCACTCTCTGGGCCCGGCCCTACAGCCAGTTCCTAACCCAGCACAGAGTGTTGCTGTCCAAGCCACGAGCTGACAGCTTAGCCAGCAGTTTGCTGTGGGGGACGGTGTCAAAGGCCTTGATGAAGTCCAGGTAGACTACATCCAGAGGCCTCCCCACATCCACCAGGCGGGTCACCTGATCTTAGAAGGAGATCAGGTCGGAGAGGCAGGACCTGCCCTTCCTAAAGCCATGTTGGCTGGACCTGAGCCCTTGCCCATCCTGCAGTCTTTAAGTCCAGGCTGGGTGTGGCTCTGAGCAACTTATCTAGTGTGAAGTGTCCCTGCCCATTGCAGGGGAGTTGGAACTGGAGGGTCCTTGAGGTCCCTTCCAACCCTAACAACTCTATGATTTTATGATTCTCATAATCTTTTCTGAGTTGGAAACAATGTCACTCAAATATATCTGTTAAATAAGGGGTGGTGTTCTGCAACAATCTTCAGAATTTTCCAGTGTGTTAGGAAGGGGCAGAGGACAAAACTTAAGTACTTAGAGTTGTATAGTCTGTAAGGGTGGAGAGTATTGATTGTTGGAAATGGTTCCGTTTAGTGTGGAGGTAGAGTCTGAAGGTCAGGGTTATGTGAATTCAAGATTCAAAGGGAACATTTTAACTACTAATCCTGCATATGTAGGATCCCAAACCACTCTGGACAGTTTCCATGTGGTCTTGTTTCCTATTCATGTGAAAGAAACACAGAGCCATGATGGGATTAAAACTCCTTTTAAGAAGACATATACTTAATGCCAATGGGAGGAAATACTTTTTCTGTATCAGAGGCATCAGGCTGCCAAATTTTCACTTCCCAAAAGAGATAATATGGTTCAAATGGCACAGATGTACACAGTTTTAGTCAAAATACAGACTTTTAAAGCTTATTTATTTTGCTTTCATATGCTATTCCATGTAAGTCATCAAGAAGAGGCTTTCATTAAATTGAATCACAATTGTCTTCACAGAATCAGAGTCATAGAAATATTCAAGTTGGAAAAGACCATCAGGATGCTCAAGTCCAACCAAGAACTCTACTCTACAAGGTCTACCCCTAAAGCATATCCCCAAGCAACACATACAAGCGACCCTTAAACACATCAGGGTTGGTGTCTCAGACACTTCCCTGGGCAACACATTCCAATGCCTGACCACTCCTGCCATGAAAAAGTGTTTCCTAATGAGTGGTAGTTTTAGGCTATGCTGTGACTCAGATTTGAACCCAGCATTGTAGTTTTGCTTCTAAATATAACTTTCATTTGCTTACAGCTGAGTTGGTCTGGCAAATTTAATGTTGGGGGAAATTTTCAACCCACCACACTAATGTCCAATCTAAACCTACTCAGTCGCAGCTTGAAGCTGTTCCCTCTTGTTCTATCACTAATTACCTGTGAGAAGAGACCAGCACCAGCCTCTCCACAACCTCCTTTCAGGTAGTTGTAGACAGCAATGATGTCTTCCCTCAGCCTCCTCTTTTTAACACTAAAAGCTCCTTCAGTCTGAATAACATTTATTCTCCAGGCCCTTCCCCAGCTTCCTTGCCTTCCTCTACACTTGTTCCAGTACCTCTACATCTCTTTTGAGGTGCCCAAATCTGGACACAATAATCGAGGTGTGGCCTCACTATAGCTGAGTTCAAGGGGACAATCCTCTCTGGGCTCCTGCTGGACGCAGCATTTCTAATCCCAGCCAGGATGCCATTGGCTTTCTGGGCCACCTGGGCACAGTGCTGGCTCCTATTCAGCTGCTTGTCCATTAGAACCCCCAGGTCCCTTTCTGCCAAACAGTTTTCCAGCCACACTGCCCCAATTCTGTAGAGCTGCTTGGGGTTGTTGTGACCCAAGTGCACGTCCTGGTACTTGGCCTTGTTGAACCTCCTCCTGTTAATGTAGGCCCAGGTCTTCAGGTGCCATGGATGCACTGCATGGAGTTAAATAAGTTGCAATCACTTTAAACCAGACTGTATGCTTTGTAATATAAAGTTAGGTCAAAAGACCTGTTGGAACTAGAAAATTGCTCATTAGGTGCTTACAGAATAGAACTAAAAAGGCCATTTCCTCAATAATTTTCCATAAAAGTTACTGCAAGAAAAAAATTCTAAAATAATTTTGCTGTTTTTAACTAACAGCAGGATTACATGTTCTGTGTTCTGAACCAGCAAATCAATTACAGTGACTCCTCTGGCTCTTATTGAATGCGTAGTAAATTGCCATGATTCCATTTTAAGGATTAAAGATGATATCTATAAAATTAGGAAGACTTAATCTTTTTGGCAGACTGGCATAAGACTAAATAAACTGAGGGACCTTGACTGACTGGACAGATGGGCGGAGTCCAACAGGATGGCATTCAACAAGTCCAAAGTGCCAAGTGCTGCACTTTGGCCACAACAACCCCATGCAGTGCTACAGGCTGGGCTCAGAGTGGCTGGAGAGCTCCCAACCAGAGAGGGACCTGGGGGTGCTGATCGACAGCCACCTGAATATGAGCCAGCAGTGTGCCCAGGTGGCCAAGAAGGCCAATGGCATCCTGGCCTGCATTAGGAATAGTGTGGCCGGCAGGAGCAGGGAGGTCATTGTGTCCCTGTACTCAGCACTGGTTAGGCCACACCTTGAGTCCTGTGTCAGTTCTGGGCCCCTCAGAATGTGTCCAGAGAAGGTCAACAAGGCTGGGGAGAGGCCTTGAGCACAAGCCCTATGAGGAGAGGCTGAAGGAGCTGGGGTTGTTTAGCCTGGAGAAGATAGGAGGCTCAGGGGAGACCTCATTGCTCTCTACAACTACTTGAAAGGTGGTTGTAGCCAGGAAGGGGTTGGCCTCTTCTCTCTAGCAACCAGCACCAGAACAAGGGGACACAGCCTCAAGCTTCACCAGGGGAAGTTTAGGCTCGAGGTGAGGAGAAAGTTCTTCATTGAGAGAGTCATTCATCATTGGAATGTGCTGCGCGGGGGAGGTGGTGGAGTCGCCGTCCCTGGAGGTGTTCAAGAGGGGATTGGAGGTGGCACTTGGTGCCATGGTCTAGTCGTGAAGTCTGTGGTGACAGGTTGGACTTGATGATCTTCAAGGTCTCCTCCAACCTTGGTGATTCTGTGATACTGTGATACTGTGAAAATTGACTTCTACAATGTTGTTGATGAAGATGGGGGAGATTCACTCAATGCTATATGATTAATCTATAAGCAGGGAAAACAGCATGAGAACAAGTAAGTCATTCATGTTGGATGCAGACATGATATCAGAACATAGAAGGAGAGTCTTAGTACCATTTTAATTCAAGAGTTTTTGAGGCTTTCTATTAAAGTTACACATCTCAGAATGTTAACTGAAAACAAGAAATTGTTATTGAGGGCAGAAATATTCTTGATCCCACCCTGGTGCCTCAACATTTGGATATTTTAGATGTTTTTTCATTTGTTTATTAATAAAAATAAACTGAAGAAGAAACAAACAGCAAAAGGTTTGTTCCAAATAAACACATATTGATTTTTTTATGAAGGCTGATTGTGAGGAAAAATAGCCATTGTCATCTTGAATTGAAAATTCAGGTTTGAAATGATAATAATTGATGGTTTCCAACGCATTGACACCAGCAACAAAACCAAAAAACTTTGTGTGTACAATGGGAGTAAAGCTGGTGTCTGTCTTCAGATGCAACAAAGAGCCAAGTAGGAATTTTTTTGACTAATACTTGGTTGTTTATAAGCAAGCACTTTTAAATCCACTAAGGCTCATTATCTCTGATTAGGTTAAACAATCCTTTGGCAATCATTTAGCTGCCATTCATGCTTTAATCCTTTCTTTTATACTGCCACCGAAATGCAGTATAAGAGAACTCCAGGAATAATTCTGCAATTATATTGTTGATGAGATTTGAATGAGCACAAAATTTATATATATCCATCTTTGAACATTTAAATAAGAGAGAAGTGACCATTGCCAATCAGATATGGATAACATATAAATACTATCCTGTACAAAGAGGTTGGAAGAATTTTCTAGCCATAGAATTGTTCACATGTCCACATATGCTTATCATCAGTGTGACTAAAAGGATACTGTGGGACGCCATATCAAAGACCTGGCTAAAGTGAGCCCCTAGTACAGGGGCTGGAAGGTGTCCAGAGAAGGGCCACGAGGATGATTAGGGGGCTGGAGCACCTCTCCTATGAGGACAACTGAGAGAGTTTTGGGGCTGTTCAGTCTGAAGAAGAGAAGACTCCAAGGAGACCTAATTGCGGCCTTCCAGTATCTGAAAGGGGCTACAAGAAAGCTGGGGAGGGACTTTTTAGGGTGTCAGGGAGTGATAGGACTAGGGGGAATGGAAAAAAACTAGAAATAGGTAGATTCAGATTGGAAGAAATTCTTCAGAACGAGGGTGGTGAGACACTGGCACAGTTTGCCCAGGGAGGTGGTAGAAGCCTCATCTCTGGAGGCTTTTAAGGCCAGGCTGGATGTGTCTCTGAGCAACCTGATGTAGTGTGAGGTGTCCCTGCCATGGCAGGGGGTTTGGAACTAGATGATCCTTGAGGTCCCTTCCAACCCTAACAATTCTATGATTTTGTGATTCTATGAAGATACCCTACCCACCACTCTTCTCCTGACCACAAAGCCAGTCATCTCATCATAGAAGTTAGTCATATTGGTTAGGCATGATTTGCCCTTGAGAAATCCCTCCTGGCTATTCCAGATCACCTTCTTGACTTTGACATGTGTGGAGGATTTGTTTTATGCATTTCCAGAGGACTGAAGGTTAGCTGGCTGGACTGCAGATGCTCTGTTTCTCTTTCTCGTCCTCTTTTCAGATGGGTACAATATTTGTCTTTTTCCTGTGTGCTTTGCTTCATGAAATAGTCTGAGAACAGATGAATTATTTCTGGATGAAAACAGAAGTAGTGCTTCAGGAGTGCACCTAATATACTCCAGCTGCTAGTGGGTGTTCAGTTCACAGGATATCCAAAGAGCTACTTGAAATTAAACGCTCCAAATGCACAGTGATGCATCTCCAGGCCCCAGCATCAGATATACTCTAAATAGCTTGTAACTCATTATTTGCTGATATATTAACCTGCTAGACACAAATTTGATGTAGCTTTTGTTAAAAAAAAGGGCTAAAAGAAATACACATTAGATATTAAATGAATCATTTCTTCCACATATTTAACATGCTATATGTGGGTGAGTGCATTGATGAACATATTTCATCGATGTGAGTTAGAAACGTGTGAACGCAGGGAGATGGTCAAGTGTGAGTGCTACCTCCTCTGTGAGAATTATCAAGGATGTTCACAGGATCACAGAAGATCACAGGATGTTAGGGGTAGGAAAGGGACCACCTGTGAGCACTGAGTCCAACACCCCTGTCAGAACAGGACCATAGAATCTAGCACAGGTCACACAGGAATGCATCCAGATGGGTCTGGAAAGTCTCCAGAGAAGGAGACTTCACAGGGCAGCCTGTTCCAGTGCTCTGGGACCCTCACAGTGAAGCTCTCCCTTATGTTGGGGTGGAACCTCTTGTGATGTAGTTTCTATCCATTGCCCCTTGTCTTATCCCAGGGTGCAAATGAGCAGAGCCTGTCCCATCCCTCTCGACACCCAGCCCTCAGATATTTAGAAACATTTATTAAATCCCCTCTCAGTCTTCTCTTCTCTAGACAGCCCCAGGACTCTCAGCTTCTCTTCATAGGGCGGTGCTCCAGACCCTTCATCATCCTCATAGCTCTCTGCTGGACTGTCTCAAGTAGATCCCTGTCCCTCTTGAACTGGGGAGCCCAGAACTGGACTCAATATTCCAGGTGTGGCCTCACCAGAGCAGTGTAGAGGGGGAAGAGAAACTCCCTCGATTTGCTGGACACACTCCTCTTAATGCACCCCAGGATCCCACTGACCTTCTTGGCCACCAGGGCACATTGTTGTCCCATACAGAACTTGTTATCCACCTGTTCTCCCAGGTCCTTCTCCACAGGGCTGCTCTCCAGCAGATCACCTCCCAGCCTGTACTGGTGCAGTTTATTCTTCCTTCCCAGATGCAGAACTCTGCACTTATCTTTGTTGAACCTCATTAGGTTCCTCTCTGCCCAGCTCTCAGTCTGTCCATGTCTCGCTGAATGGCCACACAGCCTTCAGGTGTCTCAGACAAACCACCTTGTTTGGTATTGTCAGCGAACTTGCTGAGCAGACTCTCTGTCCCCTCATCAATATCATTGATAGACTACATGATCTATTGTGGATCCTTTCAGACTTGTTTTTTATGATTTCCGTTGAAATACTATGAGGTCTTTACCTCTTTCCTTCCTGGAAAGAGAATGTTATTACATTGGGATAATGAGTTACATACCACCATTTAAAGTGCTACTAAGTAGAGGTGTCTCTCCCCATAATTGTAATTCCATAGGTACTTTAAAAAAAGGAATACTGTAGACCTTCTTGAGGGATAATTTTTCAGGAAGATGACACATGTATTATTCAAGCATAAGAAATACAAATAGCTGTAAGATATTTATGCCTTTTACAGGCATTCTAACCTTTGCAGAAAATGGCTATAATTTAAAGATATAATGTGAAGGGAGTGTTCTTAATGCTACATTAATTACAAGGGCTTGCTTTCATTCTCTTTGGAGATACCTTTTTAACATATTTTTATATGAAAAGATGCCTATAATATTGTGGCAATAACGAGTTTAATGTAACTGGAAGCTACCAGATAAGATTGTATTAACATTTCAAATACAAATAGCACTAGGAAAAATAATCTGTAAGCCTGAATATCTTTGTATCTCATATACTGAAAACTTTTCTCCTTGCCACTAAGTGGCACTCTTATTATTTGTAGTTGCCTGTTCAGATCATATTAAAAACCCTTTGGGCCAAATTTATTTCTGATACAGCCTCATTAAATCAGTGGAGTTACATGTGAAATGAATTTGGCCCAGAGTCTTAAAGACACCTAATTCTAAAGCATTGCTGTAAATTTCCATTGTGGAGGCCCAGGAGAAAAATAAAGATCAGCGAATGTTTAATCTTGCAAGCAGCTGACCCTTTCATTTGGTATTTAACTGTTTTACTATATTTTTTCCCCCTTACCAAATTAGCCCTAGTTGTAAAGGATCATCTTATTTATTTCAGTAGGAGTGATGCTATATTTTGATTTAAAAATAGATGAGCTCTGTGTAATTTGTGTTCACCATTACTTTTCATTAATATTATATATCTTGAGATGTATGTGAATAAGGAAGACTGATGTTGAAAACCTTGTTGTAGCCTAGCAAAACATGGCAAGGAATAAATTACTGAAAATGCTCAGGTTTGTCCAAACTCACCTTTTACTCTGTTTTATAGAATCATAGAATTGTCAGGGTTGGAAGGGACCTCAAGGATCATCCAGTTCCAACCCCCGTGCCATGGGCAGGGACACCTCACTACATCAGGTTGCTCACAGCCACATCCAGCCTGGCCTTAAAAGCCTCCAGAGATGAGACTTCTACCACCTCCCTGGGCAACCTGTGCCAGTGTCTCAACACCCTCATGGGGAAGAACTTCTTCCTAACATCCAATCTGAATCTACCCATTTCTAGTTTTGCTCCATCCCTGCTAGTTCTATCACTCCCTGACACCTTAAGAAGTCCCTCCCCAGCTTTCTTGTAGCTCCCTTCAGATACTGGAAGGCCACAATTAGGTCTCCTTGGAGCCTCCTCTTCTCCAGACTGAACAGCCCCAAAACTCTCTCAGTTTGTCCTCATAGGAGAGGTGCTCCAGCTCTCTAATCATCCTTATGGCCCTTCTCTGGACACATTCCATCACCTCCAGATCCTTCCTGCAGTAGGGGTTTCCAGAACTGGACACAGTACTGTAGGTGGGGTCTAACCAGAGTGGAGTAGAAGGGGAGAATCACCTCCCTCAACCTGCTGGCTTAAAGTCTTTTTTCCTTTGTTTTATAGCTGTGCAGAAAGCACAGGAAAAAGATACTAAAGGTACCGTAAACATTTAAGCAAAACTGTTTACACCCTTGACTTAAACCAACCATTTTCTTCCTAATATACATAGAAATTGTTACTTGCTTATATAGCAAGGAAATGATAGCTGTTTAGTGGTTTATACATTAACTGTGAATTGTATTTGCAAATGAAGCACTGTGTTTACACTCAAGAATCCCTGGCCCGCTAGCCTCACAGAAACCAAGGAACGTGTACATGACGATTGGATTGTGGCCCAAGATCTCTGGAGAAGGAAAAGCCTGCATGTCAAAACATTACCTTTGGAGCTGGGACTCCATGAGTTCTCTACGTGGGTCTGGGAAATATTTCTGTTTTCTCTCAGGCACCTACATTGTTTATTCAATGTACAAATATTTCATCAGCAGTAGGTCCTACAACTGCATTATCAATAGAGGCCAGGATATTTTGAGAGAATTTTGTATTTCTTTTTCTCTCTTAAGAGCTAACTGATCATTTGTAAAAGATCACTTCCTAATTGTCTATTATAACTACAGCAGCAGCGGCGGCTAGCTCCGCGCAGTGCCAAGATCTTTAGAAGAGGAAAGAGGGCCCCCGGAGACAGAGAGACCGAGAGCGAGAGAGTGAGGGGGAGCGGTGACCCGACCCATCTCGGGGGCTCTCATGCAGTTGCCTGAGAGGGCGATGTGGCTGGGGGCGTTCCCAGAGAAGCCGCGGGGGATTTAAACCCCAGCGACACCGGCAGCGGCCCTGGGACCGCGAGCTGCCGGCAGCAGCCCTCTTCTAGTGGCGATCTAGCGAGTGGGCGCGAGAGGGAGGGGCGTGGTCAGACAGCTGGGAGCGCCTGGCCATTGGTGCAGGCAGGCTGACAGGCACAGGGAGAGCCAATAGTGACTGAGTGTGCCCCAGGGCCTCCTTTGGAATCAGCTCAGTTGGAACCCATCAAGTGGGGTGTGAGGTATCCCAGGGGCTCCTTTGGAATCAGCTCAGTTGGAACCCATCGAGTGGGGTGTGAGGAATCCCAGGGGCTCCTTCTGAATCAGCTCAGTTGGAACCCAGCAAGTGGGGTGTGAGGAATCCCAGGGGCTCCATCTGAGACCTGGGCAGACAGGAGAGCTGGGCAAAGAGAAACCTAAAGGCATGAGATGTAACACATCTTAGTGCCAGGTTTTACACAGCTCAATTTACAGGACACCAGAGCTGCAAGCAACCAATGGGATGCACCTGTCCCAGAGGGGCAAAAGGATTCTAGGGCAGAAGTTGGCAGAGCTCACTGAAAGGGCTTTAAACTAGATTCAAAGGGGGGAGGGGTTGTTAATTTCATACTTGCCTGTGACAAACATTGGGGCAACTCACCAGAGGCAGAGGGATGGAGTGCTAGCAAGGGCTCTCCACTTGTTGCCTTGAAACGAGCCAAGGGTGAAGCACTGGGGCACCCCAAGGGAATCAAGGAGGATTCACCCAAGAGGGTGGCATGGCCAGCACAGATGAACTGCCTCTAATGATTCCCATGGCTGGAATGTAGGGATAGATGGGTACAAGCTCTTTAGGAAGGCTCCTTCTGAATCAGCTCAGTTGGAACCCAGTGAGTGGGGTGTGAGGTATCCCAGGAGCTCCTTTTGAATCAGCTCAGTAATTGGCAAGAGCAGGGCGTGTGGGCAGGACACAAGGTGCTTCAGTCTTACTGAAGGCATGATGGTGGCTAGTAGAAGGAGGAAGACTGTGCTCTCTGTGCCTACCAAAATGGAGATTGGCATCCAGGGCACAGGTTGTGAGGAATGCCACAGCCTTTTACAGGCAACAGGGGGCAACACTGACTATGGTGTGTGAGGTGTGAGCAGGTTTTTGACCTGCCTAGCCAGTTGGCACAGCTCCAGGATGAAGTGATGGAGCTCAGGGAAGAGATGAGTAGATTAAGAAGCATCAGGGAGAGTGAGAAGGAAATTGATAACTTTCACAAAGTGATCTTTACAAATACAGGACAGGAGTTGACTCTTAGTGGAGGAGAGAATTTGATACCCTCTCACCAGGTAGCCCCCAGCCTTCCTGCAGTAACTCACATGTGCAAGGTCCATGGGAACAGGTAGCTATCCAACAAAACAAACAATACAAATGGGTCAAATGGTGCTCCTTTAAGAAACACACCACCTACAGTGCCCCTGCAGAACAGGGATGAGGCTCTGCAGGAGGAACTGGTTGTGAGCAAGGACAGGGGCTCACAAAGGCCAAAAGTGCCACCAAGGCCAGAGGTACCACCACAGCTGGCCTACCCCAGGCCAGCCATAAAAACTGACCCTGAAAAGACAAATGGAAGGGTCATTATTGTAGGTGACTCCCTGCTGAGGGGAGCAGAGAGCCTGATATGCAGATTGGACCCACTTCATAGAGATGTCTGCTGGCTCCATTATGCAATATGGTCAGCCTAGCATCACCCCCAAGAATCAATGCCTGCATTAAAATTTCAGGCTCTCTCTAGTACTTTCTGTTGCTGTGAACCCCAGGGGAAGCTTCCCTGCATCCTCAACTAGAGTACAGCCTGATTTTTGGGGAAGACCTGTAGAAGAATAGCTGCTGTGAAAGAATTTTATGGATGTGAGGCTGAAGGGTATCCACAGATACCCTGTGAGCATGATTTTGGTGTGGCTGTCTCCTCTGTCTCTGTGCATGCAGCTTCAAAGTTTGTGCTTGTATTTGCACATCTGCACACCTATAGGAACGTGTTCACTGAGACCTGGGCAGACAGGAGAGCTGGGCAAAGAGAAACCTAAAGGCATGAGATGTAACACATCTTAGTGCCAGGTTTTACACAGCTCAATTTACAGGACACCAGAGCTGCAAGCAACCAATGGGATGCACCTGTCCCAGAGGGGCAAAAGGATTCTAGGGCAGAAGTTGGCAGAGCTCACTGAAAGGGCTTTAAACTAGATTCAAAGGGGGAGGGGGTTGTTAATTTCATACTTGCCTGTGACAAACATTGGGGCAACTCACCAGAGGCAGAGGGATGGAGTGCTAGCAAGGGCTCTCCACTTGTTGCCTTGAAACGAGCCAAGGGTGAAGCACTGGGGCACCCCAAGGGAATCAAGGAGGATTCACCCAAGAGGGTGGCATGGCCAGCCCAGATGAACTGCCTCTAATGATTCCCATGGCTGGAATGTAGGGATAGATGGATACAAGCTCTTTAGGAAGGACAGGCAGGGGAGGAGGGGAGGAGGTGTTGCTCTCTATATCAGTGACCAGCTGGAATCAGTGGAGTTCCACCTGGGCAAGAATGATGTTGTGACTATATGGGTGAAGATTAAGGGTAAGACAGGGGAAGGTGATGTCCCTTCCAACCCTAACGATTATATGATTCTATGATAATCCTTGTGGATTATTTCACTGTTCTTTCTGAAATACCTTGGGAATTTGGGGTTGCATATAACTGTAGAACCATATGATTTATTACAGTGGTGATTCCTCACTTCATTTTGTAGATAGGTGTTTTTGGACACACCAATATCTTCTCAGCTGTACATAGTCTTTTGGATATTAGAAGCAGAAGCAATGATGATTAAAACTGTTCTCACAATGTGCATAAAAGGCTTCAAAATATGTTTCACATTATATGACCAAACTGGGAAGTAGTGGGAAACTTTTAAATGTTGCTACTTTATTGTATCTGTAAGCTGGCCTTGAAACACATAAATATTAACCCAAATAAATTGATATTCAGATATCTCAGGAAAAATATCCTGACTTGGAGCACTACTCCACTCTCATATTCCTTCTGGCTTATTAATCAAACCTTGAAAACTATGAATATAAAATGAATGTAGATATGCAATCATTAAGAAAATTATCTGAACAGAGTGGTGAACGACAACAGTTTTAAACCCAGCTTAAGTTCAGAACAATGAACTTTGCTTTTACAATTCAAACCCATCCTCAGCAGAAAACTGCAAAATTTTGGTTGGGATAGACTATGAGTCTACTGTGTGTGGTGCCAGTCTCTAGCTAAATCCACACGAGCTAACTTTGGAACTGATATTGTCCATGGACTGTGAGAGTCAACCCTGAGAAAGGTGTAGTTTTAGCATCATTGACAATGTACTGCAGGG
>CM037637.1:34955408-35147016 GCA_015227895.2 Colaptes auratus
TTTCAGCTGCATTTTTTTCATGGGCTTTGAAGCACTATACATTTCATATTCTGACCTGCACCCCACTTATCATAGTGTCATAGTAGTATCATAGTATCAGTCAGGGTTGGAAGGGACCACAAGGATCATGTAGTTCCAACCCCCCTGCCATGGGCAGGGACACCCCGCACTAGATCAGGCTGACAGAGCCTCATCCAGCCTGGGCTTAAATACCTCCAGGGATGGGGCCCCAACCACCTCCCTGGACAACCCATTCCAGGGCTTCACCACTCTCATGGTGAAGAACCTCCTCCTCACATCCAGCCTAATCTCCCACCTCCAGCTTCATTCCATTCCCCCTAGTCCTTCACTACTGAGAGCCTGAGAAGTCCCCTCCCAGCCTCCTGTGGGCCCCCTTCAGATACTGGAAGGCACAATGAGGTCACCTTGGAGCCTTCTCGTCTCCAGACTGAACAGCCCCAACTCCTTCCGTCTGTCCTCATAGGAGAGGTGCTCCAGCCCTCTGATCATACTCGTGGCCCTTCTCTGGACATGTTCTAGCACCTCCAGATCCCTCTTGTAATAGGGGCTGCAGAACTGGAGGCAGTACTCCAGTGGGGTCTCACCAGGGCTGAGTAGAGGGGAGAATCACCTCCCTTGACCTGCTGGCCACACTTCTCCTTGATGCAGCCAGGATCTGATTGGCTTTCAAGCTGCAAGTGCACATTGAGAGCTCATGTTGAGCTTCTCATCCATCAGCACCCCCAAGTCTCTCTCCTCAGGGCTGCTCTCCAGCCAGTCTCTGCCCAGCCTGTATTTGTGCCTGGGATTGCCTTGACCCGCTGCAGACCCTGCACTTGGTCTTGCTGAACCTCATGAGGTTGGCTTGTGCCCACCTCTCCAGCCTGTCAAGGTCCCTCTGGATGGCATCCCTTCCCTCCAGCCTGTCTGCTGCACCACACAGCTTGGTGTCATCAGCAATCTTGCTGAGGGTGCACTCGATGCCACTGTCCATGGCACCCACAGAGAGTTGTTGAACAAGACTGGTCCCAGGACTGATCCCTAAGGGAATCCACTTGTCCCTGGCCTCCACTGGGACATGGACCCATTGACAGCCACTCTTTGGGTGGGGCCATCAAGCCAGTTCTTTATCCATGTAGTGGTCCACACATCAAACCCGTGTGTCACCAGCTTGGAGACCAGGATGTGGTGCGGGACAGTGTCGAAGGCTTTGCTCAGGTCCAGATAAATTACATCAGTTGCTCGCCCCTCATCTATTAATGTTGTTATGTTACATGTCACATATTATGTTTGTTCCTGAATAAATTCATTTTACTGGGCAGCTAGACAGAGAGATTTCTCTGAATGACTTTGGCTTAGTTTAATTGTAGAGCAGGGAACCAAGCTGGGGGTTATTTTTCCAGGAATATACAGGCATAGGAGAGAAGGAAGTTGGTGAAGCTGAATAAGCTGTACTGAAAATGGAGGGAGAAAAAAAGAGCTATTTTTTTTAAAATGTGGTGAATAGGTAACTTCCAGAAGGCAACATAACTTAGTTGCCAAATCAATAAGTGAAAACACTTGTTAATCACAGAATGCCAGAGGCCAGAAGGGACCTTGAAAGATCATCCAGTCCAACCCCCTGACAGAGGGGGGATCACCTAGGGGAGGTGACACAGGAGGACATCCAGGCAGGTTTTGAATATCTCTAGAGAGGGAGACTCCACAACTCCCCTGGGCAGCCTCTTACAGTCTTTTGTCACCCTCACAGGGGAAAAATTCTTCCACATGTTTCCATGGAACTTCCTATGCCTCAGCTTCCACCATTGCCCCTTGTGCTGTCATTGGGCATCACCCAGCAGAGCCTGGCTCCATCCTCTTGGCACTCACCCAGCACAATTTATAAACATGAATAAGTTCACTCCTCAGGCTCCTCCTCTCCAAGCCAAAGCTTCCTAAGCTCCCTCAGTCTCTCCCCGTAACAAAGATGTTCCACTTCCTTAATCATTTTTGTGGCTCTGTGCTGGACTCTTTCAAATAGTTCCCTGAGGTCCTTCATGAACTGAGGTGCCCAGAACTGGACACAATATTCCAGATGCAGCCTCACCAGGGCAGAGTAGAGGGGGAGGAGAACCTCTCTCAACATACTGACCACAGCCCTTCTAACCCACCCCAGAATGACATTGGCCTCCTTGGCCAGAAGAGCACATTGCTTTAAGATACTTTCTGTATCTCAGTCTTATCAGCTCGACATAAGGACTAAAAGAATGCATGCTTTGTTATTTAAACAAAGTCAGATTACAGAACTGCCCTAAATGTAACTTCTCATAATTTAATTGTTTTCTGATTTGGGCTGTTGTCTTTTTGTTGGTTGTTTTTCTTATTGGGGTTTTTTTGGGGTAGAGAAGAAATACGACTTTGCTGTGTGTGGTGGGTTGGAATGTCCCCCCAACAGTAACTTTGCTGGACCAGCTCAGTTGGAAGCAAATGAAAGCTGGATTTACAAGCAGAACTACAATCTACAGTGGAATGCAATGAATCTGCCAAAATACACAGGATTTACAGTATTTATGGATATTTGCAAATAATAAACAACACAAGAACCCCCTGGTCCAAGGCCAGGGGAACCTATAAGATTCTTCTCTCTGTGCCCCTCCCCTCCCCACCTCCCCCTGCTCCTTACCCCCACTGTACAAAAGGTAGAAGTGACAGAAGCAGAAAAGTTAATATCAAAACAGCACAGCCAAGGTTAAGCAGAAGCAAGTTAGTATCTCTCACAGAGTGAAGAAGCAAGAAGAGTAATTGTTTCGGTACAGCCAGTTTAAGGTCCTTATCTCTCCAATGGAATTGTTTAGAATTATCTTTATTTTCCTGTTTATGCCCAATAGTGATTGATTTACATTTTGCTCCTTTTCTGTTCAAGATCTGTCAAAATTTTAAAGGCATAGCCTAAAACTACCACACTGTGTCATCTGGTCTAGGTGATCCTGCTCTGGCAGGGGTATTGGACTGGGTGATCTCTCTCAAGGTTCCTTCCAGCCCCTAACATTCTGTGGTTCTGTCATATGGCTTTATAAAAGTTTAGTTAAAGAAGTAGCTCAACCACATAGACCATTTAATGTCAAAAAAATGGCTGATCAGGTCTTCCCACCCCAAAAAAAAGAGAAAGAGAAAGAGAAAGAGAAAGAGAAAGAGAAAGAGAAAGAGAAAGAGAAAGAGAAAGAGAAAGAGAAAGAGAAAGAGACAGAGAGAAGAGAGAGAGAGAGAAGAACAAGAGGAGAAAGAGAAAAAGAAAAAGAGAAAGAGAGAAAGAGAAAGAGAAAGAGAAAGAGAAAGAGAAAGAGAAGAGAAAGAGAAGAGAAAGAGAAAGAGAAAGAAAGAAAAGAGAAAGAGAAGAGAAAGAGAAAGAGAAAGAGAAAAGAAAGGAGAAGAAAGAAGGAGAAGGAGAAGGAAAGAGGAAGGAGAAGGAGAGGAGGAAGGAGAAGAGAAGGAGAAGAGAAGGAGAAGGAGAAGGAGAAGGAGAAGGAGAACAAGGAGAATGAGAAGAGAAGGAGAAGGAGAAGGAGAGGAGAAGGAGAAGGAGAAGGAGAAGGGAGAGGAGAGAGAGAGAAAAAAGGAAAAGGAAAAGGAAAAGGAAAAGGAAAAGGAAAAGGAAAGGAAAAGGAAAAGGAAAAGGAAAAGGAAAAGTGTTGTGAAAACACTTTTGAGATGCCCTGGGGGAATTCTCAAATCCTCAGAGAACACCAACAGACCACTGTTTGCAGATTTGCTCTAAATTGGAAGCTAGGAGGAGTACAAATGCTTTCGCAGCCTGGATCAGACAGCTCCTTACAGCTCCAGAGGCTGCTCCCAATTTAAGGGGGGGGAAAAAAAAAGTTATTCAAGAGGAAAATATTTCCCTCCCAAGGCTGTGAAGAAGAAAGATCCTCACTGATAAGTTCTCCAGATGGAAATTAGCCCTTCACATGTAATTTGACATCTTTAAAGGAAAAGCTTCCCAGGAGAAAGCAAGATAGTTGTTCCATTGATTGAACACTTGGAAAAGGAAAGGCTTGAATGAATTTTGAGGAGATGGCCACTTCATATTGCCAGAAGATTGGCAGTGTCAAAGGCAGAAATGGAATGAAAAATACACACACATTTAATAATAATAATAATAATAACAAGAACAGCAACAATAATAACAGAAATAACATCCCCCCTACCTAACAGATGTACTGAATTTTATTTTGCTTTAGTGACAAAATATGTTTCACTGCAGGTGTGCTAGAATCCTTTTTTCTAAGAAAAAAGCAAAAAACACCACCACAAAAAAAATAATTAAGAAAACCCATACCCCACACCAAAAAAACCCCAAACAATCCCCCCCCCCCCCAATAAACAACAACAAAAAACCCCACCGGGTTAACAATGACTTCAGAGAAGAGTTTAAGCAAAGTAAATACCAAATGAAAGTCCAATAAAGCTGATAAAGCTTCTACCCTTCTCCCCCTCTTCAGAACTGCCATTATTATGGCTTTGAGAAATTCTGTGTTGAAATACATTTTGGTAAAGCACTCAAGCACATTCTTAATTCTGAGCAGCCATGAAGGCAATGGAATTATTTGCATGCTTAAAGTTTAGTGCTCTCATAAGCACCTTCTCCATCCGGAGAAGAAGCATCCCTCCATCCCTCACGAAGTCAAGAGAGTCTCTTATGCCTGACAATAAGATGCTGCTCCTTGTATTACTACCCTGTGGAGAATAAGGTCAGAAACTGGTATAAATAGATGAGGCAGTCAGGCATGCCCAAGTGCCTAGAGGTACCCCTGACTCTAGGGTGCCTCACGTTTAAATAGCAGTAGAATGCTAGTAAGGATGTTTTGGGGTTTTTTTCCTTATCTCTTTCCTTATTGTCCTGGGCACTTCTCACAGAAATCACAGAAGCATTCAGGTTGGAAAAGACCCTCAGGATCACCAAGTCCAACCCAGAAACCTACTCTACAAGGGTCACCCCTAAACTATATCCCCAAGCACCACATCTAAATCACCTTTAAACACATCCAGGCTTGGTGACTCAACCACCTCCCTGGGCAGCACAGTCCAATGCCTGACCACTCTTGCCATGAAAAAATGTTTCCTAATGTGCAGTCTAAACCTACCCAGTGGCAGCTTGAGGCCATTCCCTCTTGTTCTATCACTAATTACCTGTGAGAAGAGACCAGCATCAGCCTCTCCACAACCTCCTTTCAGGTGATTGTAGACAGCAGTGAGGTCTCCTCTCAGCTTCCTCTTTTCCAAACTAACCATCCTCAGCTCCTTCAGTTGCTCTTCATAAGATTTATTTTCCAGGCTCTTCACCAACTTGGTTGCCCTCCTCTGCACTCACTCCAGCATCTCTACATTCTGATTTGACTTTGCTAGTGACCTTTTTTCACAATGCACCACTCTATAGGAAGAGATTAAGACTTCATCAGAAGCACTTTCCATTGCCATCACAAAGGTGTTTGACAGGTATCAGCTTTAAGCCACAAAGTTTTATCATTTATGTGACCTTGTTTCACTCAGCTTATCAGCCTGGAGTACCTAAAGGATTATGAATTTCATTCTTTGCACCAGGGAAACAATATGGACAAGATTGGTCTCTTTCTTTCTTCTCTCAAGTAACTAGTGACAGGTTGAGAGGAAATGGACTTAAGTTGTGCCAGGGGAAGTTTGCATTGGATATTAGGAAAAAATTCTTTACTGAAAGTGTGGTGAGGCATTGGTACAGACTGCCCAGAGGGTGGAGTTGCCATCCCTGGAAGTGTTCAAGAAGGGTGTAGATAGAATAGAATAGAATAGAATAGAATAGAATAGAATAGAATAGAATAGAATAGAATAGAATAGAATAGACCAGGTTGGAAGAGACCTTCAAGATCATCGTGTCCAACCCATCAACCAATCCAACCCACTTAAACAACTAAACCATGGCACCAAGCACCCCATCAAGTCACCTCCTGAACACCTCCAATGAAGATGACTCCACCACCTCCATGGGCAGCCCATTCCAATGGGCAATCACTCTCTCTGTATAGAACTTCTTCCTAACATCCAGCCTAAACCTCCCCTGGCACAGCCTGAGACTGTGTCCTCTTGTTCTGGTACTGGTTGCCTGGGAGAAGAGACGAAACTCTGCCTGTCTACAACCTCCCTTCAGGTAGTTGTAGAGAGCAATAAGGTCACTCCTGAGTCTCCTCCTCTCCAGGCTAAGCAACCCCAGCTCCCTCAGCCTCTCCTCATAGGGCTTGTGTTCCAAACCCCTCACCAACTTTTTTGCCCTTCTCTGGACACACTCCAGCAAGTCAACATCCTTCCTAAACTGAGGGGCCCAGAACTGGACACAGTACTTGAGGTGCAGCCTAACCAGTGCAGTGTCCAGGGGCAGAATGACCTCCCTGCTCCTGCTGGCCACGCTGTTCCTGATGCAGGCCAGGATGCCATTGGCCCTCTTGGCTGCCTGGGCACACTGCAGGCTCATGTTCAGCCTACCATCAACCAGCACCCCCAGGTCCCTCTCTGCCTGGCCGCTCTCCAGCCACTCTGACCCCAGCCTGTAGCACTGATGTGACACTTCAGGATATAGTTTAGTGGCCAAGGTAGTCGAGCTATGGTTGCACTCAATAATCTTAAAGGTCTTTTCCAAACTTAATGATTCTATGATTCTGTTAAATTATAGCCATGGCAGGGACTATTCTCAGAGATAAACAGTGATTCATGGACCACAGGTATGGATGAGATCATGGCAAGTAAGTCTGCACCAATCCACAGATTTAGTGTGATCCTCTAACATTTATAGGTTAGATGACAACCTGATTATGTTACTTGTTTGCCTGTGAAGAACTGGCAGGGATCTCTTGTTCTGAAGAGGGAGTATAAGGAAGCCAATTTGCTCCACTCCTGACAGATTTTAACATGCAGTCACAGAATGGTGAAGGTTGGTAGGCACCTCTGGAGGTCTGGTCTAAACCTCCAGCAGAGCCATCTACAGACAGTTTCCCAGAATCATGTCCACACTGGTTTTCATAGAATCAAAGAGTCATAGAATGGTCTGGGTTGGAAGGGATCTCCAAAAGTCATCTAGTCCAAACCCCTCTGCACCAAGCAGAGGCATCCTCAACTAGGTCAGGCTGCCCAGGGCCTTGTCGAGCCTCACCTTGAGTACCTCCAGGGAAGGAGCCTCAACCACCTCCCTGGGCAACCTGTTCCAGGGTTCCACCACCCTCATAGTAAAGAACTTCTTCCTAACATCCAGTCTAAATCTGCACTTCTCTAGTTTGAAGCCATTTCCCTCTCATCCTGTCACCACAGGCCTTTGCAAACAGTCTCTCTCCAGCCTTCCTGTAGCCCCCTTCAGGTACTGGTAGGTTGCTATTAGGTCTTCTCAGAGCCTACTCTTCTCAAGGCTGAACACCCCCAGCTCCCTCAGCCTGTCCTCATAGCAGAGCTGCTCCAACCCCCTGATCATTTTTCTGGCCCTCCTCTGGACCCTCTCCATCAGGTCCATGTCCTTCCTATATTGAGGGCTCCAGACCTGGACACAGTACTCCAGGTGAGGTCTCAGCAGAGCAGAGCAAAGCAGCAGAATCACCTCTCTGGATCTGCTGGCAACACATCTTCTGATGCAGCCCAGGCTGTGATTTGCCTTCTGTGCTGCAAGCTCACACGGCCTGCTCATGTCCAGCTTCTCATCCGTCATCACCCCCAAGTCTTTTTCCTTGGGGCTGCTTTCTATCACCTCCTCCCCCAGTCTGTATTGATAGTGAGGATTGTTCTGGACCGGGTGCAGGACCCCTCACTTGCTCTTGTTGAACCTCATGAGGTTCACCTGGGCCACCTCTCCAGCTTGTCTGGGTCCCTCTTGTCCTGGCCCTCTGGTGCATTTGACAGCACCACTCAGCTTGGTGCCATCTGCACACTGCTGATGATGCACTCGATTTCATTGTCTATAGCAGTGATAAAATTATCAAAGAGCACAGGTCCCAGTACAGACCCCTGAGGGACACCACTGTCACTGCTCTCCAGCTGGACTTCAAACCATTGAGCACCACCCTCTGGATGTGACCATCCAGCCGATTCATTATCCACTGAACATATCCACCAAATATCTGTCGCCAAGGATGGAAACTCCACAACCTCTCTCAGCAACCTGGTCCTGTGAGCCACCCTCACAGTTAAAGAGTATTTCCTTATGTTTAGCTGGAGCCTCCTGTGCCCAGTGCCACTGGACACCCCTGAAAAGACCCCTGGCTTTGTCCTGTTTACACCTTCCCTCCAGGTATTTATATATATATATTGATAAGACTCACCCTGAGCCTTCTCTTTGGCAGACTAAACATTCCCAGTCCTCTCAGCTTTTCCTCATGGAAGAAATGCACCAGTCCCTTAACCATCCTTGTGGCTATTCATTGAACTTACCCAAATGTTGAATGAAGACAAATTTTCAGCACCAAGGAAAAGAAAACATCAATTTTCTAATGAAATTTACTGTAAAGTAATGAGTCACAAGAAATTATTTGAAAAAAAAACATTTCATACCTGAATTGAGTTCTGGGAAACACATCCTTCAGTTATAATCAGCTGTCTTTCATGGTAAATAAGACAATGCAGAGGACACAGCCATCCTTTTTTAGAATCTTGTACCTGTGGACAGACCCTGACCATTGTTCTGATCCCTATTTCTCAAAAAGCAAGAAGGACTACCTAAAGAGGTAAGAACTTCTGATACAGGCAGATGGTAAGTAGTCTGAAGAAAATATTGTTTATTCAGGTTTGGTTGGGGCTTTTTTTTCCCTCTTTGCTTCATAAGTGATTCTGCTGTCACAGGCTGGGTGCCAATAACTCAGGGTGGTGACACATGGGACTAATACAAAATGTGTTCAGTTTATAGTTAGGTTAAAATAGAAACAAAGTTGAAAACAAGCAAAGTTGAACTCAGGCAGTTTCAACTTTCCAAACTTCTCTGCGCTAGTTTAGCAAGATTACTTGTGATGAAGCAAATCTGTTGGCTGTGGTGGGTGTAGAGCTCCCAGTGCAAGCTGTGAGATCTCTAGCCCAAAGAATCAATGAATCTTCTAATTGTGTCATGCCACGTCTGTGATTTGGACTGGAATATATTCTGTGGTTTGTTTAATACACTTGCAAGCTTAAATACCAGGCATTTGTGGGATGCTCCCCTGGGATTCATCCTTAAGGTTGCTCAAATGTAGCTCCTCTTCCAGTGACCTACGTAGGAAGTGACATGAGACATGTGGTGGTTTAATTAGCAAAATGTTGGCATCAGATTAATAAAGAAGAGAATATCCTTTTCTGCAGTTTCTGTTTCGTATAAATATCTCTCTCAGATCACTAGTTCCATATGGCAATTAGAAGTACTTGTTGACATAGATGTTTAGGTATATGAATAATGAAGGTTGTCTTTCTCCAAGCCTGTAAGAACTAGGGATGGACAGACTTGCTCAGATAAAATTCAGACTTCCCCACAGACATGTAAATATTCATCTATTTTTGAAAAGCCAAGCTCAAATTGGAAGGTTTTCGTAGTCTCATTTTGTTTGTTGCTGGTTTGGGGTTTTTTGTTTGTTTGTTTGTTTGGTTTGTTTTTTTAATGATTATTTTGAATTAGTTTTTATTTATTTTTAAAGCTTCCTTGGAAAAGAACTTCAGGATTTCATGAAAAAAAAAGAAAGAAAAAAGTAAAAATCACCCTTTCATAGAAATAGTCAAAGAGTAATGATGGAGTTGATTGCTTGCATAAGCCAAGTGTAGTTTATTGTAGCAGGAACCAGTGGGTACTGGGTCTTAAATAACCCATGACAAATAACTATAGGTTATTTCTTCAGTAACTTTGGAACACCCCTCAGAACATTAAACATTTCCTGAGTTCACATATTTTCAGCACCTTTCAAAGATAGTTTTGCACTGTTATCATTTCTGATAGGTGAGTTGCAAAAGTCTGCACTTCATGTATAGTATTCATAGAATCAATAAGGTTGGAAAAGATCTCAAAGATCATCAAGTCCAACCTGTCCCCACAGACCTCATGACTACTAAACCATGGCACCAAAGTGCCACATCCAACCCCCTCTTGAACACCTCCGGGGACGGTGACTCCACCACCTCGCTGGGCAGCACATTCCAATGGCTAACAACTCTCTCTGTGAAGAACTTTCTCTTCATCTCGGGTCTAAACTTCCCGTGGTGCAGCTTGAGACTGTGTCCTCTTGTTCTGGTGCTGGTTGTCTGGGAGAAGAGACCAACCCCCTCCTGGCTACAACCACCCTTCAGGTAGCTGTAGAGAGCAATAAGGTCTCCCCTGAGCCTCCTCTTCTCCAGGCTAAACAATCCCAGCTCCCTCAGCCTCTCCTCATAGGGCTGTGCTCCAGACCTCTCCCCAGCCTCGTTGCCCTTCTCTGGACAAGTTTGAGAACATTTCTTGAGTTCACATATTTTCAGTACCTTTCAAAGATAGTTTTGCACTGTTATCATTTTTGATAGGTGAGTTGCAAAAGTCTGCACTTCTTGTATAGTATTCAGTGCTTTATTGATGGCAACACAAGTCAGAGAAATAAACATCACTGTACACAGTCAGGTGGAGCAGAACTGCAATAGGAAAATTCTTCAGGGAAACTTTAGTGTAGAGAAACAATGAATTAAGATTGATCATGTATAATTTGTAACATTTCTTCCTGCTTTATAGAAAACCCCAACAATAACAACACCCCCCCCCCCCCCCCCCCCAACTAAGTTCTTAAGCTTTTTTAGGTTTAGGAAAGTATAAACATGGTTTTTGTAGTTGACACAAGAGCTTCTATGACAAAGGACACAGGAGGTGAAACTCACTTTCTCATTAGCCTGAAAGTGGAGTTTGGGAGTATCACAATCTTCACTCCATTAAGCTTCAAATTATTCTTTGCTCTTCCTTTTTCCCATTGCAAATTATTCTTAAAAGACAGGAATAGCTTTGGTGTTTGTATGCCTTCCAAAAAGCAACTTCTGGACCTAAAGAAATTCATGACAGATCTTAACAAATTTGTGATACTAAATAGCCAGGCAGAAGGCTGAATTTCATGATGTGATGGATGTGGCTCTGAGCAACCTGAGGTAGTGTGATGTGTCCCTGCCCATGGCAGGGGGGGGTGGAACTAGATGACCCTTGAGGTGCCTTCCAACCCTAACAATTCTATGATTCTGTGACTGAAGAGAAGTTCCTCACTCTTCTCTATCCCTCTAGAAGAACTACCTGGTTTTATTGGAGAAGTTCTGTAGCCCTCTTGAAGTCACTAAAATATTTCAGTATCTTTCTGATGGAATTAATCCAGAGTTCTTTTTGATTCTCACGTGATTATCAAGTAAATAAATTCTGCTTTAGCAGTGTTCTGTGTTCAGAGCTGTGTTCAAGACTTCAGTCAGGATTCTATTCTTTTTTTTTTTGACATTCATCTTTTGATTCTAGATACCTTGTTATCAGAATAAAATAGATTGTTTCAGTTGGAAGGCAACTAGAATGATCATCTCCTCTGGAGACTTTCAAGACCTATCTGGATGTGTTCCTATGTGACCTATGGTCCTTCTCTAGCAGGGGGGTTGGGCTTGTTGATCTTCAGAGGTTCCTTCCAACTCCTAACATCCTGTGATCCTGTGATCTAATCTAACTGCTTGAGAACTTCAGGTCTGATCAAGGTAAAGCATGTTATTTAGGGCATTATTCTCCCAATGCCTCTGAAACATTGACAGGCTTGGGGAGACAACCACCTCTCAGGAAGCCTGTTCCAGTGTTTGATCACTCTCTTGATAACCAAATGCTTCCTAGAGTCCAGTCTGCACCTCCCCTGGTGCAGCTTTGAGCCGTTCCCATACATCCTGTCACTGGGTAACAGGGGAGATCATCACCTCCCTCTCCAGACTGCCTTCTCAGGAAACTGTAGAGACCTATGAAGATTCCCTTCAGCCTACTTCCCTCCAAACTAGACAAATCCAATCACCAGCTGCTCCTCATAGGATATTGCTTCCAGCCCTTTCACCAGGTTTGTTGCCCTCCTATGGATGCCTTCAAGGAGCGTAACAGCCTTTTTTAAATGGTGGGGCCCAGAACTGCAGACAGTACACAGTGTGAGGCTGCACCAACACTGAATAAGCAGGATACACACCACTTTTGGTGGTCTGATTTTGCTCTGTTTGATGCACCCCAAGATGCATTTTACCCTCTTGGCTGCTGGGGCACCCTGCTGACTCTTGTTGACCAGCACCTCCAGATCCATTTCTGCAGGGCTCCTTTCCAGCCACTCCTCTACCAATTCATAGTCATGCCTAGCATCAGGCTTCCCCCCCCCAATTTTGTTTCTCTCTTTGCTTGTTTATTGTCAGGGCAGTTGAATGGCTTTTGCAGAACTTTAAATTGCTTGCTCAATGTATCAAATATATCTACAGCTTCCTGAGAAGAGGCTGTAGACAGGTGAGGGGTTGGCCTCTTCTCCCAGGCAACCAGCAACAAAACAAGAGGACACAGTCTCAAGCTGTGCCAGGAGAAGTTTAGACTCGAGGTGAGGAGAAACTTCTTCACAGAAAGAGTAATTGGCCATTGGAATGTGCTGCCCAGGGAGGTGGTGGAGTCACTGTCCCTGAAGGTGTTCAAAAAAGGTTTGGATGTGGCACTTGAAGCCATGGTTTAGTTGTCCTGAGGTGTTAGGTATTAGGTAATAGGTTGGATTTGATGATCTCTGAGGTCTTTTCCAACCTGGTTGATTCTGTGATTCTGTGAAATGTTCTTTGCATGCAATAAAATTGCTTTATTTAGATTTCCCCCTCGCCACCATCCCCCATTCACCCCCAAAGGGAGGCAGCCCTCTTTCTCTGTTCTTAAATGTATGTGGGTTAGCAAGAGCATTCTTCAAAGGATTTGTGTGACACCGATAGGACGTTCAGCTAAATGATGATACTTGCAGAAGCTTTCAAACGCTGTGCCACAGGATATGGTCCACATTGTTATCTACATAAAACCGCAACCTCAAAGGAGAGCAGATCTTCAAGGATGGCTTTCTCAGAACACATGCCACCTACACAAGTTAGATATTTAAATCTTGGACATTAATTTAAAACACTTGGGGTTAGATTTAATAATAATAATAATAATGATAATGATAATAATAATGAAAAAATAGTCTTAGTGCTGGTTACTGCAGACAGGCTTCCACTATTTTTCTGTCTAGTCATCTCATCCTGCTGTGTTATGCCACTGCTCTTCCAATTTTGATCTTGGTGAACAAAGGCTTTTCTATGTTCTGAACTCCAGCAGTTAACATAATAGTGATTCTGTTACGAAGGTAAGAGGAGAATAAAATAATCAGATTTTCTTCCCTTCCTCCCCCCTCTTGCTTTGTAACCTCAGTCAATGTTTGAAACCAAATTCCAGGAACAGAAAGGTTAGCTTCATGTTCATCCAAAGAGAGCTTCATGAACTGCCTGCCTTTGAAATCAATAGGACTTTGTAAGAATCATAAATGGTATTTGCAGGGAGTAATTGCAGGGTCAAGGAACAGAGTGTCAGAGCACTTACCTCTGAGATATTTCTCGGTGCCTATCTGTTAGCAGCAACAAAAAGTGTTCCTTTCATTTTCTTCCAGAAACTGGGCCTTTTTAAATAGATGAAGGAAAATAAAACATGAATTCATTCTTACTCAGATTTGAATTGAATGAATAGAACTAATGTATAATCTTCTTTCTGCAAAGTGATAAATATTTACAGTGTGTAATGAGATTTTGTGTCAAAATTTGATGGTATTTATTGTGTTTTAATAAAAGCAGATTTGAAAATGTTAGTTTCATTAAAGGAAAGAAGTGTTGAAAGTATTGCCTTTTTCACATTTGCTTTTTCTATGGAGACCTTATATTCAAAGACAGATTTTGAGCTAAACCACATTACTATGGAAATCAGTTACAACAGAATAGAAATAGTATGAAATAATGAAAACATTAATGCTTCTTAACATCTTGTTTCATTTATTTATCAGTTACACTCCTTCCCCCCCCCCCCCATGTTATTAATGCTCACAAATTTCAATATTAAAAAGGTGGATGTTTTGGTTTTTTCTTTCTCATAATTTCATTACTTGATTCAAATTTCCTGAAATTATGACAAGAAACAGGCATTTCAGACATGTTAGCAGTCTGAAAGTTAAGGCCACCGCCACATGCAGTGTCCAAGTTATGTGCTACACAGGTATTTGCGTCTCAGTGAAGAAAGTTTTTTGAATCATAGAATAGTCCAGGCTGGAAGGGACCTCCAAAGGTCATCCAGTCCAACTTCCCCACAGTCAGCAGGGACTTCCCAACTAGATCGGCTGCCCAGAGCCTCGTCCAGCCTCACCTTGAATATCTCTAGGAAGGAGCCTTAACCACCTCCCTGGGCAACTTGTTCCAGTGTTCCACCACCCTCATAGTAATGAACTTGCACCTGACATCCAATCTAAATCTACTCTTACACAGAATCACAGGGTGTTAGGGGTTGGAAGGGACCTCCAGAGATCATCGAGTCCAACTCCCCTGCCAGAGCAGGACCCTAGCTTAAAGCCATTGCCCCTCATCCTGTCACTGCAGGCCTTTGTAAACAGTCTCTCCCCAGCCTTCCTGTAGCCTCCTTCAGGTCTTCCTGAAGCCTCCTCTTCTCCAGGCTGAACACCCCCAGCTCCCTCAGCCTGCTGTCATAGCAGAGGTGCTCCAACACCCTGATCATTTTTATGGCCCTTCTCTGGACTCCTCTCCATCAAGTCCATGTCCTCCCTCTACTGACTCACAGAATCACAGAAACATTCAGGTTGGAAAAGACCCTCAGGTTCACCAAGTCCAACCCAGAACCCTACTCTGCAAAGGTCACCCCTAAACCATATCCCTAAGCATCACGTAGAAATAGCCTTTAAACACATCCAGGGTTAGGGACTCAACCACCTCCCTGGGCAGCACATTCCAGTGCCTGACAACTCTTGCCATGAAAAAGTGTTTCCTAATGTCCAGGCTAAATCTACCCAATCACAGCTTGAGGCTGTCCCCTCTTGTTCTATCACTAATTACCTGTAAGAAGAGACTAGCACCAGCCTCTCTACAGTGTCCTTTCAGGTATTTGTAGACAGCAATGAGGTCTCCCTATTTGAGGGCTCCAGATGTATTGCTGCTAGAAACAGGCTGTATCCTCCCCCCTCAATGTTGATTCCAATCATCAGTTACTTCCAAACTGACTTATGGCAGTACCCTAACATATACTGCCATTAAGTAATCTGCTTGGTCTATAAAGCTCAGCTTTCTTGGTCATTGAAGATGCATTACTCAAAGTATCAGAGCACAGGTGCTGAGTGCTTGAAAATATCTTCCATTTGTACCAAACTTTTAATCATTTAATGTTTTGCTAATAGAGGAGTGATCAGACTTGCTTTTAAAAGGCTAAACACTCTAAGCAAACTTTAAACTACTTCAATGACATTTAGTTTCCACATGACGTAGTTGCAAAGCCCTCGCTGGCCGGTGAGGCAGCATTATTTATGTTAGATTAGTAAATCTTCTCTGAAAGGGTAAATACCTGAGAAAAGGAGGTTTTGATGCACAAGTAAAGGAGGGAGAGAGAGGACAGAAGGTAGTGAGCATGCAAAATGTAGGCCCTTTTGCACAATAATTCTTATATTTTGCTATAATTTCATGCCTGTACATGTGTGTGTGTGTGTATACATATGTAACTTTAGAGAGGCATTTTTGCTTCAGGCTGACAGAAGAAAACCTCTTACAGCATCCCTTTAACTGGCATGAAGCCAGACTTGCTCATTTTCTGCAGCTGGCATGAAAATAAACTCATTTTTCCAGAAGTGACCCCCATTATTTCATTTTTTCTCCTAGCTCCCAACAAGTTGATGAGCTATAATACAAAGCAAAGCAATTAATTGTTACATGGCATCTTTGTTAGAGTAGTAGTGGTGATGAGCAGTTGGGGAGGAGGAAATAGGGTTGAACATGTGGTAAAATAAAGATTTTTTTCCAGCAGAATAAATGAGTAAAATGGTCTCATAGAAGATAGAAGTTACATACTATTTACTTATGGGAGGGGGAGGAAAGAGATGTCTTACATAAAGGAGACTAGAAAATTCTCAGTTAATTCAGAAAGCTTTCTTTGCAGGTTGTTGGGGTTTTTTTGGGGGGGGGGTTATGTTTAGTTTCTGTCTAAATCTCCCTTTTTCACTTGAAATGCTAGTTGCAGTTTTGGTAAAAATGGACTTCTCTTCTAAGAAGAAGTGTTCCATAGTCCTGCTCTGCAACCAAAAATAGCCAAACAGAGCAGGCACTCAATCCATCGAAGTTAAATCTTCTGTGGGCTGATACCAGACACTGCTTGAACTTCCTTCTTGACAGGAAGTCCCCCAAGCCAGTAGATTTAAAGAATAGACTTTTGTTTATTTCCTGTTGAAATTTGTTCCAGTCTGTATCAGTAATTGATTGGAATTGTGTTTGAAGTTCATTTTCTCATCCTGTTTAAGCATTGCAAGCATGAGTGTTCTGTTGTTACTTGAAGTTTCTTCTCTCTCTCTCTCTCTTTTGTTCTCTGTATTGCCAATGCTAAAAGTGTACAGAATTTCCAGGAAATACATTAGTCTAGTCCTGAACTGTGGACAGTTCATGGGAGGCCAAACCAGGAAGATCAAGTCAAAAGATAAGGTAGTATAAATCAACTTAGCAAGACCCTAACACAAAACTGTATAGTCTTTGGAAGTAGAAATGTTACAGCAGATGGGAAAGATGAAGGGATGAATGTTATGGCAATGAATAACAAGACAGACAGTGCTTCCTTCAGAGGACACAGTAGACATAATTTGTAGGCATTTCCATGAAATCCAGAAGATGATCCAGAGTATAATCCTTTAGAGGACATGGTAGAAAGGGGCAGAGCCTGGTGAAGCAGGATTATAATGTGAGACCTTCTTTTTAGTGGTAGTATGATTAATATGGTCAAGTTAAAATGAATTGCTTTTAACAGGTTGTTTTCAATCCTTTTCATTTCTTTCCCTTACTGGGTACACAGTTGAAAGGTAGAAATGGTGTGGGGACATTAAGCCAGGGACCAGAAGGATGTTTAAATGGGGTACTGCTACCAAAGCTCATCAGACTGACTTTTTTAAGTGCCATCATGCAGGCCACATTTCTTTCCATGGTCAAAGAGCTAAAACCATTTCCTTCCCTACATCTACACAAAGAGACAAAGGATCCATTTGGATGGGGTAAGTTGCTGTATGAGACCTTGGGGTCTAAAACATCTCTTCAGTTAAGAACTTTTATTTTACTGATTAACTGTTCATCAAACTCTCTTACTATAAATGATGTGTTAATACTTCTCTTGGTACTTGTAGAAGAAGTTATCTTAACCAGAAGTGGTTTTATTTACCTGAGGTCCTTCCTCAATCTGTAAATAAGTAAAGCTTCTGTATGACTGTGTCTTGAAACGGGGCTTGAGACTGTACTCCAGGCATAGAGGAGGCAGTCTGGTGTCTGACCATATACAAGGTTCTAATTATCTGAGACAGCTGAACTGAAGCAGATGTGGTGTTTGGAACAGCTGCCTTCTACAAGATCATCTAAGAATGAAGATTTTTAATTTTTTTAATCATTTTCATACTGTATCTTTTGATACATCTGGCAAACAGAACCACTCCAAACCACTGACAGGTTGAATAAAAGTTTCCCTTTTCAGTGGTGTGCTGTAATGAGACAAGGAACAATGGATACAAACTTGAGCATAGAAGGTTTCACCTCAACATGAAGAGAAAGTTCTTTACAGCAAGGTGATGAAGCACTGGAACAGGCTACCCAGAGAGGATGTGGAGTCTCCTTCTCTGGAGATGTTCAAGACCCACCTGGATGCTTTCCTCTGCAGACTACCCTGGGTGATCTTGCTCTGGCAGGGGGGTTGGACTCAATGATCACTGGAGATCCCTTCCAACTTCGAATGTTGTATGACTCTATGATTCTAAGTGAGAATGTTTTTGTCTTGCTGAGAACTGTTTGAATTAACTCATCTGACTGCAGAAACAGTGAAGTTTGTAAGAAATGTGGCACTTGGTATAAGTGCATGAACATAAGAATTGTAGTCACTAATTGCAGGTGCAGCAGTGGAGAAGGACCAGGGCAGCAATCTCGGTTTGGTCCTTTACCTACTGGTAGAAAACACATTCCTGAGGAAATGCAACAGCGACAAATGGAAAGACTGATGACCTCTCATTAGTCTCTGATGGAAAACAGTTGTTGCCTGCTTGGACACAGATCACCAGGACACTTGAAAAAGAAAGGAGGGGAAGAAAGAGTTCCACAAAATGCTCATGAAGGGGCAGTGATGCTGCTTCCTCCCTGTAACATGGCACAGAAGGGAGGAAAGACCTGCAGGCTCTCTCTAGTAGTAAATCCACTCACAAGAGCAGTAGTAGCATAGAAGGCAACAACCACTCAGCTGAAAGCAAGAACTCATTTACAGTTTACCCAAAGAGATGGCACCAGAAATATTGACTGTGACATTCTGCTTTAAGGAAGAAAGCCTGCTCCTCCCTAATTGGAACAGTGCTCTCTATTAAGATGTTATGAAAACTTTGTTAGCGTTGTTATTCTCTTTGGTACAAAAGCATGCTGCATGGTAGGGCTTTCAGAGGATTCACAGGATGTTAGGGATTGGAAGGGACCTCTGGAGACCATCGAGTCCAACCCCCCTGCCAGAGCAGGACCACGGAATCTAGTGCAGGTCACACAGGAACACATCCAGATAGGTCTGGAAAGTCTCCAGAAACTTTTACACACTACTAAGACAGACTACCTGAGGCTACACAGTTGCAAACAGTTACTGAGGAAAATATCCTTGACTAGTGCCCATGCAGTCAATCACAATCTTGTGAAGTCACAAAAGTAAGTTACTTATGTGCACAATATTTGTAGGTCAGAAAAAATCATAGTGGAAGGACACAGCAATGTTGTGTGAAGTGAGGGAGCACACATAAAGAATATGGTATTGGTGAAAATACTGGGTAGTGCCTGAGAGCTACATTGTAAGACAATAAAGTAGGAATTCTTATTATTTTTTCCCCTGTGGTTTTAAAATATCTACTGACACTGAAATGGGTTTCCTGGGGTGCATCAAGAAAAGTGTGGCCAGCAGGTCTAGGGACCTTCTTCTCCCCCTCTGCCCTGCTGAGACCACACCTGGAATAGTGTCCAGATGGGGGCTTCCCAGTTCAAGAGAGGCAGAGATCTGCAGTAGAGAGCCAGCAGAAATTGACAGGGATGGGTAGGGGACTTGAGCATCTCCCCTGTTGAAGAGAGACTGAGAGCCCTGTGGTTGTTTAGTCTGGAGAAGTGAGGACTGGGATAGGATCTTGTCAATGTGTATAAATATCTAGGGGTGAGTGTCAAGTGGAGGCGGTCAAGCTCTTTTTGGTGGTGCACAATAATAAGCCAAGGAACACCAGGTACAAGCTGGAACATAGAAGATTTCACCTCAACAGGAGGAGAAACTTCTTTACTGTGAGAGTGACAGAGCACTGGAGCAGGCTGCCCAGAGAGGTTGTGGAGTCTCCTTCTCTGGAGACTTTTAAAACCTGCCTTGCTGCATTCCTGGGCAGACTACCCTGGATGATCCTGCTCTGGCAGCAGGGGTTGGACTAACAGATCTCTGGAGGTCCCTTCCAACCTCTAATATACTGTGATACTGTGATTTCCAGAACTAGTCACAATGTGCACGTGGCTTTGTTCTTGTGATAAATTCATCCAAACTTCCAGTGACAAATTACAAGTAAGAAATAATGTGAAGATTGTGAAAACTTTAGCCTGTCATGGAGATATTTGATCTGCATACATTGTGCTCCACTGAGTTTCCTCTCCTTTGTTATCAGCCTGAGATTTGCCACTGGATCAGAGCACTGATCCATCTTGTCTATAATGTTTTGCCTGTGGGAGCAGATAATACCCTAGAAAGTAGCCAAAGAAAAGATCATTAATTTTGTTAGTAGTGCTCTCTGTGGTGATTCTGCTTGACTTTTCTTCTGATGGTCTTGTCTTATTGTATCACATGTAGGTGACATACTTTGTTCTGATACCTGGTGCAAATCCAGCCATCTCAGTAAAGAACAATACAAAGGAGATCAGTGGTTGTGTGCTGAGACAGACAGGCTGACTGTCTCAGCTGGCATAAACCAGTGTAGTTGCAGGAGGGCTAAGTTATTTTACCCCAGATAAGAATCTCTTTATTGTGTCTCTCAGAATAAGCCTTTATTGAGCAAAGCCCAAGGGGGGAAAGAGAAAGGAGAACGATGGAGAGGAGGAGACCAAAAGGTATGCAGGGCAGAAGTACACAAAACCCTCTTCCCCTATCACTGATTACAAATTATTATACAAGCTGAGCCCCATATTGTATACTTCATTTACAGTAATTGTACAACAGCTGTATAATAGGTGTAGTTTAAGGTATGAGTGTTGCTCAGAGTGTAGCTTAAATGTCCACAGTGCGATGTGAATATGAATATGAATGGTCCTGACTGCATAGTAATTGGTGGTATTATGGGAGTGAATGGAAAAGCTACATATGGATGAATGGGTGGGGCTAGGGAAGGGTGCAGCACAGGAGACTAATGGTAGATTTTATTTTCTCACATAGATGCCTTTTGCTTTAAATAATTAGCCGGCGGCAGTAGAAGCACATGGAAAGAAAAAGAAGGAGCCCAGCCTGGCACGCCGAAGCTCTGTACTCATTACATTAAATCATTCCAATTTCCCTTTCTTCACCCCACCTCCCTACCTACCTATTGATCCATTTGCATTAAACTTGGAGCAGGAACAACAGAAAAGTTCTAACCTCGGGGAGGCTGGGGGGTAGGGGTGGGGGGAACGGAAAAGGGTTTTGAGAATACAATAGCTTTAAAACTAAACCATGGTTGTACAAAATCTCTTGGCACTGAGGAAAAAAAACCAAAGCCTGGAATGAAACTTTTTTGATTTTTTTTTCCTTTGCTTTTGCACACAGGCTTCTGGTTTATGTGTGTTGCTGTTAGGGTGTTACAAGGTGAGAGGTGTAGGCTGCTGAGAGATAACGATGCTTTAGGACTCAGAGCTAAGAAGAAATTCACACTCTTTCCCCTTTTTTTGTAAATTCCAGTGCATGGAGCTGTCTGTGCAACACAGCTTTGATACTGCAGTTACCAGGTAGATCATGAAATTTGGACAGGGAGGCGGCGGAGTCACCGTCACTGGAAGTGTTTAAAAGGAGACTGGATGAGGCACTTAGTGCCATGGTTTAGTTGATTAGATGGTGTTGGGTGATAGGTTGGACATGATGACCTCGAAGATCTTTTCCAACCTGGTTAACTCTCTATTCTGCATTTGGGAAGTTTATTGCTCTATAAAAAAATTCCTAAGTGCAAAGCAAGACTTTAACTTCAGGGCAGGGAGTGTCTTAAGCTTTGTGAATTATTTTGCAGGCTCACATATAGCCAATTATATTGACAGTTCATACGAACTCAAAGGCTGATCCCACGTGTGTTAGCACTTCAGGAGACTCCAGTTTTTTGCTCACCTGTGGTGGGTTGAAATTACCAAAGGCATTATTTAGACCAAAGGCATTATTTAGACCAAAGGCATCATTTTCATGTTTACATCCAAAGGTAGTTTATTTGCATTCCACAGCTTTTCTACTCAATCTGTGGAAAATTTTCCTAGGCATCGGCCTAAGCCGGCCACATCACCCAGGACATGTACTCACATCCACAACTGTTTGCAGACAAGCCTTGTGAATCTGATTCTGCATTATAGGTTGCAGGGCAAAGCTGCACAGTAGGAAGCAGCACATTATAAGCCAATTGAAACTCATTGTGTAGCGCACGCCGACTGGAAATAGATTTTGTGCTAAAAACTTGACAAATTTCTGTTGTGTGTATCACTGATCCTCCAAATCTTTGTTGCTTTGCTAATTTATCTTTTTTTTTTTTTTTCCCCTGTTTTACCCATTTCCTTACAGAAGGCATTAAACCCAGAAAGCCTGGAATTGCATCATCCTACCTAGCACAAAAAATTCCCAGGAATAAACGCAGCGAAATTTAATTGCCACGATTCGTATGGGTGCAAACTGGCAGTGGCTGGCAAGAAAGAGGGGTCACTCTTGCTCACTTCTTTTTTGAGACAATCTTTGTTTACCTAGTTCCCAAGTGTTAAGAGCCTGTAGGGTACATTTGCATAGGATAACTAACATATACCACACCATTTTCACGTCTGCAAGTACACGTGAGTAACCGTAATTACACGTGACACCAATTACTCTATTACTTTGTATTAAATTATAATGGAAAATTCCACTAGAGAATTGAAGCCTAATTGCATCTTAATTTGCATATTTTTGCATATTAATTACATCTCGGATGAATAATAAATTTCAGCAGATTTTTAATTTATGCACAGACACAAAAACAAGTGGAGAAATAATTTACAAAAAAATACCAGCAACTATTACTTAGGGCATTCAACTAATTTTGCTTAGTTTAGCAAAACAAAACTTGGTTTGTTTAATATGGCATCTTTAGGCTGATTGCTGTTTATTGCACAATATGTCAGTTTTGAAGCAGAGAGAGAGAAGCTGAGTCCTTTTATTGAGAGAGGGGGGGGGAGAAAAAAAAATGTTAATTTACAGCATTTTAAGTTGAGGAATTTCACACTTTTGAACCAAATGTTTGGAGGACACTGCTATTTAATTAATTTGAGAATGGGCTTAATTGTGATAGTTTTTGTTGTTTGTGGTTTTTGTGTTTTTTTTTTTTTTTACTTATAAGTCATCTTATTTCATTGCAATTTTTTTGTTATGAAGGGATAAAAAAAATAGAATATTAGAAGGAAAAAAAAAATCTTGATGAGGAGGTGTCTCTGTCAATCAAATGTGGAATGTTTTCTTGTTTAAAGGCAGTGGTTAAGCAACCGCAATTTTGATGACTATTAGTTTCACACAAAGGGCAAAATTAAGGCCAGGAAATGTGTGGAATTTTAAATCAACATATATTTAAATAATTCTGGAGGTATTGTGTTTGTTTCAGAGTCATTTTATATACTGGGGTGGGGGGGGGGGGAGGGGGGAAATATAGCTGCATAATGAAAATGCACAAAAACTGAAACGGAACCTGCAAAGCTTTTTGTAAGTTTAGAGGCAAGATAATGAAGAGAGTTGCTTTTATTATATTCAGCTGGACTACTCACATATATAGAGTTAGGCAGGCAGGAAAGAATGGAGTCCTTAACCTTCTTTGCTCTTATTTGCCTACCAAGTTTCCTACTTGTTCTAGAAAAAACCCCACAATTACCTCGTATTTTGTATGTCTCTAGCTTATTTAAAGGAATAAAAACATCAACAGTACAAATTTCACAGAAAGACTTCCATGAATTTCAGCCACATCAGACACATACATGCTGCTTTTCAATCTAGTTTGTACAACTGCAGTCCCTTTACAGCGTCATTCCTCTCAAACTCTAATTTGGCATTATACCTTTTGTACCTGCTGCCACAGTCAATCTGGGACTGGCTGCATGAGGAACCATTCTGTTGATCGTTTGCCAAATCGTACAAAAGGAGTGGACGTCAATGCTCTAATGCATCAGGAGACTGCCTTCTCCTTTGCTTCTGAAAAACCCACCCTGGTACATGAGCATATATTTGTTCCAGGTTATTCAGTAGTTCCGTCCCTGTAGGGGCTGGGCAGAGTCCGTCAGGACTCCGGAAGTCCACTCTGTGTGTATTCTGCCACAGTATCCTGGATTTTTTAAGTTGCAGTGGTCTGGGAGCTTACAAAAAAAAAAAAAGAACACTTCTCAGCACGTTTACATCGTACCAGCTGTGGATCATTTTCACTTGTCAAGCAGGAATATGAGCTGATGAACACCAAGCCATTCTTTTTATTTCTTTATTTATTTTACAGTGTCATGCTTCAAAACGAATATATCCCTGAGAAAAGTTTTCTCTTTCGTTAGCAAGCGCTGAATACGACTAATGTGTACTCGTTAGGATGTCTATTGCTGTCCTGTCTCTGATTTGGTATCAGGCGCCTGTCACTTGGTTCCATCTGCACAGAAACGCCAAATCCCATCAGTAGCACCATCTTTAGCACCTTTCCTGTTAAAAGTTAAAACAGTTTCGCTTTCAAAAATAGCATTCTAATGAGGATGGAGATTGTCCTTTTACTTTCTGAGCGTCCCATTTGGCAGAGTTCAGAGACGCTGAGGGAAATCACACGGAAGGAGCGGAAGAGAGGAGCGGCATCTTCAACTGTTAAACAACAGCTCCCTCTCGTGGACATTATAGGCTACTGCAGATTGTGAAATGCACCTGGAGGGTCCCAGCGTTGTTTAAACAACAAATTTTACTTCTTCCGTGTACCAGCTACGAGACAAGTGCTTGCAGAGCGGGGAAGCAATGGTCCTTACAAAACCCACAGTTATCAGAATCAGTTGCAAATGCAGCGGGAAAGCAAGGTCTTTTCTGCAGTGCTTTGCAAGGAGGTGTATTTCTTTACGGCTTCTCTTTTAGGCATGGAAGCTGTGGGAACAGATACTAATTAGTAAGTTTATAATAAAATCAATAAGCTTATAATAAAATTAGTACGTTCATAATAAAATTAGTACGTTTGTAATAAAATCAGTAAGTTTATAATAATCCTTCTTGTATTCAGTGCTCAGCTGAAAAATCCAGGATTTCAGTTCAGTGAAATACAAGTTAAAGTAAATAACTTGGTCAAATGAGATTGTGATGGATAACGTGTTTTGCAACATCATCCTTTGACATCTTGAGATCATTTTTCATCATGCAATACAGAAAAGCCTGGCTCCCTTTCTGGGATTTGAAGGTGAGACGTAATTCTTGTACTCTGTACTGAGTGTGGGAATTCGGTACCTACAGCAGCTCCTTTCTCCCTTGAATGCTCACTGGTGTATTTGAGAGAAAGCTTATTTACTTTTACCTTCCTTAAAGCGGTGTTATTTAGTTCTTACCCTGACTATCTCTGCAAAATCACGTTGCTTTCTCCCTTTCTAGCTAGTCCAGTACTACACAGGACACTGTGCACAAAGCAGAAGTGAACCTACCAGCAGATATTCTGTATCCGTTTGTCCTAACTAATTCCTTTTCATCTTCTGCAAATCTGCTTGGCTCAGAATGTCAACACTCCCCTGCTTTGTTTTGGAAATCAGGAGCAGGCTGGAACTGCCCTCTTGAAGAGATGCATTTAAAAAACCGTGTGTTCTCTCTTTTACACTCAACCCTTTAACAAGTGCGAGTACACAAAGATCGAGGTTTGGTGACAAGCAGTATTCTCCTAGGTAGAATTCACAGTATTCGACCTACATGAAGACAAGTAGGAAGAAGATGTATTTAGAACCTATGATTCTCTGATTCTAGATATGTCTCCTTGATTCTATGCTTCTGTGTGCTATCCTGAACATTTCAGGAGCATCACGGTACAAGACAATCTTGAATATCAACAGAGATCAGCCTTGATTTCAGAACTGTAATAGGCATAGCAAAATGTTTAGGATGAGGCTCGAATCCAAAACCATTTATCTAATGATTTTAATATATTTTAGCATCTTGCACAGTTTTGAAACAATTCTGAGGGAGGAAGGAAGAATATGGTAAGGCTAATGAAGTGTTTAGGGTGCAAAATGAAATAAAACCAAAACAACTGCCTGGGAGTTAGGAAATAAACCCCACAGATCCTCATACAAAGATTACTGGAAGCAGAAGGAGCATTCTGTGAAATCCTGTTGCATGCTCACCCTCTCCTTGTATCCTAGTAGTGATTCTTGTTAGAGAGAAGATCCTGTGCCAGGCTGGAGCACAATGGTCACAGTTTTTAGAACAATTACTGATATTCAAGAAATGAAGTATTCCACATTTATCCACCAAACAAAAAAAGAAATGGCTTTAAAGTGATAAAAAATCCGGTGCAGCTACTACAATTAATGTAACACAGTTTGGGAGGGTGGATTATAGTGTGGCATACTGCAGAATATTTTGTCAGTTTTCCAAAGTGAAAGGAATTTGTTTGAAAAAAACAAAAAAAAAAAAACCACCACCACCAAACAATCTGGGTGCAATTCACATTTTTTTAATGTAAATATCTCAATTGAAGTAACAGGATTTTTAACGTAATTACTCTAATTGGTATAGGTGCGTGAACATAAGAATTATAGTCACTAATTGCAGGTGCAGCAGTGGAGAAGGACCAGGGCAGCAATCTGGGTTTGGTCCTTTACCTACTGGTAGAAAACACATTCCTGAGGAAATGCAACAGCCACAAATGGAAAGACTGATGACCTCTCATTAGTCTCTGATGGAAAACAGTTGTTGCCTGCTTGGACACAGATCACCAGGACACTTAAAAAAGAAAGGAGGGGAAGAAAGAGTTCTACAAAATGCTCATGAAGGGGCAGTGATGCTGCTTCCTCCCTGTAACATGGCACAGAAGGGAGGAAAGACCTGCAGGCTCTCTCTAGTAGTAAATCCACTCACAAGCGCAGTAGTAGCATAGAAGGCAACAACTACTCAGCTGGAAACAAGAACTCATTTACAGTTTACCCAAAGAGATGGCACCAGAAATATTGACTGTGACATTCTGCTTTAAGGAAGAAAGCCTGCTCCTCCCCTAATTGGAACAGTGCTCTCTATTAAGATGTTATGAAAACTTTGTTAGCATTGTTACTCTCTTTGGTACAAAAGCATGCTGCATGGTAGGACTTTCAGAGGATTCACAGGATGTTAGGGATTGGAAGGGACCTCTGGAGATCATCGAGTCCAACTCCCCTGCCAGAGCAGGACCATAGAATCTAGTGCAGGTCACACAGGAACACATCCAGATAGGTCTGGAAAGTCTCCAGAGAAGACTCCACAACTTCTCTGGGCAGCCTCTTCCAGTGCTCTGGGACTCTCACAGTGAAGAAGTTCCTCCTCATGTTGAGGTGGCACCGCCTGTGATGCATTTTATATCCCTTACCCCTTGTCCTATCCCAGGGTGCAACTGAGCAGAGCCTGCCCCCTCCCTCTTGACACCCAGCCCACAGATATTTAGAAACATTGATTAAATCCCCTCTCAGTCTTCTCCTCTAAAGACTAAACAGCTCCAGGGCTCTCAGCCTCTTCTCATCAGGCAGTGCTTCAGTCCCTTCAGCATCCTTGCAGCCCTCTATTGGACTTTATCTAGTAGTTCCCTGACCCTCCTGAACTGAGGGGCCCAGAACTGGAGGCAATATTCCAGGGGAGGTCTCACCAGCGCAGAGGGGGAGGAGAACCTCTCTGGATCTGCTGAACACACATCCTCCCATTGGCCTTCTTGGCCACGAGGGCACATTGCTGTCCCATGCAGAACTTGTTGTCCACCAGCACTCCCAGGTCCTTCTCCACAGGGCTGCTCTCCAGCAGATCACCTCCTAACCTGTACTGGTGCAGCTTATTCTTTCTTCCCAGATGCAGGACTCTGCCCTTATCCTTGTTGAACCTCTTTAGGTACCTCTCTGCCCAGCTCTCAGTCTGTCTGTGTTTCACTTTTGACCTTTTTTATTTGTCATTACTAAATTCATGTAATGTTGCATGCACAGAATAGGAAACTAATAATGCAAAAGTCGTTCTGCTGGAAGCCATGCTGTGGCACTCAGTGCAGGCACAAGATATTTATTCAAAGCCTTGAACATAAGCTTTTACTATAAAGTGTGGAAGAAGGTGTGTCAATGCTTCTTCAAACTGCTTTATCCCTGTTCTGATTAACTCAAAATCAGAAGTTAATTCTTGGCCTCTTTTCAGAAGGTGAACTGTAAGCATCGGTTCGCAGGGTTTTACGATGTGGAAGTCTAGCTTCAGGGAAATGAATTAGAATAACAACTCATTTCACACAGGAGTATCATACATATAACTGAATCCTAATTTCCCTCCTTTTTAACTCTAATTGCCCCATTTCACTGTATTATGCACCTGTAATACTGGAGATAAATAGGCTTCTTTGAGGCTCTAATGGCAATTTTTGTCATCCCTGTCCGCGCCAGGAGCATCCTGTCTGTTTCCACTAGCAACAGAAGATGAAAAAGATTAATTGCAAACCTGGGGCAGCCCTGCCTTTTGTAGGCGTGCTCTTGCCCAAGTGACCAAGCTGAAGTGACTCAAATGAGTTTTGAAGTTTAGAACTTGCGTGATGTGCTTCAAATTTAGGTTGTTTCTGTGTTTTTCTCAACTTTTGTATGCTAGATACAAAAGTTTTGTGAGATATCTCATGTGCATTAGTGTGGCCAGCAGGTCTAGGGAGGTTCTGCTTCCCCTCTACTCTGCCCTGCTGAGACCACACCTGCAATACTGTGTCCAGTTTTGGGCTCCCCACTTCAAGAGAGACAGAGACCTGCTGGAGAGCCACAAGGATGATTTGGGGACTTGGGCATCTCCTCTACAAAGACAGACAGAGTCCTGCAGCTGTTTAGTCTTGAGAAGAGAAGACTGAGATGGGATCTGACCACCCAACCAGGATGAAGAAGTTGATGAATTATTCTCTAGGCAGGTAGAAGCTGTCTCAAGATCACCAGACCTTGTTCTTATGGGTGATTTTAACCTGCCTGATATCTGCTGGGAACTCAGCACAGCAGAGAGGAGGCAGCTCAGCAGGTTCTTAGAGTATATGGAGGATTGCTTCTTGTCATAGCTGCTTTGTGAGCCTACCAGGGGTAAGGCTTTGCTTGACCTTCTTTTTACAGAGAAGGGCTGGTGGGAGGTGTGGTGGCTGAAGGCTGTCTGGGGTCCAGTGACCATGAGATAATTGAGTTTTCAATATGCAGTCAAGCTAAGAGGGGCAGCAACAAAACCTCTGCTCTGGACTTCCACAGGGCAGACTTCAGGTTACTCAAGGAACTAACTCAAAAGGTACCTTGGGAAACAGCCCTTAAAAACAAAGGGGTCCAGGAGGGCTGGACCTGCTTCAAGAAAGAAATCTTGAAGGTGCAAAAACAGGCTGTGCTGATGTGCCAGAAGATGAGCTGCCAGGGCAGATGGCCAGCCTGGATGGGCAAGGAACTTCTGAGTGAATTATGGGGGAAAAAGAGAGTGTATCATCTCTGGAAGGAAGGAGAGGTTACCCATGAAATATTTAAGGATGTTGCTAGGTCATATAGGAAAAAAAATGGAGAGGCAAAAGCACATTTGGAGCTTAGACTGGCCTCTGCTGTGAAGGACAGCAAAAAATCCTTCTACAAATATATATTAACGGCAAGAGGAGGGGCAAGGACAACCTCCACTCCTTGGTGGACATGGAGGGGAACTTAGTAACAAAAGATGAGGAAAAGGCAGAGGCACTTAACACCTTCTTTGCCTCAAATTTTAATAGCAGGATAGGTTGTCTTCCAGACAGCTGGCCTCCTGAGCTGGCAGATGGAGTCAGGGAGCAGTATAGTTCCCCTGTGATCCAGGAGGAAGCAGTTAGAGACCTGCTTAGCCTCTTGGATCCCCACCAGTCCATGGGACTGAATGGGATCCACCCTAGGGTGCTGAGAGAGCTGGCAGATGAGCTGGCCAAGCCACTCTCCATCATTTTTCAGCAGTCCTGGCTCACTGGAGAGGTCCCAGAAGACTGGAAGCTGCCAACGTGGTGCCCATCCACAAGAAGGGCCGGCTGGAAGAGCCAGGGAATTCTAGGCCTGTCAGCCTGACCTCAGTGCCAGGCAAGATTATGGAACAGGTCATCTTGAGTGCAATCACACAGCACTTACAGGATGGCCAAGGGATCAGGCCCAGCCAGCATGGCTTTAGGAAGGGCAGGTCCTGCCTGACCAACCTGATCTCCTTCTATGCTCAGGTGACTGCCTGGTGGATGTGGGGCAGGCTGTGGATGTGGTCTGCCTGGACCTCAGCAAGGCCTTTGACACTGTCCCCCACAGCAAACTCCTGGCCAAGCTATCAGCCCCTGGCTTGGACAGCAGCACTCTGAGCTGGGTGAGGAACTGGCTGGAGATCTGAGCCCAGAGAGTGGTGGTGAATGGTGCCACAGCCAGCTGGCAGCCAGGCACCATGGATCGGTGCTGGGCCCCATCCTGTTCAATACCTTTATTGATGATCTGGGTGAGGGGATTGAGTCCATCATCAGTAAATTTGCAGATGACACCAAGCTGGGGGTAGGTGTTGATCTGTTAGAGGGTAGGAGAGCTCTGCAGAGGGACCTTGACAGGCTGACAGATGGGCAGAGTCCAATGGCATGAGATTTAGTACATATAAGTGCCAGGTTCTACACATTGGCACTGGTTGATAGTAGGCTGAACATGAGCCAGCAGGGTGCCCAGGTGGCCAAGAAGGCCAATGGCATCCTGGCCTGGATCAGGAATAGCGTGGCCAGCAGGAGCAGGGAGGTCATTCTGCCCTGTACTCAGCACTGGTTAGGCCACACCTTGAGTACTGTGTCCAGTAACATGTTCCAGAGAAGGACAACAAAGCTGGTGAAGGGTTTGGAGCATAAGCCCTCTGAGGAGAGGCTGAAGGAGCTGGGGGTGTTTAGCCTGGAGAAGAGGAGGCTCAGTGGAGACCTTACTGCTCTCTACAACTACCTGAAGGGAGATTGTAGCCAGGTGGGGGTTGGCCTCTTCTCCCAGGCAACCAGTTGCAGAGCAAGAGGACACAGTCTCAAGCTGCAGCAGGGTAGGTTTAGGGCAGATGTTAGGAAGAAATTCTTCAAGAAAGAGTAATTGGACCTTGGAATGGGCAGCTCAGGGAGATGGTGGAGTCACCATCATTGGAAGTGTATAAAAAGAGACCAGATGAGGCACTTAGTGCCATGGTTTAGTTGATTAGATAGTGTTGGTTGATAGGTTGGACTCTATGATCTCAAAGGTCTTTTCTAACCTGGTTAATTCTGTATTCTGCATTCTGTATATTAAGCTTGGAAGTAAAAATAAGAGAAAGAGGTGCTGAATTAAAACTGAGACACTTCAATAGCTTACAAGAAGGTATAGAGAATACATTTCAGGAACTGAGCTGCTTACTGTAGATTTCATGTTATTTTCTTTTACACTTTTGCACTTACTTATTTGCAAAGGAGAGTATAGCAAGACCACTTCTGTCCCATTAAGTTAGTAGTTCTGGAGAAAATGTTCAATATACAAGGTAGGAATATGTGAGTCTTCAGAGACCTTTGGTCTACTCTTCCCCTTAAATTAGACTCTCATTGTTTATTCATATGATTGCCATTTTCCATCCCTGCTTTTACTTCTGAATCTCTTTTGAAAGGAGAGGATTTTGCTGAGTCAGGCACTTAAACTGGAGTGGCTCACTTTTTCTTGCAGATTGTTTTTAATATACAGCACCCACGAATGTTCATAGAATCACGGAATCAACCAAGTTGGAAAAGACCTCAGAGATCAAGTCCAACCTATTACCTAATACCTAACACCTCAGGACAACTAAACCATGGCTCCAAGTGCCACATCCAGTCCTTTTTTGAACACCACCAGGGACAATGACTCCACCACCTCCCTGGGCAGCACATTCCAATGGCCAATTACTCTTTCTGTGAAGAACTTGCCCCACACCTCGAGCCTAAATTTCCCCTGGCACAGCTTGAGACTGTGTCCTCTTGTTTTGTTGCTGGTTGCTTGGGAGAAGAGACCAACCCTCACTTGGCTACAACTCTAGTTGTAGAGAGCTATAAGGTGTCCCCCTGAGCCTTCTCTTTTCCAGACTAAACACCCCCAATTCGCTCAGCCTCTCCTTATAGGGCTGTGCTCCAGACCTCTCCCCTGCCTCATTGCCCTTCTCTGGACACGATGTCTCCATGCGTCTCAAGGTCCTTCTTAAACTGAGGGCCCAGAACTGGACACAGCACTCAAGGTGTGGCCTAACCAGCTCTGAGCACAGGGGCAGACTTCCCTGCTCCTGCTGGCCACACTGTTTCTGATGCAGGCCAGAAAGGGAAAGCTAATCAGGAAGGGAAAGTGTTGGGGAAATCCTAGCCCTTCCATAAATCAACAAAGTATTAGCTGCAGGAGACTGAAATAAATAAATAAACAAAAGTCTCTGTCTGATTTATAGCTGCCAAAACATTTTTGGGTTACTAAGCTGCTTACCACATTCTTTGCCTCCTCTCCCATATACAAAAAGACTGTTTAAAAACTGTGTGAAAATTTCTGGAAACACCTTTAAAGATTCCATTACTTAAAGTGATTTGGATAATTGTGTTCAATGGTAGCCATTATTTAAAAATATAATTAGTCACTGAACTCAGAGAAGGAGGGAAATTTCTGCAGGTGTTTCTCATTATTTGCTATGCATACAGAATTTCTGCATAAATTACCATTATTATTTCAATGTATACTAAGAGACAATAAAGCATTAGCGAGCAAAGAAGAAATGTTGTTGACCCACAATCTGTGTTAGCAGCGCAGAGTTTTGGCCTTCAGTGTTTTTGAGGCACGTGTGCCACAGCATTCAAGACTGAAATTACATTTTTACACCTGTAACAACATGAAGTGTGCAGCAAAATGCATCAGAAGGATATTGAAAATGCAAATGCATGAGGAGGAAGAGCGCAGCGGAGGGCTGTGAATGTGTGCAACAGGAAACTGGTACTGATAGGCAGAGCTTTTCGTTCTGTGTAAAAGCTTCAGGCAAAGGAAGTCACCCTCCTCATCAGATGCATAAGGATTTGAACTTCCAAGAATCTCTTTTGTAATTTAGTGATTATAAACCTGTTGTGATACAATACAATACACCAGGTTGAAAGAGACCTTCAAGATCATCGCGTCCAACCTATCAACCAATCCAACCCACCTAAACAACTAAACCATGGCACCAAGCACCCCATCAAGTCACCTCATGAACACCTCCAATGAAGATGACTCCACCACCTCCATGGGCAACCCATTCCAATGGGCAATCACTCTCTCTGTATAGAACTTCTTCCTAAGATCCAGCCTAAACTTCCCCTGGCGCAGCCTGAGACTGTATCCTCTTGTTCTGGTACTGGCTGCCTGGGAGAAGCGACCAACCTCTGCCTGGCTACAACCTCCCTTCAGGTAGTTGTAGAGAGCAAGAAGGTCACCCCTGAGTCTCCTCTTCTCCAGGCTAAGCATCCCCAGCTCCCTCAGCCTTTCCTCACAGGGCTTGTGTTCCAAACCCTTCACCAACTTCGTTGCCCTTCTCTGGACACGTTCCAGCAAGTCAACATCCTTCCTAAACTGAGGGGCCCAGAACTGGACACAGGACTCAAGGTGTGGCCTAACCAGTGCAGTGTACAGGGGCAGAATGACCTCTCTGCTCCTGCTGGCCACACTGTTTCTGCTGCAGGCCAGGATGCCATTGGCCTCCTTGGCTGCCTGGGCACGCTGCAGGCTCATGTTCAGCCTACCATCGACCAGCATCCCCAAGTCCCTCTCTGCCTGGCCACTCTCCAACCACTCTGACCCCAGCCTGTAGCACTGCATGGGGTTGCTGTGTCCAGTGTGCATAACCCTGCACTTGGATGTGTTCAGTCTCATGCCCTTGGACTCTGCCCATCTGTCCAGTCTGTCGAGGTCCCTCTGCAAAGCCTCTCTACCCTCCAGCAGATCTACTCTTGCCCCCAGCTTGGTGTCGTCCACAAATTTACTGATGATGGACTCAATGCCAATTATGCTGCTACAGTGAGATTCACACATGAACTACTGAGGCTGGTTAGGACTTACTGTCTTTTAGCTCTGGTTCTGAGCAAGGGATGCTCTGCAACTTTGGGAAAGTTTCCATTTCTTATTCTGTAAACTGGAACAATTCAATAATAAAAGATTGATAACAAGAAAAATACAAATTACTAAATTTAAATATATGTACTTTGTATATATAAAACAGACCTTAAATACCATAGGAATGCATTCATAGTATCATAGAATTATTGGGGTTGGAAGGGACCTCAAGGATCATCTAGTTCCGACCCCCCTGCCATCGGCAGGGACACCTCACACTACATCAGGTTGCTCAGAGCCACATCCAGCCTCGCCTTAGAAAAGTTCAGTTTAAGACATTTTAGATCACTTGAGTTATTCACTGCATTATGTTTCAGTTTTTCAAAGAGCCTTTGAAAAAGAAGGAAATTTATTGTCTACTGTAATGTTAATGGGGGAAAAAATCAGCATTTACTCATTGTAATGATAGTTTTATCTTTCCTATCTGAGTGCCTTTTAATTTCATCCTTTTGTTTCTAGAATTTTATCCCATAAAGGGGAAATTATAATAATATGAAGTCGATAAATACTCATGAATAGCAAATAAATTATTAATCTCTTATTGATTATGAATGCCTTGCATCTTCTTAGAGTAAGTGGGATTCCAAGTGCCCCACTAGGTAGAAAGAATTGCCTTGGAGGAAGGAAGGAATAAGATTTCTCACAGTAACATTCAGGATGGAATGGTCTCCACACCAAGACTATTTTTACATCTTCATGTTCATAAATGGATAATGAAGGTATTCCCTGAAGTATTTATGGTGAGAGCCAACTTTGCGTTTGTGATGTTTCGATACATTAAGGGAGAGGAAGCCTAGCTCAGATGTAAGTCTACAAACAACCTAGAAGAGTGAAGGATGAAAACTAGAGCTCCTAACACAAAAGATGTCTTTTCAAATAAACATCTGTTAGTTTTTACACAAGACTAGAAACTTTTGGATAACTTTGACAGAAAGCATCTTTTTTCCAAAGGGTGATTGAGTGTCAATTGTCATGCATTTCTTTATCAGGGGGGTTCTATTCTATTCTATTCTATTCATTCCATTCCATTCCATTCCATTCCATTCCATTCCATTCCATTCTATTCTATTCTATTCTATTCTATTCTATTCCTATTCTATTCCATTCCATTCCATTCCATTCCATTCCATTCCATTCCATTCCATTCTATTCTATTCCATTCTATTCTATTCCACACCATTCTATTCTATTCTATTCTATTCTATTCTATTCTATTCTACTCCATTCTATTCTATTCTACTCCATTCTATTCTATTCTATTCTATTCTATTCTATTCTATTCTATTCTATTCTATTCTATTCCATTCCATTCCATTCCATTCCATTCTATTCTATCCTATCTTTTGAGGTTGCTTCCAACCTCCAATATACTGTGATACCGTGATCTGCAAGGTAACACAGTATGAATGAAAGATTTTAGGAAGGGTTAGATGATGCAGTGGCTGTGTGCACAGGAATACAATTCAATCTGTTCCTTTCCTGGGACAATGCAGGATCTTGAGTGAGGGTTTATAGGAAAAACAAACTCAAAGATTTTCATAGAAGTATTTGCAAGGCTGGAGCACCTCTCCTATGAGGAGAGACTGAGGGAGTTGGGGCTGTTCAGTCTGGAGAAGAGGAGGCTCCCAGGAGACCTTATTGTGGCCTTCCAGTGTCTGAAGTGGGATACAAAAAAGCTGGGGAGGGACTTTTTAGGGTGTCAGGTAGTGATAGGACTGGGGGAATGGAGCAAAACTAGAAATGGGTAGGTTCAGATTGGATGTCAGGAAGTTCTTTCCCATGAGGGTGGTAAGACACAGGTTTCCTGGGGAGGTAATGGAAACCTTATTCCTGGAGGCTTTTAAGGCCAGGTTGGATGTGGGTCTGAGCAACCTGATGTAGTGTGAGATGTCCTTGCCCATGGCAGGGAGGGGTTGGAACTGGATGATCCTTGAGGTCCCTTCCAACACTAACAATTCTATGATTCTATGACATGCTGTACAAAGGTGTCTGCCCAGGATGGCTGTGCTGTGTGGCAAAGACTGTTCAGAAAGCCCCACATCCTCCATTTGCCTAGAAAACATCTCCAGCTAAGATATTCCTCCTCTTAAAACAATTCTGTAACTTAAAATTCCATCTGATGCACTAATACTTTTAACAGTTCAAGAGAATTGCTTGATACTAGCCTTGAAATCTAAGAAGGCCTGTGATCCCTGTAATTTTGGTGATGTATCACTGTAACATGAAGGAACAGATTTATTCATTCTTTCTTCTGAGATTAAATGTAATTGGTTTAAGGAGCTAATCATTCTTTTGTTTGAGTTTTATGCATTTCTTATGAAGAGCTAACACATTTTTTCTGCAGTCTGACAAAATGTACAGTCTTTTATCCTCATTTCCCAGTGGATAAATACTTTGTTAATTAATAAAGTATTATACTGGCACTTAGTGCCTGCATTTAACTGTGGAAGGATTTGATTCAGATTATGTTAATAGATTGTCCGCTTCATTTTAGCATTCATTACAACCTTGCCCTGTGATGTTGTCATAAGAGAATTGTCCCTCTGAATACAAGGGGCTTTGGGGGGATTATTTTTTGTTTGACTGTTTTGAAATAATGCCTGTTACATACTGTTACTCCTGCTGCTAAACTGGGTGTTTAATTATTGACTGAGAACTGTATCAATGGCAAATTCAACTTCGCTTCTGCTTCCTAATTCTTTACAAATGTGTCCTGCTGTACTGTTACAGAATCACAGAATCACCAAGGTTGGAAGAGACCTCAAAGATCATCAAGTCCAACCTGTCACCACAGACCTCATGACTAAACTATGGCACCAGGTGTCACATCCAATCCCCTCTTGAACACCTCCAGGGATGGTGACTCCACCACCTCCCTGGGCAGCACATTCCAATGGCTAACAACTCTCTCTGTGAAGAACTTTCTCCTCACCTCGATTCTAAACTTCCCCTGGTGGAGCTTGAGACTGTGTCCTCTTGTTCTGGTGCTGGTTGCTTGGGAGAAGAGACCAACCCCCTCCTGGCTACAACCACCTTCAGGTAGCTGTAGACAGCAATAAGGTGTCCCCTGAGCCTCCTCTCTCCAGGCTAAACAATCCCAGCTCCCTCAGCCTCTCCTCAAAGGGCTTGTGCTTGACAGTTTGAAGGAGGACCTTCAGCCTAATCCCTGACTGCAAAGACTGAAAATAAATTATCATTGGATGTAAAAGGAAAATAATGATAAGGTCTTTGGATTGCTAATGGGATATAGAGCAGAGGCACAAACAGTTCTTGCTCTCTTTCCTCCTTCTGTGGTTTCTGCTTGCAACTTCTTTCTCGCTTCCTGTGGCTTTGCCAGGGGATCTCTGTTTTTACTGTGTGAGATAATGGAAAGGAGGGAGGGAGTGGGGAGAGGAGGTGAACAGGTCCCCTGGATCCATCCAGGGGTTTCTGAGGAGTTTCTCTGTTGTTTATAAATTGTAAATATCTGTAGATTGTGCATCCACTGTATATTTTGTACATACTCATTGCATTTCACATTTCTAGAGTTTAGTTTGCTTGCAAATAGAGCTTCATTTGCTTCCAAAACCTTCTGAGTTAGTCTGGCAATTTTATTTTGGGGGGGTAATGCTCTCAAATTAGCTGGGGGGGCAATTTCAACCCACTGCATTTTCATACACATGTGTATGTAAGTATATACTAAAAAGACACAAGTTGGAGTGTTTTGGATTTTCTTGGTGTTGCTCCAGTGCTCCATCACCCTCACTGTAAGGAAGTTTCTCCTCATGTTGAGGTAAATCTTCTATGTTCCAGCTTGTACCTGTTGCTCCTTGGCTTGTTATTATGCACCACTGGAAAGAGATTGGCCCCCTCCACTTGACACCCACCCCTCAGATAATATACTCCAAAGAAATCTAGGAGACATCTAGTGATTCAATTAAAAATAATTATGTTTCAAAATGTATTACAATTATTTATAGTCTTTTTTTTTCTTTCCTGCTTCCCAATGATTCTGCTGAATCATTGATATGTTGGTACCAAAGGAAAGTTTGTTTTCTATTTAACTTCTTAACACACTCAGCTTGATGTTCTAATTTTCAGAGAGAGGGCTGTCTAAAGGCATTGGTTTTCTTTGTTTTGTTTTATTTTGTTTTGTTCTGTTTTGTTTTTAAAGATCTGCCAGTAAGCATAGTAAAGGTAATTGTTGCGTGTGCTTCACAGGATCACAGGATGTTAGGGGTTGGAAGGGACCTCCAGAGATCAACAAGTCCACCTCCCCTGCCAGAGCAGGACCATACAATCTAGCACAGGTCACACACAAATGCCTCCAGATGGATCTGGAAAGTCTCCAGAGAAGGAGTCTCCACAACCTCTCTGGGCAGCCTCTTCCAGTGCTCTGGGACCCTCACAGTGAAGAAGTTCCTCTTCATGTCGAGGTGGAACCTCCTATGCTGTAGTTTTTATGCATTACCCCTTGTGCTATCACAGGGTGCAAGTGAGCAGTGTCTGTTGCCTCCCTCTTGACACTCAGCTCTCAGATATTTAGGAACAATGATTAAATCCCCTCTCAGTCTTCTCTCCAGACTAAACAGCCCCAGGGCTCTCAGCCTCTCCTCATCAGGCAGTGCTCCAGTCCTTCAGCATCCTTGTAGTCCTCCGTTGGACTCTCTTCAGCAGATTCCTGTCCCTCCTGAACTGAGGAGCCCAGAACTGGAGGCAATATTGCAGGAGAGGTCTCACCAGGGCAGAGTAGAGGAGGAGAACCTCCCTGGATCTGCTGGACACACTCCTCTAAATGCACCCCACAATCCCATTAGCCTTCTTGGCCACAAGGGCACATTGCTGTCCTGTGCTGAACTTGTTATCCACCAGGACTCCTGGCTGCTTCTCCACAGGGCTGCTCTCTAGCAGATCTCCTCCCAACCTGTACTGTTGCAGTTTATTCTTCCTTCCCAGATGCAGGACTCTGCTCTTATCTCTGTTGAACTTCATTAGGTTCCTCTCTGTCTAAGTCTCCTCTAAGTCTCACTGAATGGCCACACAGCCTTCAGGTGTCTCGGCCAAGCCTGCCAGTTTGGTATCATCAACAAATTTGCTGAGCAGACTCTCTGCCCTCTCATCAATGTCACTGGTTAAAAATGTCATTAAAACTGTCTGGGTTTCTAAGGAGATGTTGGGGGAGATTCCAAATTAGAGCTTAACCCCCTTCATGACTCAGAAGGCAAATAATTATCACTCTGCTCACCATGCTTGTTTTTTCATGTTTGCATCTACTTCTTGCAAGCCTAAGTATTTTGTTTATTTGTTTGCTTTAATTAGGGAGGGGGAGGGGGAGTCTACTTAACATGTGTTAAAACTGGTGATCCATGTATCACTCTCTGCTACCAGGACATGACTGCCAGCACTACTCATGTAACCACACCATGATAACAGAGTAGATCAGATGGTAGCCTCTGCTCAGAGATGTCCAGCCCTAGAAAAACTGAAGCTCTACAAACAAAGATAAAGGTACATTTGCAAAGCTGCCTGCAAAAGTGTATGCAAAACCAGGACCTACCTAGACCTCTCTGTTGCTGCTCATAATATTGCATTCATTTCATTGGCTCACTGACTGGGATAAAGTTTGCTGCACAAACTATCCTTTCCCCCTTTTTCTGATTCTTTTTTGAAGCTTGCATTACTTGCCCTGATCTCTCTTCCCTCACCTTCTGCTGGCTCAATATTGTGTCTGTGAGGTAATGGGAAGGGAAGAAGGGGAGGTGGCTGCAACAGTCTCCCTGGAGCTGGTCTGGCAAATATTTTGGGGGGTAATTTCAACCCATTACAGGATGATTGTTGATCCTTGAGAAGATGACATGTACCATATCTCCCCTGGGTTTGAACAATTCCCAGTGTCCTTAAATACACCTCGTTGATGCCAGAGACTTTATCCCATCTGAAAGCTGCCTGCCCTTGACTGCACCATCCTAACAGCTGCTCCTTCTTCATCTTCTTGAAAACACTTTTGAAGCTGTGAGGCAATGCAGAAGGCACAGGTAAGACTGCCAGCTACCAAGGGGGAGATAACTAATTAATGAAAAAATACCCCACAAAACACATAAAAATATCATAGAATTAGTCAGGGTTGGAAGGGACCACAAGGATCATCTAGTTCCAACCCCCCTGCCATGGGCAGGGACACCCCACACGTACATCAGGCTGGCCAGAGCCTCATCCAGCCTGGGCTTAAACACCTCCAGGGATGGGGCCCCAACCACCTCCCTGGACAACCCATTCCAGGGTTTTACCATTCTCATGGTGAAGAACTCCTCCTCACATCCAGCCTGAATCTCCCCACCTCCAGCTTCATTCCATTCCCCCTACTCCTATCACTACCTGATAGCCTGAGAAGTCCCTCCCCAGCCTTCTTGTAGGCCCCCTTCAGATGCTGGAAGGCCACAATGAGGTCACCTCAGAGCCTTCTCTTCTCCAGACTGAACAGCCCCAACTCCTTCAGTCTGTCCTCATAGGTGAGGTGCTCCAGCCCTCTGATCATCCTCGTGGCCCATCTCTGGACACCTTCCAGTACATCCTTATCCCTCCCCTGCTTTTTTCATTGTTGAAAGAAAGAGGTGTGTAAGGGCAGCCTTACTCCTCTGCCCTCGGTGGTACCCACTGAAATGCCTGCTTGAGTGAAAGCTAAACAAACACCAAACAATGCCAAGGTGGCCTTCTGTTAGTACAAACCCTAACATTTCTGTGGTACAGAGCAGAAAAAAAAGATAATGTGTTTCTTCTTTGGTATGAAGTTAAGTTTTTTAATTACTGTGAAATGTTTAGAGTAACTAGCAGGAATCTTTGTCATAAAGCATGCTAAAATCTAATGCTAGCACATTGCTACCTTTAAAGTGGAACGTTTTTCCTTATAAACCTCTAAATATTGTGATAGCTATCAGCTGTCATTTGTTTGAGGACAGTGATGTAGCATGGCTGGAATTTCAGAAGCCAATCTGTAGAACCTATTACATCTTAATAAATATATTTGGAGGCTTTCCAAGTCCCACTGTCAGGATAAGATAAGATGGGCAGTACCATTTGACTATTTTTTGATAAAGCAATTTAACAGTTTGCTTGGAAGGCTCTGGGCAATTTGATTAGTGCTGTTTGATGGAGCAGTGTCATCAGCATGAAGTGGAACAGTTTTGCTTGTAAGTGTCTGGCAGGAGATCCGAGTTTCTGAGCATCACACAGGCATAAGCAATAAACAACATGTTATTGTACATTCCATTTTATATTTTCATAGCTGAAGGAAATTAATAATGCATGAGCATCCAATAGGTTTCCATAAGACTCTGCCTTCAAAATAAAAATACCAACTACAGCTTTTGGTAGTATAAATGTCTCTACTTCATATCTGTGAACACACTTCCATGTCTCTTGAGGCAACAAGAGCCTGGGGTGAATTCTGGCCTTGCTGAAGTCAGAGCTCCACTAGATTCAGATGTGCCAGCATCTCACCCTGGTTCGTCGTGGTGAATTGTGGCAATGTTGCTGCTCTGGGGACTACATCAGGTGCTGCTGCTAGGCAGTGCAGATGGAGAAGCAATCTCTCTTTGTAATGCTCAGCTACCCTATTGTTCTCTCATGTTGGGGTTGCAGAACAGATATTACATAGGCTCTCCTGCATCAGAGGATATATATGAAACCATACTTCCCTGTGCCTAGGCTATGAAAATTTGCCCCTTTCTGGAGATTTCTTTTCCAGACTATTAATCATACAAGGTTGCACTAGAAGTAGTCTAATGGGGCCATTAGTAGGCAGAGAGTTGATAGTGAGTGCTGCTTACCAGGCTTTTTGTTCCTGAACTGTTGCAAAAGCCTAACATCTAGGCTCCTGGGTGTGCTAGCTTTCATACAAGGACCACTGCATGAACACTGCATGGCTGAAAATCTGGGGAGGATTTATATATACTTTATGTTTAATGCATAAACAGTAAAAGAAATGCCTGGGAACTGAGCATCATAACACAATGCACTAGTCAATTTTATTACCACAGTAATATCCAAGTGTTTTCAGTTTGTGTCTTGCAGATGAACCTCTCTCCTTGTTTCACGAGATGGAGCTTGGATGGATTGAAATGGCATACTCTCTTAAAGGCATTTTCTGCTCTTTATGATATAGCTGCCAGCATTGCTGAAATACTAAGTGTTTATTTGCAACATCTTGGCTTTTCTGCCATTGAATTAGATCAAATACTGTTTTCCACTTTCACAGAATCACAGAAACATTCAGGTTGGAAAAGACCCTCAGGATCACCAAGTCCAACCCAGAAATTTACTCTACAAGGGTCACCCCTAAACCATACCCCCAAGCACCACATCCAAACCACCTTTAAACACATCCAGGTTTGGTGACTCCACCACCTCCCTGGGCAGCACATTCCAATGCCTGACCACTCTTGCCCTGAAAAAATGTTTCCTAATGTCCAGTCTAAACCTACCCAGTCACAGTTTGAGGCCATCCCTCTTCTTATAATTCCCTGTGAGAAGAGACCAGCACCAGCCTCTCCACAATGTCCTTTCAGGTAGTTGTAGAGAGCCATGAGGTCTCCCCTTAGCCTCCTCTTTTTCACCCTAACCAGCTCCAGCTCCTTCAGTTGCTCTGCATAACATTTACTCTCCAGACCCTTCCCAGCTTCCTTGCCTTCCTCTGCACTGGCTTCAGCACCTCCACATCTCTCATGTATTGAGCTGCCCAAAAACTGGACACAATACTCATGGTGTGGCATCACCAGAGGTGACTACCAGGGGACAATCACCTCCTTGCTCTTGCTGGTCACAGCATTTCTAATCCCAGCCAGGATGCTATTGGCTTTCATGGCCACTTGGGCGCACTGCTGGCTCCTATTCAGCTGCTTGTCCATTAGCACCCCCATGTCCCTTTCTGCCAGGCAGCTTTCCAGCCACACTGCCCCAAGCCTGTAGCATTGCCTGGGGTTGTTGTGACCCAAGTGCAGGACCTGGCATTTGGCCTTGTTGAAGCTCATCCCGTTAACATTGGCCATGGATCCAATCTATCCAAGTCCCTCTGTACAGCCTCCCTAACCTCATGAAGCTCCTATATGTGCTCTAGAGATGTAGCTGCATGGTCACAGGTTTGTGTCTGTGAAGTGCAGCACTACTTCACAGCACCCACTTAACCAAAGTTACAGTTAAATTGCTTAGAGTACATAAATCAGTGTTAATATTGGTGGTGAGAGAACAGATGGAATCACATTCAGCATAACACTGGAGCACTGGAGGTTGGTGATATCGAGTTGAAGGATGAAATCTGCCTGCAAGGCTTACTTCCCCAGGTTTTTTAACAAACATGAATAATCAGAAAAAAAAACATATTCTGGTTCAGGACTTTTCTGTTGTGGCTGTGATGTTTTTACTTCACTTTGAAGTGCTCTGAAACCTGATTTACTATATCACATAGGCTACAATATAACAAATGCATTCAAAGGCAAAGCCATAACCTAGAAAGTCAGTCTCCCTGCCTTACACAACAAACAGATCTTGGCAGTGTAACCCACCATTCATAGTATCACAGTATCAGTCAGGGTTGGAAGGGACCACAAGGATCATCTAGTTCCAACCCCCCTGCCATGGGCAGGGACATCCTGCACTAGATCAGGCTGGACAGAGCCTCATCCAGCCTCCTCCAGGGATGGGGCCCCAACCACCTCCCTGGACAACCCATTCCAGGGCTTCACCACTCTCATGGTGAAGAACTTCCTCCTCATGTCCAGCCTGAATCTCCCCACCTCCAGCTTCATTCCATTCCCTCTAGTCCTAACACTACCTGATAGCCTGAGAAGTCCCTCCCCAGCCTTCTTGTAGGCCCCCTTCAGATACTGGAAGGCCACAATGAGGTCACCTCGGAGCCTTCTCTTCTCCAGACTGAACAGCCCCAACTCCTTCAGTCTGTCCTCATAGGAGAGGTGCTCCAGCCCTCTGATCATCCTTCTATGGACACGCTCCAGCATGTCCACATCCCTCTTGTAATAGGGGCTCCAGAACTGGCTGCAGTACTCCAGGTGGGGTCTCACCAGAGCTGAGTAGAGGGGGAGAATCACCTCCCTTGCCCTGCTGGCCACACTTCTCTGATGCAGCCCAGGATCTGATTGGCTTTCGGGGCTGCAAGTGCACACTGAGAGCCCATGTTGAGCTCCTCATCCACCGGCACCCCCAAGTCTCTCTCCTCTGGGCTGCTTTCCAGCCATTGCCAGAGGTTCAGCTGAATTCAAGCATTCTTGGGGTTCTGTAAAAACCTACATTTTCACTTCACAAGAGCTGGCCTCAGAGGAGTTGCTTTAAATATCTATTCTTTAAACAACAATTTTGAAGCTAAAAGCTAGGAGAAAGACATTTAGCTTTAATTTCCCCGTGTTTGATTACGTGGAGTGACACCTGATGGCTACATAGAAGATTGTCTTAGTAATGCATGTTGTGGCAGACTAACAGATTGGCAAAACAGGGGGGAATCTTCTATTAATGTGAGCCACCTGCACATTAGCACAGACCTTACTGTTTTATCAGGTGATTCTGGTCTGGCACACCCATAGTGAAACAGTGCCACTGATTGCCTGGAAAGAGTGTAGTCTTCAACAGCTTAAAATCTTGCTTTTAAAAGACACAGACTGAATCAGTGTGGCCTTGCTCCTACCTCACTAATGGTTCAAGTGACTATTCACCTCCCTGCTTTTGGTGGTGGGGGTCTTCATTTTGTTGGGGTGTTTTGGCTTCTTTTCAGAGATAATATTTGGGTTTAAAGTCTGAGGGTGTGAAAAGGTGAGTTGTGCTGGTATTTATACTCCCTTCTGGTTAATAAATGCCTGCATCTTAGTTGTTTCTATCTCCTTCCACAAATCTTCTAATATCAGCTAATAATTCTGTAACACAGCCATGATTATGTGAGAGGTTTCTAAAATAATATTGCTTCCTCCAAAGGACCTTGGAGGGAGGGGGAGAAGAGTAACTAGCTATGTATTTTCAGTAGAGAGCAGAATTCTTCCTGCTCAAAGTACAAGCAAAGACTTTATAACAAAATGCAATTTTCACTTTTTCCCCTGGCCTTTTTTCTCCCACTTTTTTTCAGCCTCAGTGGCTGTGCACCCAAAGGACGTCATAGTGTCATAGTATAATAGTATCAGTTAGGATTGGAATGGACCACAAGGATCATCTACTTCCAACCCCCCTGCCATGGGCAGGGACACCTCACCGTACTTCAGGCTGGACAGAGCCACATCCAGCCTGGTCGTAAACACCTCCAGGGATGGGGCCTCAACCACCTCCCTGGACAACCCATTCCAGGCCTTCACCACTCTCATGGTGAAGAACCTTCTCCTCACATCCAGCCTGAATCTCCCCACCTCCAGCTTCATTCCATTCCCCCTAGTCCTATCACTCCCTGATAGCCTGAGAAGTCCCTCCCCAGCTTCTCGTCCACCAGTGCCCCCAAGTCTCTCTCCTCAGGGCTGCTCCCCAGCCAGTCCCTGCCCAGCCTGGATTTGTGCCTGGGATTGCCTCGACCCAGATGCAGGACCCTGCACTTGGTCTTGTTGAAGCTCATGAGGTTGGCTTGTGCCCACCTCTCCAGCCTGTCCAGGTCCCTCTGGATGGCATCCCTTCCCTCCAGCGTGTCTGCTGCACCACACAGCTTGGTGTCATCAGCAAACTTGCTGAGGGTGCACTCAATGCCACTGTCCATGTCACCCACAAAGATGTTGAACAAGACTGGTCCCAGGACTGATCCCTGAGGGACTCCGCTTGTCCCTGGCCTCCACTGGGACATGGACCCATTGACAGCCACTCTTTGGGTGCGGCCATCAAGCCAGTTCTGTATCCATCTAGTGGTCCACCCATCAAACCCATGTGTCACCAGCTTGCAGACCAGGATGTGGTGTGGGACAGTGTCGAAGGCTTTGCTCAGGTCCAGGTGAACGACATCCTTATGCATCTTTTCCCTAAGTTTAAGTACATAAGTTTAAATTCATCAGGGACAGGGTAATAATTTTCACTTGACTTTGAGTCTTTTTTCTATTATAGCAATTTTATTTCAGATTAGTGATTCAGCTTTAATCAAAAGATGAAAATGGAGCTCAAATCAAAGGTTTACATTTCAAAATATCTTTTTTTTTTTGGATGGGGTTAAGAGGATGATATCTTATGGGTTTAGTAAAATATCTCAAGGGTTTATGCTTTTATGTATTGCATTACTTACAATAATTGCTGTATTTTATTATTGAACTTGTATTTTCAGATGTCTTTAATCAAATTAAATAAAGAATTGCTAGAAGATGAGGTGAAAAAAAAAAGATGAAAAATGAGATGTCTTTAAACATAAACTGGTGAACTCACTGGAAAATACTTGGCCACTATTTATTAGCTGTGATTCATTGTAACAATTAAGAGAAGACAATCATAGAATAGCCCAGGCCAGAAGGAGCCTCCAAAGGTCATCCAGTCCAAACTCCCTGCAGTCAGCAGGGACAGCCCCAACTAGATCAGGCTGCACTGGGCCTCATCCAGCCTCACCTTGAATATCTCCAGGGAAAGAGCCTCAACCACCTCCCTGGGCAACCTGTTCCAGTGTTCCACCACCTCATAGGAAAGAACTTGCTCCTAACATCCAATCTAAACCTGCCCTTCTCTAGTTTGAAGCCCTTGCCTATTGTCTTGTCACTGCAGGGCTTTGCAAACAGTCTCTCTCCATCCTTCCTGTAACCCCTTCAGCTACAGGCAGGCTGCTATTAGGTCTCCCCGAAGCCTCCTATTCTCCTGGCTGAACACCCCCAGCTCCCTCAGCCTGTCCTCCTAGAAGAGCTGCTTCAACCCCCTGGTCATTTTCACAGCCCTCCTCTGGACCCTCTCCATCAGGTCCATGTCCTTCCTATATTGAGGGCTCCAGACCTGCATGCAGTACTCCAGGTGAGGTCTCACTGGAGCAGAGTAAAGTGGCAGAATCACCTCTCTGGATTTGCTGGTGATGCTGCTTTTGATGCAGCCCAGGCTGTGACTGGCCTTCTGGCCTGCAAGCTCACACAATAAAGAAGCCCTTTTATGTATACATAATGTATAATATTTTCAGAAGGGTCATGCTTTTCATGTCAGTGGTTTCACATGTTTCTTAATGTGTAAAGATTTTATGGCAATATATAGGTCTGCTTGATGTTAAGGCTTGAGTTTGCTTAAGAAGGAAAGAAAACAAGATCAAAAATACGAGGGACAAAGTGAGGCAGAGCCTTCTAAAAAGGCTGCCTTCGCAGCTCATCAGCACAGATTTCTTATCAACTGCTCCTTGAGCTAAGTAAGGGTTACTTATTCATGTGAACACCTGACTTATAAAATCAATCAAGCACTGATATCAAAGATGTCTGGCTTTTGCATCTATTCAGGTTGATGCTTCCATTAACTTAACTTCATACTCTAAAAGCTTATTTCATTTCTAAATACGCCGTGTATAACTCATTAACATCAGAGCCCCCAACAGTAATTGCCTGAAAGTGAGTAAAGAAAATCGGAAAAGATGAAGAGCTGAATTACCACTTAATGAAAGGGGAGAGGGAAAAAAAAACCAACACAGACAGACATCTAAATTGACTGCCACCATGTAGCAAATCCTCTTCTCTGTGGAAAACATCCAGTTGTGAATTTTTCAAACGATTTTTAGACTGCATTTGTGGGGTTTGTTGAGATGTTTCAAAAATGTGTGAAACCTCAGTGTGGAATTTTCCTAGATGGAATTTTCCTTGGGGATCATTCTTGTTAATGACCTTCTTTATGTAATATCTTTGTTGCCTTTCTGTGTTCACAATGTTTTATGCTTCACCACTCTGCCTACTATTGTTATGGCAGTGTTTAGAAAGGTCTCAAGAACGAGGCAAAACTCAGTTTTGAGGAGGTATCAAGTGTATAAAACTATTTTTCAGAAGGCTTCATTTCAGACAAAGCAAAAGCCTCACTTTCATGATCTGGTTGACCTTCAGTAATTGATGTAAAAGATGAGTAACAGACCTAAGTGTGCTCGCACGTGCTGTTTCTCGCTCCTGGTCACGGTGTAAAGGCTGAGATGGCTTCTCAGCAGTTTGCCAGTGTGGCTCCATTGGCCATAATGGTCCTCACCTGGTGCAGATCAATAACGCTCGTTTGCCTCAAGGCAGTTGGATTGATTTCTACCAGCTGTGGAGCTGGCTGGGCATGTGCAGAGAGAGCAATACAGAGGCACACAGAAAGCAGCTTTAAATATTTTAACATCACGAAGGCAAATAAAGGTGAGGGTAAGATTGTTTGTTTGTTTGTTTTGTCAGTTTAGTAGGTTACTGTTGCTTTCATTGCTACAGTAAAGCAAAAGAGTGTCCAGTTGGGTCTGGACTGACTGGTTTTGGTGCAATTTATATGGATTCCCAGTGCTTTTAGTCCTGCTTTGTGTTGATGTTTTCAAACAGGTTCTTCTGAATTCCTACATTTAGCTATCGGGGAGAAGCAAGTCATAGAGCCAACTGGCAAGTCTTGACTAATTTGTTTATGGCTTTCACAACTTCTATTACAGGATGTATGTTTGGTGTTCTTGTCCTGGAAGCTAGTGCTGCAGCTTAACAGTGCTGTAGGATTTCTTTTAAGAATGTCTGTATAGATGTGATCACTTGAGGAGCTCAGTATTTGCCTGTGCATACATATGTGGGCCCCTCAGTTTAAGAATGTAATAAATAAAGGGATGAACTATTTGTTAACCATATAAATGATCAATGCTGGAGTCATGATCAAGTCAGACAATGCCATTCAATGATAAGACCATGTAACATCCTGTTTTGAGCAGTATGTACTTAGTTTTAAGCTTGTTAGGCAGAAATCTACAGAAGTTGGGCAGCTGGTTCGACACCCACTGAGCCTGCCAGAAACCAGGTTAAAGACAAGGAAGACTATCAACATCCTCACAAGAGACTCCAGACCAGGATGCCGACCCTTATCAGGAACTCACACTGGCACAGCCAGCAGGGTGCATTCTATGCATGAGGAATTGGCTGTTACAGTTGCGACATACCTCCACCTTAAAAGAAGAGAGTGGAACCTTATTCAATGTGTGCTGTTGTGGAGCAGGAGACTCCCAGCCACCCAGTGCGCTGCTTTGGCTTATTTTACCCGCAATAAAATTTCTTATACTTAAAACTCTTGATTGGCGTGGAAAGTGTTTGTAACAAGAATGATGTTGAGTATGTGGCACGGTTGGTAGCACATAAGACTCTTACTGGGAAGGTTGTGAGTTCAAGCCTGCAGTGGGCAGGAGTGTTCTCTCTGGGCCAGGGGAAGTTTAGGCTTGAGGTGAGGAGAAAGTTCTTCACGAAGAGAGTCATTCACCATTGGAATGGGCTGCCCAGGGAGGTGGTGGAGTTACCATCCCTGGAGGTGTTCAAGAGGGCACTGGACGTGGCACTTGGTGCCATGGTCTAGTCATGGGGTCTGTGGTGACAGGTTGGACTCCATGATCTTCAAGGTCTCTTCCAACTTTAGTGATACTGTGATACTTCTGGAATGTGTCCAGAGAAGGGCAGCAAAGCTGGGGAGGGGTCTGGAGCACAGCCCTGTAAGGAGAGGCTGAGGGAGCTGGGGTTGTTTAGCCTGGAGAAGAGGAGACTCAGGGGAGACCTCATTGCTCTCTACAACTCCCTGAAGGGAGGTTGTAGCCAGGTGGAGGTCTGTCCCTTCTCCCAGGCAACCTGTGATAGAGCAAGAGGACACAGTCTCAAGCTGTGCCAGGGGAGGTTTAGGCTAGATGTTAAGAAGAAATGCTTCAGAGAAAGAGAGATTGGCCATTGGAATGGGCTCCACAGGGAGAGGTGGAGTCACTGTCACTGGAGGTGTTTAAAAAGAACCTGGATGAGGCACTTGGTGCCATGGTTGTGTTGATTAGATGGTATTAGGTGATAGGTTGGACTTGATGATCTTGAAGGTCTTTTCCAACCTGGTTAATTCTGTATATGCTGTATGTTCATTGGAATGAAAGCAATCGCTGAAAAGCCACTCTGCCATTGAGGTACAGTAGGATTAGCATTGAGGAACATCTGTGTTTTACTGAAGTAGCTGAAGTTATTAATTTCTGTAGCTTTACATATTGCCATTCAAGGACGCTGTAGAGAGGCTGGTGCTGGTCTCTTCTTGCAGGTAATTAGTAATAGAACAAGAGAGAACAGCTTCAAGCTGTTTAGTCTGGACATTAGGAAAATTTTTTTTCAGGGCAAGAGTGGTCAGGCATTGGAATGTGCTCCCCAGGGAGGTGGTGGAGTCACCAAACCTGGATGTATTTAAAGGTGGCTTGGATGTGGTGCTTGGGGATATGGTTTAGGGGTGACGCTTGTGGAGTAGGATTCTGGGTTGGACTTGGTGATCCTGAGGGCCTTTTCCAACCTGTGTGTTTCTGTAATTTCAAAGAGATAAATCCAAAAAACAACAGTAATGTCCTATGTTAAATATTTCCTGCGAATGAAGCTCTAGGCTTGGCAGAGTCGGGGGGGTTGGTGGGGGGTGGTGAACCCCAAACAACACTTTTCGTGGCCGCTGAAGTTCTTGGAAAAAGTAAAAATACAAATATTAAATAATTACCTTTTTTGGTTTTTTGTTTGTTTGTTTGTTTGCTGTGAAGTGAGGAAACAAGATACTTATTTTCACACTGCACCTGTTTCTGTGTGCCTTCCAGCCATATGCAATATGATTCCTATCAGGCCACACATTGCTAATGGTGAGGTTTTCTTCTCTCCTTAGAATGAAAATTACACATAAGTTTTTCCACTTACATGTATGTATTTTAAAGTGTACCAAAAACTGTCCTGTTTGCCTTCAGCATAAAAGGGGAGGCTGAAGGCTGGTAAGCCTTTAATAGCAGAGCTTTTTGTTGTTCTTTAGACTTACAAAGCCTCCTTCTACTGTTTTCAGTGTGCTCCTGTGCAAGTGTGGTTTTCCCTTTGCTCTTACCCTCATTAATTCCTATTGTGCCTAACTACACAAGTCTCAGGATAAGTACTGAGACTTCATTAAATGTCCTTAGATTTAAATGCATTCTAACACTTTGCTCCCTCATGCTTTTCTCTTGTACACCTTCCAGAAATCATTTTTGGCTAGTTTGTCCTTGAGGCCTTTGGGCAGCTGTTGAGCAGCTCCATTTTGGTAAATGGGTCTATTTGTTTAGCCAAGGCGTAGACAGAAGAATAGGGGATGTATGGCTTGCTCTGGGACCTTTACCCACGGGTTTCCAGATCCTGATGACACGTGTATTGTGGAGTGACATTTTGGAAGGACCTGATGGGACATGCTTATCATGAGAAGATGACCAGTAGATCTTGTTTCCATTCCCCCATTAATGTATGGAGCATTTTTCAAGATGACATGAGAAACAGACTGAGAAAGTGCCACTGCTCTTCACTATAGACAAATGCATGCTTGGACCTGTTCTAAAGGGTGCCATGGAAACAGGATTTGTTCCTCAACAGTCTGGTATTATGCTGAAATAACTTGTATGAAATGAGTATGAGCTCAAGCTTAAGGCTGGACTCATGCTTAAAAAGCAATTCTGAAGTAGCCATAGTAACCACTCAACTAGCAGAGCTGAGTTTTCAGAAGTACTTTGTGCCCCTAGAATGCAAGCACCATTAATAGCACCTTATCTTGGTGAGACTTGTATCTGTACACTACAAAAACAGAGGTTTTATATGGAAAGACTAATAACTCATTTTAGAGGAGTCAAAAGTCCACAGTAAGTAAAGTAATAAAAATCAGCACTATTAGGAATTTATGTCTGCCAAACTTCTCTCATACCCTCCCCCCGTCCTCCCCAGTTAGGAAGCTTATAAAATTCCTTATGGAATTAATTAATATTACATTGAAACTACTGGCTACAAGTTTTAGTATACCACAGGTCAGTGTGATAGCCCAGTCCTCTACTGTCTTAAAACGATGCATGTGGCAGGACTGAGCTGATAGGCCTTAATGATGTAAGCAAGGTGTGACTTACCCGGCGTTGAACAGACAGGGTGATGGACTTAAGAGCTCTGGAGGAGAGCTGCTGACTTAACAAAGAAAAGACAGTATTGCTCAGGAGGCAGGGATTCCCTCTTCCACAGAATCACCAAGGTTGGAAGAGACCTCAAAGATCATCCTGTCCCACCTATCACCACAGACCCCATGACTAAACCATGGCTTTAAACCTACGAGTCATGTAACAGATGTACTGTGTGGTGGTTTGGCCCTGGCTAGGGGCCAAATGCCCACCAAAGCCACTCTATTACTACCCCTTAAATGGACAGGGGAGAGGGGAAAATATAACAAAAGCCAGCTATAAGATAGAATCAATTTCATAATAATGATAAGCAAAGCAATAGACTGTGTGGAAGCAAAAACAGAGAGTGCTGCTAGTCTCTATGGCCCATCAGCAGATGGTGGTCTGTCTCGGGCAGCAGGGCTCTCTATGCTTAGGGGCTCCTTAGGAGGACAGATGCCATGCATGAATTCCCACCACCCCCCAACTTCCTTCTTTCACTTTGTTCTTATATTTGAGCTGACTTCATATGACATGGAATAATCCCTTGGCCAGTTTGGGTCAGCTGTCTCAGCTGTGTCCCCTTTGTGTACTCTTGGTGTGGGGAAGTCTTGGAAAAGCACAGCCTGGGTGCTGGGCTCAGCAGTAGCCAAAACTGCAGTGTTACCAACGCTCAGCTACAGCACTGCAAAGCACAGCACTAGAAAGATGTTCTGAGGAGAATTAACACCAGCTCAGCCCTAACCCAATATGTACTGTAGGGTGCTGGTGCCCACTCCATGTCCTCCAGAGGTCACAGTCTCAAGCTGCGGCGGGGGAAGTTTAGACTCGAGGTGAGGAGAAAGTTCTTCACCAAGAGAGACATTCACCATTGGAATGGGCTGCCCAGAGAGGTGGTGGAGTCACCATCCCTGGATGTGTTCAGGAGGGCATTGGACATGGTACTCAGTGCCATGGTCTAGTCATGAGGTCTGGGGTGATAGGTTGAACTTGATGGTCTTTGAGGTCTCTTCCATCCTTGGTGATACTATGATTTGGAGAGACTGCTGCCACCCCATCTGTCAAAAGGGTATAGAAGGACCATGACTTCCAGGGCCTACATAACTGCATCTACCACAGAACACCCTGCTGGGATGTACAAGCACCATTGGACTTGGAATATGCCTGCAAGATCATCACTGGATCCAAGGAATGATGAAATCTTTTGGTTTCTCTGACTTCCTAATTTACCTCTCTCTCTCTCTCTATTTCCCCCTCCCCTTCTCTTTCTTCCCATTTTCCCTGTTCCAGTCCATTACTGAAAGTTTTCATTGGCTCTAACAAACCCAACTTATCAGCCGTTTGCTGTCACTTCACTCCAAGCTCCTTGGGGAGCTCTCTCAAATTGCTGGAAGACACAGATCCCCTTTTATCCTAAATTCCCGGACGCAAGTTTCCCTCTCCCTTTCCCCATTGGCTAAGGTACTCAGGATTTAGTCTTTCCCAAAATAGAATCATAGAATCAATAAGGTTGGAAAAGACCTCAAAGATCATCAAGTCCAACCTGTCACCACAGACCTCATGACTACTAAACCATGGCACCAAGTGCCATATCAAATCCCCTCTTGAACACCTCTGGGGATTGACTCCACCACCTCCCTGGGCAGCCCATTCCAATGGTTAACGACTCTCTCTGTGAAGCGCTTTCTCCTCACCTTGAGCCTAAACTATCCCTGGCACAGCTTGAGACTCTGTCCTCTTGTTCTAGTTGCCTGGGAGAAGAGACCAAACCCCTCCTGGCTACAACCACCCTTCAGGTAGTTGTAGAGAGCAATAAGGTCTCCCCTGAGCCTCCTCTTCTTCAGGCTAAGGAACCCCAGCTCCCTCAGCCTCTCCTCATAGGGCTTGAGGGCTTCAAACCGCTCACCTGCTTTGTTGCCATTCTTGGGACATGTTCCAGCAATCAATATCTTTCCTAAACTGAGGGGCCCAGAACTGGACACAATACTCAAGGTGTGGTATAACCAGTGCAGTGTATAACCAGTGCACTGTACAGGAGCAGAAGGACCTCCCTGCTCCTGCTGGCCACACTGTTCCTGATGCAGGCCAGGATGCCATTGGCCCTCCTGGCTGCCTGGGCACACTGCTGGCTCATGTTCAGCCTACCATCCACTCAGTGCCCCCAGGTCCCTCTCTGCCTGGCCACTCTCCAGCCATTCTGACCCCAGCCTCTAGCACTGCATGGGGTTTCTGTGGCCAATGTGCAGAACCTGGCACTTGGATGTGTTCAATCTCATGCCCCTGGACTCTGCCCATCTGTCCAGCCTGCCGAGGTCCCTCTGCAAAGCCTCTCTACCCTCCAGCAGATCAACTCCTGCCCCCAGCCTGGTGTCATCCACAAATTTACTGATGATGGACTCAATGCCCTCATCCAGATCATCAATAAAGATGTTGAAGAGCATGGGGCCCAGCACTGATCCTTGGGGCACACCACTAGTGCCTGGCTGCCAGCTGGATGTGGCACCATTCACCACCACTCTCTGGGCTCGGCCCTCCAGTCAATTCCTAACCCATCTCAGAGTGCTGCTGTCCAAGTCATGGGCTGCCAGCTTGGCCAGGAGTTTGCTGTGGGGGACAGTGCCAAAAGGCCTTGCTGGTAGACCACATCCACAGCCTGCCCCACATCCACCAGGCAGTCACCTGATCGTAGAAGGAGATCAGGTTGGTCAGGCAGGACCTGCCCTTCCTAAATCCATGCTGGCTGGGCCTGATCCCTTGGCCATCCTGTAAGTGCTGTGTGATCGCACTCAAGATGACCTGTTCCATAATCTTGCCTGGCACTGAGGTCAGGCTGACAGGCCTATAATTCCCTGGCTCTTCCAGCCGGCCCTTCTTGTGGATGGGCATCACGTTGGCCAGCTTCCAGTCTTCTGGGACCCTTCCAGTGAGCCAGGACTGCTGAAAAATGATGGAGAGTGGCTTGGCCAACTCATCTGCCAGCTCTCTCAGCACCCTAGGATGGATCCCATCCGGTCCCATGGACTTGTGGGGGTTCAAGCGGCTGAGAAGATCCCTAATAATCCCATCCTGGAACAGAGGAGAACTGTGCTGCTCCCTGGCTCCTTCTGCCAGCTCTGCAGGCCAGCTGTCTGGAAGATGTTCTGTCCTGCTAGTAAAAATTGAGGCAAAGAAGGTGTTAAGTACCTCTGCCTTTTCCTCATCCTTTGTTATAAGGTTCCCCTCCATGTCCACCAAGCAGTGGAGGTTGTCCTTGCCCCTCCTCTTGCTATTAATATGTTTATAGAAGGACTTTTTGTTGTCCTTCACAGCAGAGGCCAGTCTAAGCTCTAAATGGGCTTTAGCCTCCCTAATTTTCTTCCTACATGACCTAGCAACATCCTTAAACATTCTATGGGTTGCCTCACCTTTCTTCCAAAGATGCTACACCCTCTTTACTTCTTTTCTGCTCAAGATCTGTGGAAAAATTTTAAAGGCATACCCTAAAACTAACATGGATGACCTCAAACTACCAGAGATCTTCCTAGGTTCCAGGCAGATGTTACTTGCCATAAGGTAGTGGCTGAAATATGCAGTCATGAGCCACTCCACACCCATGTCTGCACTCAATCACACTGTAGCCAGTGCTGTGGAGGTAAAGATATTGAGAATCAATGATATTGGAGGTCTTACTTTGTTTAATATCTGAGACACTTGGTTCTTCTCTCCCACCCCCAGTAATGTTCACTAGGTCTTGGCTTCCAGTTCTCAACAGGAAGCTGACTGAAAGCCCAAATGCGTCAAGTAGTCAAGTTTGGTGGTTTGAGCTGTGCAGCTGCTTGCAACTACCAACCCTGGACACTATCAGCCAAGGTCCCAGAGGCCATTCCCCTGGCATTTGTCTTCAACCGTTCCTTAATCTCCAAGATCTCCCTTCTCTTCACAAATTGCATCAGGCTGGAAGGAACCCTCAAAGATCATGTTGTCCACCCCCTCTGCAGTGAGCAGGGACATCTCCAACCAGATCAGGTTGCCCAGGACCACCTCAGATCTGATCTTGACTGTCTTTGGGGACAGGGCCTCAACTGCATCCCTGGGCAGCCTGTTCCGGCATTTCACAACCCCCAGGCAGCCTGTTTCAGTATTATACCACTCCCCTTGTAAAGAACTTCCTTCCAATGTCCAACCTAAATCCACCCTGCTCCACTTTACAATCATTGCTCTCATCCTATTGCTGCAAGTCCTTTTAAACTGTCATTCATAGAATTGTTAGGGTTGGAAGAGACCTCAAGTTTCAACCCCCCTGCCATGGGTAGGGACACCTCACACTACATCAGGTTGCTCAGATGCACATCCAGCCTGGCATTACAAACCTCTAGGGATGAGGATGAGGCTTCCACCACCTCCCTGGGCAACCTGTTCCAGTGTCTCACCACCAGGGTGAAAAACTTCATCCTAACATCCAAGCTGAATCCTAACATCCAAGCTGAATCCAATCCAGCCCTCCTGTAGGTACTTTTCAGATATTGCTACGTAGCTATAAGTTCTCCTCAGAGCCTTCTCCAGACTGAATAGCCCAAACTCCCTCAGCTTGTCTTCACTTGAGAGGTGCTCCAGCCCTCTGATAATTTTTATGGCCTTCCTCTGGACCAACTCTGGCACATCCATGTCTCTCTTGTGCTGGGGGCCCCAGAGCTGGACACAGTACTCCAAGTGAGGTCTCACCAGAGCAAAGTAGAGGGAAAGAATCACCTCTCAGTCTCCTTGTCACACTTCTTTCGATGCAGCCTAAGATGTCATTTGCCTTCTGGGCTGCAAGAGCATATTGTTGGCTCACATCCAGTTTCTAGTCCACTAGAACTCCCAGGCCCTTTTACTGCAGGGCTGCTCCCCAATTTTATCATCCTCCAGCCTGTGTTGATATCAAAGATTGCCTTTACTTAGGTGCAGGACCTTGCACTTTGCCTTATTGAACCTCACAAGATTCTCCTCAGCCCAGCTCTCCAGCCTGTCCAGGTCCCTCTGGATGGAATCCCGTCCTTCGGTCTTATCAATCCCACCACTCAGCTTGGCATCAGCTTCAGATTTGCTGAGGCTGCATTTCCAGGGTATTTTCTCCAGTCAGGACCTTCTTCATCTTCTCCCTGGCCTCCTAAGCCCTTTAGTTTTCCCAGTCTAAATAACCTATGTGGAGAATCACAAGACATAACCTCCTAATGGTGTAGGTGCCTATTTTTTTCAGTTAGTTCAGATGGTATCAAAATTTAGAGGCAGCTATTTCCAGTTGTAGCTAGCAAGTATCCCAGAATCATTGATTTGGAAGTGATCTCCTGAGATCATCTAGCCCAGCTTCCCTGCTGAAGTAAGGTCAGTGAAAGCAGATTAGCCTAGGAGAGGGTAACGTTGGATTTTTAATATCACCAAGGATGAGGACTCCACAAACACCTCAGTCTCTTTGAGAAATCTGTTTCAGTGTTTGTCCAACCTTAAGATAATGAGAAAAAAGTCCACTTGGAATGCCATGTGTTTTAAATTGTGCCCATTATGTCTTGGCCTGTAACTATGTACTGAGAAAAGTCTGGCTCCCTTGTCTTTGTTGCCTCTCACTAGGCATCTGTACACATGGACAAGTTTTTTCTCTCATTGTCCTTTCATTCCCCACCTTCCAAGGCATTTTGTCCAGGATGGACACTATCATCTCCTTCACATCTCATGTGCTCCAAGCTTGTATTTGTAGCTCCCTGCTGAACTTGCTCCTCGACCTGAACTCAGCCCTGAAGATGTGGCCTCACCATTGCTGAGCAGAAGAGCTGCCTCCTGCAAACCACTGACAATGTTCTTCCTAACACAGTCCAGGTTGGTCCATGATAGACATTGTTGAGTCATGGTCAGCTTGTTGTCCATCAGTACCCTAAGGTTAATCTCTGCAGAGCTGCCTTCCAGTTGCACACCTAGTGTATGCAACACTGTGTGGTGTGGTCTCTTCTCCCAGGCAACCAGCACCAGAACAAGAGGACACAGTCTCAAGCAGCACCAGGGGAGGTTTAGGCTGGATGTTAGGAAGAAGTTCTTCACAGAAAGAGTGATTGGCCATTGGAATGTGCTGCCCAGGGAGGTGGTGGAGTCACCATCACTGGAGGTGTTTAGGAAGAGACTGGGTGAGGCACTTGGTGTCATGGTTTAGTTGATTAAATGATGTTGGGTGATGGGTTGGACTTGATCTTCTTGAAGATCTATTCTAACCTGGTCTGGTCAGGTCTGGTCTGCTCTATTCTATTCTTCCTGTGTGCAGGACTTGGCATTTCTCCTCGTTGATGATGTTCTTGTCAGCCCTTTTCTCCAGCGTGTTGAGGTCCTTCTGTAGCAGCACTGTCTGGTGCAGGATCTGTTCCTCCATGTTGTGTATCATTTGCAGCCTTTGTGATGGTGCACTCTTCCATCATCCATGTCATTAATGAACAGGTCAAGTAGCCTTGCCCACATTACTGCTGCAGTCAGAATTTACAGTGTAAGTCCTACCTTTGGATTAGGTTCTAAGGCAGCTCTAACCAGAAAAGCCCATTACTTCTGCATTAAAATCAGCCCTTTACCTTATAGTAAAGAGGTAAAAAACTGATGCCCAGCCTGCAGGTGCCAGATGCAGTGACTAGAAATGTCATTTCAAAGGCCAAATCAGACTGAATCTTCACTTGTCTCTCTTGCACTTGCACACACACACTGGCACAGTATATGTATGTATGTATGTATAAGCATAGCCAGCAGGGCAAGGGAGGTGATTCTCCCCCTCTACTCAGCTCTGGTGAGACCCCACCGGGAGTACTGTGTCCAGCTCTGGAGTCCCTGTTACAAGAAGGATCTGGAGGTGCTGGAAGCTGCCCAGAGAAGGGCCACAAGGATGAGCAGAGGGCTGGAGCTCCTCACCTATGAGGACAGATTGAGAGAATTGGGGTGGTTCAGAGTGGAGAAGAGAAGGCTCCAAGAAGACCTTTTTGTAGCCTTCCAGTATCTGAAGGGGGCTACAAGAAAGCTGGGGAGGGACTTTTTAGGGTGTCAGGGAGTGATAGGACTAGGGGGCATGGAGAAAAACCAGAACTGGGTAGATTGAGATTGGATGTTAGGAAGAAGTTCTTCCCCATGAGGGTGTTGAGACACTGGAACAGGTTGCCCAGGGAGGTGGTGGAAGCTTCATCCCTGGAAGTTTTTAAGGCCAGGCTGGAGTGTCTCTGAGCAACCTGATGTAGTGTGAGGTGTCCCTGCCCATGGCAGGGGGGTTGGAACTGGATGATTCTTGTGGTCTCTTCCAATCCTAACAATTCTACGATTCTGTGTATGCAGCGCACGGGTCCATCTGTGGGTTAAGGAAGGCAAGCGGCGGCCCGGCGCGGCGGACGCAAACACGCGCGGCGAGCAGCTGCAGTGCGGCAGGACGGCCGCTGGAGGGCGGTGGTGCCCTGTCAGTCACAGGGGCGCTCCCGCTGCTTTCCCTTCGCTGCGCGGGGCCGCCCTGCATCCGGCGCTGCCCTGCATCCGGCGCTCCTAGGGGCGTCTCCTGAGGCAGGTATGGCAGCAGGGAAATGATGCTGAAAGTCCTCGTCCTGGCCGAGTGCAGTGCTGCAATAAAAACCTGTGGGTGGTCTTTCTGTTGTGGTTTTGTCTGTTTGTTTTTTTCCGTGAATCCGATTAATCCTACTTCTTTGTTACCATAAGTAACAAAATTTAGCTAAGAAAAGCTCTTGGGCATCTGCAATAAAAACGTAGTAGTTTGGAGGCATAATATACAACCCAAGTGTTCAAAGTGGGACACCCAAATGTGTGTCAGGCTTGCTGGTTCTCTATTGATCAACCTGGGTTTGTTACTGGCTTGGGTTTGCATTTACTGTGCAGAATGGAACTTACTAATTCTTGATCAATAAATAAGGCTTGCACTTCACCAGATGACTCAGAATAAGATATGACAAAACCAATGAAACTATCCATCCCTTTGACCTAAAATCAAATGTTTCTGTACCTCTGGAGGGGCTAAGCCAGTGCTACCTTATGTTTGGAGTGGGTCAAAGCACGTTTTAGAATGTGTGGGTGTTGTTTCTGTAAGTTAACTCCAGGTGTGGATTCTAGTTTGGGGTCATCCTTTTTGTTTGCAGGACACATGAAAGGCCATGGTAAGCAAAAGGTAAGGTGGGTGTGAGAGAGAATGAAGTAGTGAAGGAATTACTAAACTGTCTGGAAAAAAAAACACATTTCTTCTGAGCTCCCCCTAGAGAGCTTTTAAACAAAACCTTTAACTTATAAATGCCAGTGAAATATTCCATCTCAAGAAAGCAATAAAGCTCAAAAACTCCTTTTTAGACATAGACGAGCTCTTGATAGAATGTTTTGTTTTCAAAATTCCTAACTTGACAAGAAAGACCATCCAGAACTAGATATAGGTAGACTTCTTAACAACTTCTGAAGCAGAATGGGTTTTGGAGAGCAAACAGAATTATTTATGAGGTAATAAGGCAAAGTGTCACAGTTCTGGGGTTTCTCCCCCAGGAATCAGGTTCTAGATGAGAAAAGGGAGACTTTGCTGACAATGTTTTTGCAATTAATTCCTAATGGAACTAAGTACATCAGCTCCTTGTCATAATGTTTATTAACTTCAGTAACTAGGATCGAGTGATTAAGCCTCTTAGTAGGTTTCTTCCTCACAGTTTTCAATGTGGCAGTCAATATTTGGAATTCTCTTGCCAGTAATCTTCTGAAGTTCACTCCTTGGGCTAACCTAATTACCCATGAAATTGGATGAAGCATAGGATGTAGAGGAGGCTTACCTGGAGTTTTTGAACTACATATTCACAGCATTGTCTTTTCACCCAACCTCAGCTTTACACAGCTGAGCAGTAAGGTAGTTTCACTGAATGGTTTCAAACACCATTTCCCTGTATGTCATTTTGGTCCTTTAATGCACGTGCTTATAATGGCATTCTTTTGCTGATTTCATCAGAAGTCACATTTCTTGGTAGATTCTGAGGAAAGCTGTATGAGCAACCCCATTGCCGTGTTTTAACCCCAGCTGGCGACTGAGCACACATGGATGCTTGCTCACTCCCCCCTTCGGTAGAATGAGGGAGAGAATCAGAAGGGTAAAAGTGAGAAAACGTGTGGTTGGCATAAAGACGGTTTAATAGGTAAAGCAAAAGGTGCAAACACAAGCAAGATAAAACAAAGAGATCATTCATCACTTCCCTTCAGTGGGTAGGTGTTCAGCCATCCATAAGAGAGCAGGGCTCCATCTAGCATAATGGTTATTGGGGAAGGCAAACATCATTCTGAATGCCTCCCTCTTTCTTCTATCAGCATTATATGCTGAGTATGATGCCCGGGTATGGAGCGTCCCTGTGGTCAGTCGGAGTCAGCTGTCTCAGCTGAGCCCACTTCCAGCTTCTTACACACACATTGTCTACTCACTGGTGGGTGAGAAGCAGAAGAGGCCTTGACTCTATTAGCACTGATCAGCAACAAGGAAAACATCCCTGTGTTATTAGCACTCTTTGCAGCACAAATCTAAACCTTAGCCCCAATTACTATGAAGAGGCACCAGTACAGGTTAGGGAATGCCCTGCTGAAAAGCAGCTCTGCAGGGAAAGACCTTGGAATCCTAGCAGAGAGCAAGTTTTCCCTGGGACAGCAATGTGCCTTTGTGGCCAAGAGAGCCAATGGGATCCTGGGGGGTATCAAGGAAAGTGTGGCCAGCAGGGCTAGGGAGGTTCTTCTCCCCCTCTACTCTGCCCTGGTGAGACCAACCTGCAATACTGTGTCCAGTTTTGGGCTCCCCAGTTCAAGAGGGACAGGGATCTGCTGGGGAGAGTCCAAGGGAGAGCCATGAGGACAATTGGGCAACTTGATCACCTCCCCTATGAAGAGAGACAGAGTCATGGGGCTGTTTAGTCTTGAAAAGAGAAGAGTGAGAGATCTGATCAACGTGTATAAATATCTGAAGAGTGGGTGTCAAGTGGAGGGGGCCAAGCTCTTTTCAGTAGTGTGCAGTAATAAGCCAAGGGACACCAGGTACAAGCTGGAACATAGAAGATTTCACCTCAACATGAGGAGAAACTTCTTTACAGTGAGGAGCACTGGAACAGGCTGCCCAGAGAGGTTGTGGAGTCTTCCTCTCTGGAGACTTTCAAAACCCACTTGGCTGCATTCCTGTGCAGACTACCCTGGGTAATCCTTCTCTGACAGGGGGGTTGGACTGGATAATCTCTGGAGGCCCCTTCCAACCTCTGATGTACTGTGATACTGAGAACTGGACTAGTGCAGCAGCATTATGAAACATTAGTCATGAGTCTTATCAGGTTGGTTTATATTGTTAGGAACATGGATTCTGTCATTTTTAATTCAGGTTTCTAAGCAGTAGGTGTCTTCTTACTTTACCATTATAGTGAACTTTGGGCTTGAAAGCACCTGGCCTAGAAAAATGTTAAAACTTCTTTTCTACCTGTGCTCCTGCAGCAGTATTATTTTAATCTTTTTTTTTTTCCTTGAGCAGGCATATGGGTGAGTTCTGGTGTGAATACTGAAAATCTGAGAATGCTACATACTGCAAATCCTAGCTGGAATTTGAGTTTAGAATCTTTCTTGCAAGACTAGAAGTAGACAGACTGAAAGAGTTGGGGCTGTTCAGTCTGGAGAAGAGAAGGCTCCGAGGTGACCTCATTGTGGCCTTCCAGTATTTGAAGGGGTCCTACAAGAAGGCTGGGGAGGGACTTCTCAGGCTATCAGGTAGTGATAGGACTAGGGGGAATGGAATGAAGCTGGAGGTGGGGAGATTCAGGCTGGAGGTGAGGAGGAAGTTCTTCCCCATGAGAGTGGTGAAGCCCTGGAATGGGTTGTCCAGGGAGGTAGTTGGGGCCCCATCCCTGGAGGTGTTTAAGACCAGGCTGGATGAGGCTTTGGTCAGCCTGATTTAGTGCAGGGTGTCCCTGCCCATGGCAGAGGGGTTGGAACTAGATGATCCTTGTGGTCCCTTCCAGCCCTGACTGATACTATGATACTTTTATGAACCAGGAAGTGTGCTGCAAAATCAAATTATTAAAGAGTTCTTAGAAGCTGGATCAGTTCCATATCTCTCAGATACTTGTTGTGTACATTGGCACTGTACCAGTGAGAATCCAAAACAACCCTGAAAAATTAGATTGAAAACTGTCCAAGTTACTGTTCAAAGCAGTAAAAAGGAAGGAAAATTAATAGTTAATATTGACACACTATCCTTTAGTCACCTTACTCAGTATCACAATGTCATCAGGTTATGTGCTTAAGTTAAAATGAGTTAGAAGGATTTAGACAGGATTTAATTGAATGAATCTAAACCGAACTTTTGAAAGGAGGAGGGTTATTGATGACCCTAAATGTTGTGAGTCTGCGTAGAAACATCAGTGATGTGAAATACTGCTGAACATGAGCCAGCAGTGTGCCCAGGTGACCAACAAGGCCAATGGCATCCTGGCCTGCATCAAGAATAGTGTGGCCAGCAGGAGCAGGGAAATCATTGTGCCCTGTACTCAGCCCTGGTTAGGCCACACCTTCAGTACTGTGTCCATCTCCGAGCTTCTCAATTTAAGAAGGACATTGAGACTCTTGAACATGTCCAGAGAAGGGCAATGAGGCTGGGAAGAGACCTCGAGCACAAGCCCTATGAGGAGAGGCTGAGGGAGCTGGGATTGTTTAGCCTGGAGAAGAGGAGGCTCAGGGGAGACCTCATTGCTCTGTACAGCTACCTGAAGGGAGGTTGTAGCCAGGTGGGGGTTGGTCTCCTCTCTCTAGCTACCAGCACCAATACAAGAGGACACAGTCTCAAGCTGCACCAGGGGAAGTTTAGGCTTGAGGTGAGGAGAAAGTTCTTCACTCAGAGAGTCATTAGCCATTGGAATGAGCTGCCCAGGGAGGTGGTGGAGTCACCATCCCTGGAGGTGTTCAAGAGGGGATTGGACATGGCACTTGGTGCTGTGGTTTAGTTGTCATGAGGTCTGTGGTGACAAGTTGGAGTTGATGATCTTTGAGGTATTTTCCAACCTTATTGATTCTATGAAATACACTTTGAGTGGAATTAAGTATAGAGGTTGCTCAAGGAGCTGTAAGAGTATTTTTTTGAATTACTGGTGCTCACTCCTGAGGTTTGAATGGGAGCTACTAGGAGTAGGTGATATTTGAACTAGGTGAGGCACCTGCTTTGTTTATTTTAGTATCTATGGATTTGTGCCAGGACAGGTTTACCTAACAGCTGCTCATTCTACTTCTAATGTGATAATTGTGTCACACTGAAAAAGAAGAACATCCAGTGCATAAATATTTTTGTCTCTCTGTCTCTTGTGGTGCAAATAAGCAACTTTTGTAATATTCAAAACCACATGGGTGGTGAGGATAAAATATTTAATTTATTGTCTAATCTTTTCTCTTTATGCTGATTGCTTAGATTTTGCATATGAGAGCAGCTCTGTTTTAATAGGTGATTAAGTTTCAAGCCTTGTTAAATGTTACACAGAAAAAAAAAGGCAACCAACAAACCATAAGAAGACATAAAGAGCATTTAAACACTAGTTTGATAAAAATTATGTGTTTAACTTAATGATGATAACTCATTTGCTTAATGTGATTCATGTACTTATGCAACCATCTGAATCTGGGCTATGGAGAGACTGTCTTTGGAAAGAACTCCTATGGCACACAGTTTTGTTGCATTCATTATTGTATTTCTGAAAGGAATGCACTGCTGCAGGATGATAGGTCTTGGGCTAGTGCATTTTAAGTGTTGCTGTCTCTTTACCTTTGTGAAATATCTCACTCACAGTGTCACAGAGCATTAGAGGTTGGAAGAGACCTCCAGAGATCATCAGGTCCAACACCACTGCCAGAGCAGGATCACCCAGGATAGTCCACACAGGAATGCATTCAGGTGGGGTTTTGAAAGTCTCCACAGAAGGAGACTCCACAGTCTCTCTGGGCAGCCTGTCCCAGGGCTCTGTCACCCTCACTGTAAAGAAGCTTCTCCTCATGTTGAGGTGAAATCTTCTATGTTCCAGCTTGTACCTGGGGTTCCTTGGCTCATTATTTTGCACCACTGAAAAGAGCTGGGCCCCCTCCACTTGACACCCACCCCTCAGATAGACATTAATCAGATCCCCTCTCAGTCTTCTCTTCTCTAGCCTCAACAGCCCCAGGGCTCTTGTGTCACCAGGCTGGAGATTTCTCATTTAAGTGAGATAAAAATTTCCACTAATTAACATGGGCTTTAAATCTTCAGCATCCTCAGAGGAGTCGCAGACCCAGGTGCAATTCGAAGAAAATAAGGCTGCAATAATGAACAATAACACTGGGTTACACATTGTTCTGTATGGCAGATGAAGCCTTGCTAATGTTATAAACAGTGTTTGGTGAATCAGAACAGCACTCCTCAAATGCAATGATACCTTCCTGTTTATGTTTAGTCCTTACTAGTTTACCATACGTAATATAATCACAAAATAAAATATACTTAGAAATGGGACATGGGAATTGCAATATACCTCAGCTGTATGAAAGGTGAGAATAATCATGAAGGAAATCTAGGATGAATTGTCATGAGACAAAACACAAAGCATATAAGAGAGAGGAAAGACAACATTAATGTCAATTCTATGTTCTGACCATAGTTAGAAGCCTTGTAATTGTATTTTACCAAATCCAGCTGCTGCATAATAGTTGTTGCAACAACTTCCTTAAGAATTAATGAAGCAGTTTGTTGTGTTGACAGCATTTAAATAAGACTGCTAGAGAAGAATGCATCCTTCTTGTCATCTAAGAGAAGGAATTCCATGTACATCTAAAAGCTATTAGTTTTGAAGGCCAGATAAACTAGGATTGGTGGATCATAATTATGATAGGTAGAAAGTGAATATACCAAATATGTCTGGGCAGCCACATTTTGGTGTGTTTGGGTTTTGTGTTTGGTTTGTTTTTTAAGGTTTTAGCTCGGGCTGTGAAAGCCCACCCAAACCCATATCCTAAGCTCTTAAATGCTCCTCTTACCTGAGTCCATGACACCTACAGTGACAGCAACAATACACAGATCCAGTGCAAACAGGAAATGTGTATGTTGTGCAATGTTTAAAGCCATGGGCTGGAAGCTGTGTCGTAATACCAGTGGCAGCAGTGCATTCCTACCAGCAAAGAGATGAACTTTTTGTCTGTTCAGGAGCTTTCAAAAGCCTAAGTAATCAGGTCATGCTGTGGCTGCAGGCAAACACTGACCACAGTCCTGGAAAAATGTGTGGTGCGAGTTTAATACTTCACTGTGCTTATCTTACAGAATACACTTGAGCAAGTGCTACAAGTATTTCTCTAAGTCAGAGCTTAATGCTAAGCATATTACGAGTCCTATATTAGTGCATGTTTTAAGTGTTTTGCTGGATTAGCTGTGGAGAGTCTTGTTCAACATCTTTGTGGGTGACATGGACAGTGGCATTGAGTGCACCCTCAGCAAGGTTGCTGATGACACCAAGCTGTGTGGTGCAGCAGACACGCTGGAGGGAAGGGATGCCATCCAGAGGGACCTGGACAGGCTGGAGAGGTGGGCACAAGCCAACCTCATGAGCTTCAACAAGACCAAGTGCAGGGTCCTGCATCTGGGTCGAGGCAATCCCAGGCACAAATCCAGGCTGGGCAGTGACTGGCTGGAGAGCAGCCCTGAGGAGAGAGACTTGGGGGTGCTGGTGGACGAGAAGCTCAACATGAGCTCTCAATGTGCACTTGCAGCCCGGAAAGCCAATCAGATCCTGGGCTGCATCAGGAGAAGTGTGGCCAGCAGGTCAAGGGAGGTGATTCTCCCCCTCTACTCAGCTCTGGTGAGACCCCACTGTAAAGGTCTAATGTCTCGATCCAGAGAGGGAGAGAGATTCAGGTTTTCAATGAATATTCCCGTGTTGTGAAATTAGAGGCACAAACGAGGCCAAAATATCAACAGCTAGACTATTTACTACATAAATACAGTGGATGGACATAAATAAAGTGGATGGATCAGAAGGGGAGAGAGAGAAAATAGAGAAGAAAGAAAAGGAAAGGAATTCTATTACCACACCCCTCACCACCCCCCAAGACAGTTTGAGTCTGTGGAGGAAAGGTAAACGGTGCTGCAGGAGATGTTGGGTTTGTAGAGGAACGGTGCTGAGGCTTTGGCTGTAGAAGGGATGTGGTCCTCTGGGCAGCTTCTTCAGCTCCATGAGTTGCAGCAGGCGGAACTTAGGGCACAGAGAGAGGGTTTACAGAGTCCAAGATCCGTTGTGTTGGCCCCATGATGTTTCCAGCGTGTGGTGCTGCATTTTGCTTCTCCAGTTTTCTTCTCCGTTTTTCTTCTCCAAGCCAGTAGTTGCTCCAGTCTTTTATACAGTTTTTTTAGTCCTCAGGCAAGTGTCCAGGTGTTGTTCCCCAGGATATCGTTCTGGGAAATCATCCTTAGGTAAGTGTCTAGGTATCTTCCCCAGGAAAATCTTTTTGTGTACTCAGGTGAGTTTGGGCAGGGTCTGGATGGAGGGGGGAGGAGGCCTCCACCTCCTCCTGCTCCATCTACCTACCCACACACCCTTTACACATCAGGGAATCCATTATCCTTTCCTGAGGTATCTGATGGCTGGAAATGATCTTGTCCTGAAGGCATGATGGCTGGGCCCTTGGACCATTGTTGTAGGCCAGCTGCAGTCCCCTGAGCAAGGTTATCTTTGCACCTTCCAAGAGTCCTTCCAGTGGCTCTGCCCAACACACATCAGCTATTGTCTGGGCAAGCAGCAAGTGATTTTATCTTTGTTGAGTCACACCAGGAGAGACAAGCTTTAGTCTCTCACACCCACCTGGAGTACTGCAGCCAGTTCTGGAGTCCCTATTACAAGAGGGGATCTGGAGGTGCTGGAAGGTGTCCAGAGAAGGGCCACGAGGATGATCAGAGGGCTGGAGCACCTCTCCTGTGAGGACAGACTGAAGGAGTTGGGGCTGTTCAGCCTGGAGAAGAGAAGGCTCCGAGGTGACCTCATTGTGGCCTTCCAGTATCTGAAGGGGGCCTACAAGAAGGCTGGGGAGGGACTTCTCAGGCTATCAGAGATTCAGGCTAGATGTGAGGAGGAAGTTCTTCACCATGAGGGTGGTGAGGCCCTAGAATGGGTTGTTGAGGGAGGTGGTTGAGGCCCCATCCCTGGAGGTGTTTACGACCAGGCTGGATGAGGCTCTGGCCAGCCTGATCTAGTGTAGAGTGCCCCTGCCCATGGCAGGGGGGTTGGAACTAGATGATCCTTGTGGTCCCTTCCAACCCTAACTGAAACTATGAAATTATGAAAAGGGCTGTAACTGAGGCACAACAGCAGAGATTTATACAATACAATACACCACCAGGTTGGAGGGGACCTTCACGATCATTGCGTCCAACCCATCAACCAATCCAACCCACCTCAATACAGTACAACACAATACTGACTCCAGGGGCCTGCAGGTAAAAGCAATGTAGTTAGCATCACATCCTCTGGCTAGCAGCTCCTGCTCCACCACCATTCCTGCACCCAGCCCAGAGCTGGGGGCAAGACCCTCACCAGCCAAGACACCACCCAGAGGAGCTCAGCCCCAGCAAGCAGCCCCAGCCAGCACCCGTGGGTTGTATTGGAGGAGTCATCAATCCTGGCCCTAACAACCGGGGGGCCACCAGGCCCCCCGGCCTTTGTTGTCACCACCACCATCACCCAGTGTGCTCCATGGGCACTCACCAGAGATGAGAGGAGGATCCTCCAGCCCAGATGGGCTCAGCTTAGGGCTTCTGCCTCTCCTGGGGGGGATTAAATAGGGGAGTGGGTGGGGAGGGCAAAGTGACCACACCTGGGGTGGAAGGAGACTCCAATAGAGCACAGGTGCTCTGGGTTTGAGGGGAAAGGGGGGGAAATGGGGTAGGTGAGGGACTTCTAGGGTGTCAGGTGATGATAGGACTGGGGGGAATGGAAAAAAAACAACTAGAAATGGGTAGATTCAAACTGGATGTCAGGAAGAAGTTCTTCCCCATGAGGGTAGTGAGAGACTGGCACAGGTTGCCCAGGGAGGTGCTGGAAGCTTCATCCCTGGAGGTATTTAAGGCCAAGCTGGATGTGGCTCTGGGCAACCTGCTCTAGTGGGAGATGTCCCTGCCCATGGCAGGGGGGTGGAACTAGATGATCCTTGAGGTCCCCTCCAACCCCAACAATTCTATGATTCTAAAACAATTTTACAGTTTAGGCTGGAAGAAATTCTTCCCAGAGAGAGATTGGCCCTTGGAACGTGCTGCCCAGGGAGGTGGTGGAGTCACCATCACTGCAGGTGTTTAGGAAGAGCTTGGATGAGGCACTTGGTGCCATGGGTTAGTTGATGAGATGGTGCTGGGTGATGGGTTGGACTTGATGATCTTGAAGGTCTTTTCCAACCTGGTTAATTCTGTGGTTCTACTGATTCTGAGTGCAAGCTTGGGTTTATAGGACTAGAGCACTGACTCAACCTTCATTTTTTTTAAAAAGTAAATTGTTAAAAAATAAAAGTATGCACTTGCCTTAGCATGAGTTGCACTTAGAATCCTTGCAACAAGCATGTGTTTCACTGTAGAGAAGGGTGTGGGTGAAAACATGCAAATACAAGGTCAAGGGAGGTGATTCTCCCCGTCTACTCCACTCTGCTGAGATCCCACCTGGAGTACTGCATCCAGTTCTGGAGCCCCTGTTACAAGAAGGATCTGGAGGTGCTAGAGTGTGTCCATAGAGGGGGTACAAGGATGATCAGAGGGCTGGAACTCCTCTCCTCTGAGGACAGATTGAGAGAATTGGGGCTGTTCAGTCTGGAGAAGAGAAGGCTCTGAGGAGACCTAATTGTGGCCTTCCAGTATCTGAAGGGGGCTACAAGAAAGCTGGGGAGGGACTTTGTAGGGTGTCAGGGAGTGATAGGACTGTGGGGAATGGGGCAAAACTAGAAATGGGTAGGTTCAGATTGGATGTCAGGAAGAAGTTCTTCCCCATGAGGGTGGTGAGACACTGGAACAGGTTGCCCAGGGAGGTGGTAGAAGCCTCATCTCTGGAGGCTTTTAAGGCCAGGCTGGATGTGGGACTGAGCAACCTGATGTAGTGTGAGGTGTCCCTGCCCATGGCAGGGGATTTGGAGCTAGATGATCCTTGAAGTCCCTTCCAATCCTAACAATTCTATGAATCTATGAAGCTGGGTTGTTACAGTTTAAACTGTAGTCAGTAAAAATATTAATGTCAATGACTTCCTGCTAGTTAATAAGATTCATAGTACCATATTGCCCAATTAAACTATGGAAATGGAGACATAGCTAGCTGTGGCATTAATTTTCAGCCTATTGTACGACACTCTTGCTATTCTAAGCCTATCTGAATGATGCTGTAGATATGAATCAGCAGGTCTTCAGCTTGTATTTTCATCTGAGGAAATGGTTTGGCCAAATTAATATTTTTGAAGTCACTTCTTTCCAGGAACTTTGTCATGCTGCTTTTAGTCTCACTGAACATGATTTTGTGTGCTATTTACAGAGGGCTGCTCTTTTAGTGATATTATTGTATTGGTGATGAAAGGTCTAGATCACATATGACTCAGGGGCCTAAATTCCAAAATGTTTAGTGTCTGACTGCATCCTCCTTCAGCTGTTGCTGCTGGGTATTGAAGAGGTTGCTGCTCTTAACTATTCATTCCTGATACCTGTTGAACTCCATGTTCTGTGGATGGGTGGTGTTGGTCAAATATTATTAAAACTCATATGTCCTAAAACCTATGCTCTCAAATGTTGGCATGACACCAGCATGAAAGCCTGAGGGAGCTGGGTCTCTTTAGCTTGGAGAAGAGGAAACTGAGAGGTGACCTCATTCATCTTTATAAAGATGTAAAGGGTGAGTGCCAAGAGGATGAAACCAGGCTCTTCTTGGTGATGCCCAATGACAGGATAAGGGGGAAATGGTGGAGGCTGAGGCATAGGAAGCTCCATGTGAGCATACGGAAAACAATATTTCACTAAGAGGGTGACAGAGCACTGGAACAGGCTGCCATGGGGGGTTGTGGAGTCGTCTTCTCTGGAGATGTTCAAGACCTGCTTGGATGCCTTCCTGTGTGATCTGATCTAGGTGATCCTGTTCTGGCAGGGGGGTTGGATTGGAAGATCTTTTGAGGTCCCTTCCAGCCCCTAGCATTCTGTGATTCACATTCTTCAGACTTGCTCAGAAAGGTGCTTCTGGGAGCAGCCTGCCTCTCTCATGTTTGTCAAAATGGGCTGGGAAAGTAAAGATGAGGGAATTATTATGTAGGGGCATCAAAGAGATATGGAGGTCCAGGAGAATGAGGATTTTGATGGCTGTAATTACTTTCCCTCATGCATAGGGGAGGAGAAAGTAAGAGCACCTTCTCACACACCCAATGGAATTGATTACAGCAAAATATGAGGTGACCTCCATGAGGCAAAATGACATGAAGTAATTAAGTATATTAAAAAATCCTGTACCTTTCTTACCTTCCTCTTTAAACATCTTTAAAACTCTTGGAAATTTGGTCTTTAGCTGTTAGTAGTTGAACTGAGCTGAACTCAGTATCACAAAGGTTGGAAGAGACCTCAAAGATCATCAAGTCCAACCTGTCACCACAGACCTCATGACTAGACCATGGCACCAAGTGCCACATCCAGTCCCCTCTTGAACACCTCCAGGGATGGTGACTCCACCACTTCCCCGGGCAGCACATTCCAATGGCGAATCACTCTCTCGGTGAAGAACTTTCTCCTCACTTCCAGCCTAAACTTCCCCTGGTGCAGCTTGAGACTGTGTCCCCTTGTTCTGGTGCTGGTTGCTAGAGAGAAGAGACCAACCCCTTCCTGGCTACAACCACCTTTCAGGTAGTTGTAGAGAGCAATGAGGTCTCCCCTGAGCCTCCTCTTCTCCAGGCTAAACAATCCCAGCTCCCTCAGCCTCTCCTCATAGGGCTTGTGCTCAAGACCTCTCCCCAGCCTTGTTGCCCTTCTCTGGACACGTTCAAGTGTCTCGATGTCCTTCCTAAACTGAGGGGCCCAGAACTGGACACAGTACTGAAGGTGTGGCCTAACCAATGCAGAGTCCAGGGGCACAATGACCTCTCTGCTCCTGCTGGCCACACTATTCCTAATGCAGGCCAGTGTTTTACATGAACTCAGTGTTTTACATGAACTTAACTGAAGTTTGAACAGGCTGCATCTGATCCTTGCACTTCATTTTAGTTGATAAATGGCGATGTAGTGAGAGGGAGGCATGAAAATCTAAAAAGTCTAGTAATTCCCTCTTATTAGTCAGAAAATACTTTAATAAAGGTACAAATAGTCTAAAGCTTAGCAAAAAGAAATTGTTAAAAATTACTGCATATCTTCTTCATAGCAGAAAAAAGGTAACAAGAAGGTTAGCATGGTGGCCTCTATTCTGGTTTAAAGGATGTTAAAGTCCAGGAACAATCCTATGTTTTGTGTTGATTTAGGTAGGATGAGGCCCAGAAATCAGAGGTGTTGAAATAACCTCTGTGTGCAGTTGAATGAGGTTGGACTCTCAAGATAAGGACATAAATATGTAGCAGCTATTCAAAAGGCTTGCTCTTAGAAAGAAGTTCCTCACAGAAAGAGAGATTGGCCTTTAGAATGAGCTGCCCAGGGGTTGTGTTTAAGAAAAGCCTGGATGAGGCAGTTAGAGCCGTGGTCTAGTTGATTAGATAGGGTTGGGTGATCAGTTTGACTTGATGATCTTGGAAGTCTCTTCCAAACTGGTTGTTTCTATCATTCTGTGAAATGCAGAATATTCATACTAGAGTCTGGAGATGTACTCAAATATGCAAATATGCAAACTTGGAAGATGCAGTCAGTGTTTTGAAGTCAAATGTTTATGAAGAACAGCAGGTTTACTCAAAAAGCCTTACTGAAATAAATCTGTCAGAACCACTATAGCAATTCAAGTCTTTGCCAGGTTGTCTTGCCAAAGAGGGTAACTTCAATTCCATAAACAGCTGTGAAGTTAGGAACGGTAGTCTAGAGTTGGAGGAAAATAGGAAAGCATAGAGAAGAAAAGAGAAACTGTAGCTGAAATGAGGGGAAGGTGGTATGTGAATTCTTGATGAAGTTCTTCAGACAAGTAACTAGTTGGTCCCAAGCAGGTTTTCTAACAATTTAGCTGCATCAGCTGTTGTTCTGCCCTTGTACTGGAGACCTTTATTGGGTAAATAAAGTGTCTCCCACTCTTAGGCCATGTCAGAGAGAATGAGCTCTTCTGCAGAGTGCATTTTATCTCATGTTTACATAAAAAGTCTGGGCAGCTGGAGACATAAAAGGAGTTGTGAAGATGATAATCTGGAGAACTCGATCTCACAGTGGTGGAGTTGTGACTCTTGGCAATGTGTTGGGCAATTGTTGCTTAAGGGGCCTTAAGCGGGGTGGGGGGAGAGTGATGGGGGGTGGTAGGGGGGAAGGGAAAGGGAGGGAGAGAGGGAGGGGGAGAGAGAAAGAAACACCTGCTCATAATGTTACTGTATTTGTTAGTTCACTTGAGTAATGCTGTTATCCTTCCTTTTGTGTGGCTTTTTATTGCTGCTTTCTGCAGCTAACCTGGTAGATCAGCTTCACTGGAAAATGGTATGGCAAAGTGGGAAAAGTAACTATTCTTTCCAATCCTGAATTTCAAGGTGCATATTTCAGTGCACTCTGGATTTGATTCAGCAGTGTTTGACCCCCACTATATAGCTAAAGATAGAATGCTCCTTACCTCTGCTGGTTTGATGCTAGATCGAATAGTACGAAGGTGGTCGTAGATTTCTGTGCCCCAGTATAACAACAGATTTAAAGTTTGGGCTGAAATAATCTTACCAGATCTTTAGTGCAAGCAGAAAAATGTATAAATGTGCTCCAGATGAATGTGGAAAATCTTTTCCATGGCTTGAAAACCTCAAGGGGAAAAAAAAAGGCATATAAAATGCCTACGGGTTTCAGTGCTCTCATTTATTATGAAGCTGAAAGAAGCTGTGAGCCTTCTCAGGACAGTGTCTGCATTATCTGAGTTTTAATACTTTCAGCTCTTCATGGGACAAAAAGTGCTGACACAAATTCTGTGCTGGGTTTCAAACTGCACTGTAACAGCAAATGCCAGCCTAGATAAAAGATTTAGTCTTCAAAATTGTACCAGGAGTGTGCCCACTAGTATATGCAAAAAGGATCAGGATATTAATTTGACCTGACTAAGGGAGCAGATTATACTATAAATAGGGCTCTGAGACGGCATCTACTTGTGAGGCTGGTCATTTCCTACCAAATCCATTGCATGTATATTTGCACTAATCCTGTATTGTGATCCTCAGTTTAATCCTTACACCTGGCTATTATAACACGCTCAATTTGCCGTGCATATGAAGCAGTGCATGCATAAGGCTTTACTTGCTTGGATGTTATCGATAGAGAATATAGAAGCACAGAAAGAATTTTATGCAGATGATGAGTTAACAGAGGATTGACACACATGAATCCCAGGCTCTTGGAAATACTGAGAAAACAAAAAAAAAATGGAGAAAGGTCAAAATCTGAATAAACCCAAGGATTCTCCAAGTCCAAAGTGTCACGTGTACTAGCTCAATCTATTTTGGAGCAGACTTGAGTTCAAGATTGATTTCTTCAGCTAAAGTCCAAAAGATAACCTTTTGCTTCATCCCTGTTGGGAGTTACCTTTGCGAAGAGCACACAAAGGCAAGATGGAAGTGATGCCAGCATAAAATTCGCCTAAATCCTGAGTTCCATATTCTCACAATTTCTTCAGTTACAGACAAAAATACATTACTTATATATGTTGTGTAAAGAAAACTCCTTACCTCTCTACTTCCAAGTCGATTCCAAATTATTGCTTGGTGGATTTTCTCCTTCCTTTTTTTCCCTCTCTGTTGGGAGGGAGGAGCGGGGAGTGGGGGAGAGATTCTCAGCCTTGCCCTCATCTGAGCTCTTAACTCCCAGTTAAGGCTCAAACCACCACAATCTAGTTAACCATAGGCTTCTGCTTGTCCTTCAGAAACACAGTATGTTGGGTTTCTTTATAGTAGTATTATTTTTGCTATTTTCTGAGGGCTTGGGTTTATTTTGGCGGGGTTTTGTTGTTGTTTGTCTTGTTTTGTTGTCTAATGGAAACCAAAATTAATTTAAATGAAATATTGCTCATTTAGCTTTGGATGCTAACTCTATCCACAGATGTACCTTTCTCCTTTGAGCAATATTTATTTTTTTCCTAAAAACAACAATTCTTTTTCCCCACATGATGGTGCTCAACTAATCACAGAATCACCAAAGTTGGAAGAGACCTCAAAGATCATCAAGTCCAACCTGTCACCATAGACCTCATGACTAAACCATGGCACCTGTCAGAGGACATTTTCCCGCAGCTCGGACAAGTGACCAACTCAATATGAGTGATAAAACAAGTGCAACTTTATTTTGGTTTGCATCAGACTGTATCTCCAACGTGGGTCTGCGCAGCGCAATCTTATTGGTCCTAACCTAAAGGGTCCTGATTACATACTCCTCCCACCTGTGGTCTTTCACAGTGGCTACTCTTTCTTTTTCTACCCATCTCTCAGTGCAGTTTGTCTACCAAGTTCTCAAGGACAGACTGTCCTTGAAGGCTTGCTGGCTGACATCCAGCTCAGCCTATAGTTATGCTAACAGCCCAAACTTACCAACTTATTTACATACTTATTTACTTGATCACCGTCAAAGCCTGGATTGCGCAGTACTTTTAGGGGTCCATGTCCTCTCTCTTTAAGCCGTTCTTCAGCAGGCACCAAGCGCCACATCCAAACCCCTCTTGAACACCTCCAGGGAGGATCACTCCACCACCTCCCTGGGCAGCACATTCCAATGGTTAACGACTCTCTCTGTGAAGAACTTTCTCCTCACCTTTAGCCTAAACTTCCCCTGGAGCAGCTTGAGACTGTGTTCTCTTGTTCTGGCGCTGGTTGCTAGTGAGAAGAGACCAACCCCCTCTTGGCTACAACCTTCAGGTAGTTAGTATCACAGAATCAGTCAGGGTTGGAAGGGACCACAAGGATCATCTAGTTCCAACCCCGCTGCCATGGGCAGGGACACCCCACACTACATCAGGCTGGCCAGAGCCTCATCCAGCCTGGTCTTAAACACCTCCAGGGACAGGGCCTCAACCACCTCCCTGGACAACCCATTCCAGGCCTCACCACTCTCATGGTGAAGAACTTCCTCCTCACGTCCAGCCTGAATCTCCCCAACTGGAGTTGTAGAGAGCAATAAGCCTCCTCTTCTCCAGGCTAAACAATCCCAGCTCCCTTAGCCTCTCCTCGTAAGGCTTGTGCTTGAGGCCTCTCACCAGCCTCATGATGGAACAATTCAGTGTTTTGTTAATTCCTTTGTGTTTGAAATGTGTTTCATAGTTTCATAACTTTCTGAACACTAGTCCAGCATCTTTGGAATGAAAACTGCTAATTTGTTTCTACTTTATCAGACCTTTTGGTAAAACCTTGTATAGTGGGTTGAGGCAGCCCCCCTCCCCACCACAGGCAGAAATAACGACTCAGACAAATGGATTGCAAAAGTGATGGAAAGTTTAAATAGAAGAAAGTGAATGTGCACAGAAAAACCAGAAACAGTGACAAAAAGAAACCCCAAAACAGACTTGAAAGCATCCCATCCCCACCTGAGGGTGGGCCCAAGATCCCCAGGGCTCATTCTTCCCCCCCCCCTAGGCTAGTCTCGGCTGGCCAGGCCTGAGACCGCCCATCCCCCTGGGCCAGGAGATGTCTCCCCCAGTTACCGGGTGCTGGCGAGGGAAGAAAGAGGAAGTGCCAGACCCTGTGCTGGATTTTATAGCAGTGCAGGGGATTGTGGTAGGAGATACCTGGTTTCCTGTGTCCACCCACCGGGGCTGGACTTCTGGACACAGGAAGTACACCATGTAGCAGAGGGCACCCAGCCCAAACCACCACACCTTGTTGTTACACATACAGTAACAATATCACAGATTCACAGAATGTTAGGGGCTGGTAAGAACCTCAAAAGCTCATCCAGTCCAACCTCCTTGCCAGAGCAGGATCACCAAGACCACACCACACAGGAACGCATCCAGGCAGGTCTTGAATATTTCCAGAGAGGAAGACTCCACAACCTGCCCTGGGCAGCCCGTTCCAGTGCTCTGTCACCCTCATAGAGGAAAAACTTCTTCCTCATGTTTCCATGGAACTTCCTATGGCTCTGCTTCCACCATTGCCCCTTGTCCTGTCATTGGGCATCACCAAGCAGAGCCTGGCTCCATCCTCTTGGCACTCACCCTTTATGTCTTTATAAACATGAACAAGGTGACCTCTCAGTCTCCTCTTCTTCAAGTTCCCAGCTTGGAGCCCCAGCTCCCTAGCTTCTCCACACAGTCCTTAAGATACAAGAGCTATAATCCTACTTCATGGGTAGAAAATTGGAGACAGAAACATAAAATTAATAAGGCTATAAAAATTTGAGATCTGATATAGTCTATTCACCAGTGACTCATTTTTGGTTTGGCAACAAGATTATCTTCAGGTCTTAATTCATCTTTTACTTTCCAGAAGATACGAGGCAGCATCTCCTCTGTATACAAATCTGATGCATGCTTGAGACCTGGGTCTGCGAACGTACAGTGAGCTTTCTAACTATACAGAGGCCGAATCAAGATTGTGTAAACCATAATCATTCTGTGGTGCTGAAAAAGATGAACCTGTGTGTGTGATTTCCTATGTATTTAAAAAAAGAAATTAAAAATAAAATAAAATTAGAACTATTTTCTTGCAAGCTTTCCCGGTCTGTAGCCACTTAGTCGCCTCCTGAGCCAGAGCTGCTCTCTTTGCCTTTAAACTTTGCCCCAGACTGTTCCTGACATGGTAGAGTGGCTTTATACTTGAGAAGGTCTGAGGCTGGCTTGTGCAGAGTGAAAGAAAAGGGACAACATTTCTTTAAGAGCAATGATAATTTGTTAGGGTAATACTCTTAGCACATGCTACTTCAGACTGTGTTAGGCTGTTTGTGGCAGATGAACAGCAGCTTGCTGTTCTTTGCCCTTTCCTAGTATTTTCAGAGTCTTTCCTAATTCCCTCTTTTCCATTGGATGCCCAGCTTAACAAACAAATGAGTGGGAGGTAATTTCAAGCACAAATGAAAGCAGCAGGCAATCCTTTCTGATTGTTAATTTGATTTCCACTGTTTTCATTTGCATAATTGTAGTAGGTGAGTTCGGGTCAAGTGCTTAGGCCAGGGAATCGATAAGCGGCTCATAACTTCTGATGTTATGAAGCAGTTTGTGGTACTGTGGATTATTAATTCAGAAACTTGGAAAAATATGCTTTCAGTTAAATTATAAATGAAGAAATGGTGTGATTATGACCAAAAATGCTACAATGTGTTGCTGCTTGAATGTGTTCCATGCAAAACTCTCTTCCTATGCCCTCATTTCTGGCTAACAAGCAATATCTAAAGAGATAATACAGTACCTAAAATTGCTCTTTGTGATGTTGAATGCCCAAGTAACTGCAGATAAGTGGGAGGAAATGTTTGGCTGTTGACTTATATTTTTTTTTCTTAGGTAGTACTTCCAGCCTTAAGGTGGATTGAGAGCAAAAAGACTTGCAGGATGTGCCCAATTCAAGTGCAAAATGGATTCTACATTTCAGTTTCTCTCCTTATGCAGTTTGAGGCTTGTGTGAATCTTGTTGTGTTGTTTCATTAGTTTGATTTCAAAAAAGTTTGGGGGTCTGCTTTGCAGTACATAGAACACAAACATGATTTTATACAAGCTCAATTGTTGCTCATTGTACATAGCTACTGTCATAACCAAATTGTAACAGTATGCCATGACTTGGAAGTATTTGTAAAGCACAGCAAACTTCATTCTTATTTCCTGAAGTTCTCACAGTTTGAAGAGGCCTTCAGCATGTTCTGATAAAGGATTTGATATTGCCTCTTTCTCTAGTGCTGGTGATGCACACGAGGGAGGTACAAGTAGTTCTCTACAAGGCTTTCATTGTTGGCACAGCTTTCACTCTGACTTCTATTGCCTCTTCCTGGACAGTGCTGAATAGATTTCAGGAATATTTTGTGTTTACCATTATAAACATGTAATATGCCATGGAACTTCTCTGACTGCTACCCCTCATTTCTGGATGGTGTATTTGCAGAATGGTTTCAGGAGGTTTTTCCCCAAGTTGAGTCCTAAGGCTTTAGTTAAATGTTTTGTCTCATGGCTGTTAAGAAATTTCTGCGGGCTCTTAATAAGGCTCTAAACTTGCTGAAACCCTTATTCCACAGAGCCCTCAAAACAGCATAATGTCTACAGTTCAGACTGTGTTGTGTGTGAGGAAGTATAGTATCAGCCCTTTATGTGCTAGGTAGCAATTGGACTTCCCTGGAAAATTGTATCCTTTTTCCCCTTTTGTGCTGCTTTTTAGTGAGTCAAAATTGAGAAATACACTTTCATCTTTAAGCACAGGTTGCTGTGTCCTGGTTGCAAGTCATAGAATTAAGAATATATTCCTTCACTGTATCCCTATTTAGATGGTCTTTGTGTCATGGAAAAGAGTGCAAGCTGAAACACAACTGCAGCACAGAGGCTACAACATATGTGAGTTCCTTGGCAGATTTCAAAGGTTCACATTTACCTTAATAATTTGTGTTGCTGAGCACTTTGACAGAAGTGGAAATCAGACCTTGCTCTTCCAGATTTTGCCTTTATTTCACCAGTAGGGACATGCTGTAGCATCAGACCTGTGAGTGTGATACCTGCCAGTATCTAGATGGAAAGATACCATGTGAAATTAATTCTGGGGCTGAACTGGAATTTATGAGGGGGGAAAAAGATGAAAAAGATCTTTAACAATTGCTGACATTTAGTATTAAACATTGCACATTTTAAGGACAGAGCTAATGCTTCCAAATGAAGGTTAAAAGCCTGCCATGAATTTGAAATTTATCAGCTAACTAAGCTGCTGATAGTATTATGATATCTTGGATACTTCCAAAGCAAAAGTGACTGTTAGGTAGTCTCCTTTGTCACAAGTCACTTCTGAAAACTCAGCTGGCAGCTCTGTATCAGCTATTTTGTACAGGCTTCCAGTACAAGGAGAATTGATCAGATTAATGATCTCAGTAAAATACTGCTGTGTTCTTTAGAGCCAGTGGAGCTACTGTGGGTAGACTTTATATTGTGTTATAAAACCTATGCACCAGTGTTTTCTGAGGGTTTGGTTTGGAGGATTTTTCCTTTTAGTTGATGGTTGTAAAGATTCTTTCCATCCCTCCTGGAGCCTCTGTGCTTATCCTAAAATGTGGGAATCAAAGTATTTTATCCATCTAGAGAGAGGGAAAACCCCAAATAAATGGGGATAGGAAGAAATAAAAATAATAATAATACTGTAAAATTACAAAAGACCAAGAGGCTTCCTCTCAATAGTGCACAGTGCCTTTGTACATTAGGGAGTGTACTCATGCTTCTTTTCTCCAGTGTCTTTCAGTCTTGAAAGACTATATTTATGCCACTGCTGCTACAGAAGTGAAATGACTGTACCATGGGGCATTATCTGGAATAATTTTAAAAGCCTCAGAAAAATCATTCTTCCCAATGTGGGAGCAGCTGCTGTGTCTGCTTCTTAATTTTATTTTACTTTTTTAATTAATTTTCAATTTATGCCTTTAGATCTCCTGGGCTAGGATCTACTTCTCAATCCTCCTTTTGGTTGGAAACAATATTTCTTGCAGGAATTTTTCAGGGAGGAATGTCTAGAAAAAATCTCTAGGAAATATTCACAATGAAGTTGAAAAAGCCTGCCACTTAAATAAAATAGCCTCAACAAGCAAATGACGCTGGAGACCACACACCTGATGGAGCATTCTCCATATTTCTCTCTCACTCTCCGATGAACGTATCCAGGGGCATTTCCTATCCACCTCAGTACAGTGTCTCCTTCCAGCGACCTAGGATCCCATGCTTTACCCTGAAGCGTTGTTACTCCAGAACAGTGTGCATGTAAGCTAATGTGCTTCGAGTCGAGCTAAGCGAGTCAGGCCGGGCTGTGGGGCGGAGGAGGGCCCGGCAGCTCCGGGCGGCCGCCGCTTGCTCTACTGCTCCCGCCCCACTACAGCCGCAGGTAGATAAGGTTACTCTTTCCCCTTTCCCTGCCCTCCCCGTAGACCGCCCTCCATCACGGCCCTTTTCCGCCGGCGTCCCGCTCCCCATCTCTTGTGCAGAGGGTGCGGGCTCCGCACCTTGTGCGCGGCGCTCAGCGGCCGCCCCTCCCGGTAGCAGCGGAGGACGAGGGAGAGCTCTGAGGAGCAGGGGGCTCCCGGCGCCGGAGGCGGCGCGGTGGCTTCCCCATCCTCCTCCCCATCCTTTTCTCCGTCCCTCCCTCTGCCTCCTCCCTCCCTTTCCCCGGGCGCCCTCTGCACTTTCTTCTCGAACCACCCTCGTAGGCAAACTTTGATGGGGAACCTCGCACCGCGCTGGAAAAATGCCGGTGATGAAGGGATTACTGGCACCCCAGAACACCTTCCTCGACACCATCGCCACCCGGTTTGACGGCACACGTGAGTCCGGGATGGGGCTGCGGGCGTCGGCGCCGGGAGCCCAGAGAAGGGGTTGCACGGGGGGGCATTGAGCATACGGTGGGAGCCTCCTCATCCATCGCCTCCGCCCTTCGGGGGTTTCCCTGGTACGAGAAGCCGGCAATGAGGAGGGGGAGGTGAGGGAGTTCCCAGTCTCCTGCTCTCCTGCCTGGCTCCTCCACAGCTTTACAGGTTAGGACGGTTCTGGGTCCTCTTCCCTCTCTGGAGCGCGGGGGCTCCGGGAGGGCAGGGGCCAGGGTGACCCGAGCGGCCGCTGGAGCCAGGAGCTCTGCAGGAAAGTTGTGTGTGGCTGGAGCTTTTCCCCGCGCCCCGCGTCCCTGGCAGCGCAGAGGCTGAAAGCAAAGCAGGCTTCAGAGCCTTGGCAGAGCTTTGGCAGGAGGTTTGGGGATTTTTAGTTTTGAATTCTCGGTGACCCCCGGGTCCGCTATTAAATCTCCCTAAAAGCTGAATTCCTATAAGTCGGGCTCAGCAGCGGCGGCAGCTGTTGCACTGCTAGTGAAGGGAGGGAGGGAGGAAGGAAGGAGGAACGACCGGCCCTTCAGCGGCGGCGCCGCGCCCGTAGCGCTCTGGGCTGCAGCACCATGGACGGGTCCCGGTCCCGACAGGTCCCTGCGGGGCGCTGAGAGCCGGTGCGGAGTTGTGCAGGGCTACGTTCCCCTTCGCGCTCCTCCCGCACTTCTTGGCTCGGCAGCTGCCCTACCAAGGCGCCGCCTTACAGCGCGGAGATGGCTCCCGGGCAGGATGCTGGCTTGCTCCTGTCCGGCTGTGGGTTAGGAGCTGCCCATGTCTTGAGTTTTGTTTCTTCTTTAATGCTGCTCATGCATATGAAACTAAAAAAAAAAAAAAAAAAAAAAAAAAAGGGGGAGAGAGTAGATTTGGACCCTAATGAACTCCATTCCCTTTAAGACCATCCAGACATTCAAAGTGAAGGAAAAGCAAACTCGGCTTTGAGCTGCTGTCAGCTGTTTCTTGAATGAAAATGTTGGAATCTATTGGGTCGGATTGCTTCTTGACTGTGTATCTATTGCCATTTCCTCGGTGGTTCAGTCACTGTGTGATTAAGACAACTGAACTGTGATTACTGAATCAGTAAGTTGTAAATGTCAGGAAAATGTTGTAGTTACTGAGATCAATTGCAGAGAAACACAAAACTGCATTATAACTGCTCTGCTGGTCTGAGGATGCATAGCTAATTTACAGTTCAGGACTCCATGTAACTGATACTTCATTATAAAGCAATCCCTCTTAAGACTACTTAGGTGCAGCACTAAATTTCTTCAGCTATGGAACTCAAAGTGCTTCACTTCCACCCTTCACCCTTTTATTTCTGTAAAGCATATGGGTATTATTTACTGTATATTAAGGCATGCAACTCTAATAAGAGTTTTGTTGCTGATGTTCTCATCTGCTAGAAGAGCCCCCTGCTGTGTGCTCAGGACCCCCCCTTCAGCGCCCTTTTCAATGACTTCCTTTCAAAGGATGGAGCATACAGCCTGCAAGCTGCACCCACAAACATTCTACAAATTGTGTTGTTCTTCAGACAGTCGGTAGAGCAAGTGGCATTAGTGATGACTTGAAAGTCTTTCATTAAATAAACACTAGAAAAATGTCTAATCTGCATATTCTCAGTGATACTAACAGACAACTGTGTAGAAAGTTTATTGCATAGCTGCACACTGTGGAGAAATGTAGCTATGGTTTTAAACCAATAATTCTACTAACCTTCATGAATTGGGCCAATCCTTTCTTAAACAAGAAGAAACAGAACCTACTGTCTTTGAAATCTCTAATGCTATCAAGACACCTACTTTTTCCTGGGATCTAATTGAAAAAAGACAGTGATTTAAAAAAAAATATTATTATTTCCCCCCCAGTTATCATTTCAGCATTTAGCTTAAATATTAACCAGGCCTACTGTAGAAATCATCCTCGTATGATTATCAGCAAGTGAAATACTCCCAGAAGTTCGCAGGAGAAGACTTTTTATGGGTTGCATAGTCTTATATCTAAAAAAAACCACTTTGGAGGATGGTACTATTGTACAGAGAACTGGCAGCCTGTCTCTTAATTTAGAGAGTAATATAACATCTCTTTTAGAATGCTAGAGTGAAGCAATGAATTGGCTCTTAATCTGAAACAAATTGTGTATACCAATCTACAATCATAACTCAGTTTAAAATCTTGAAGAACACTTCATCTATTTATGCTTTAATATAGTTTCATAGTTTCATAGTTTCATAGTTTCAGTTAGGGTTGGAAGGGACCACAAGGATCATCTAGTTCCAACCCCCCTGCCATGGGCAGGGACACTCTACACTAGATCAGGCTGGCCAGAGCCTCATCCAGCCTGGTCTTAAACACCTCCAGGGACGGGGCCTCAACCACCTCCCTCGACAACCCATTCCAGGGCCTCACCACCCTTACGGTGAAGAACTTCCTCCTCACATCTAGCCTGAATCTCCCCACCTCCAGCTTCATTCCATTGTTCTTGCTCTCTCCAACTCCCTGCAGGGAGGTTGTAGCCAGATGGGGGCCGGTCTCCCCTGCCAGGCAGCCAGCACCCGAACAAGAGGACACAGTCTCAAGCTGTGCCAGGGGAGGTTCAGGCTGCAGGCCAGGAAGAAATCTCTTCTTTTTTTTTTTTTTTCTTTTTTTTCATTTTACAATACTACATTTTAATCCAAAATTATGGCTTCTGTAACTGGTTAAAAAAAAAGGTTCAGATAAAAAAATGTGCAATTTGGCAGAATGTTTATCAATGTCTGAATATGTAGTAGAAAAATGAAAGCTTTTTTGTTGTGTTGTTTTGGTTTCTTTTTTCAGTTGTTTAGTTGGTATTCCTGAGGCTGTTCTAGCAGTCACATCTTGAAGTAATGCTGAGGGCTAGTAGAAATCAGTCCCATATCTTGCTGGTTTTATGGGTGATACACTCTGTGTAAAGAATAGAACTGACACGCGGCACTGAACCTGAGGCTGTGTTTTGCAAACTGCTTTGACATCACACATGATGGTATTTAAATGCTCAAACACAGGTTTGTGTCAAAACAGTATTTTGGGGAGGTTTTGTTTTAACATAGTCTGTAGTTAACAGACCTCTCTTCCTTTTAAGCTTCTGGGAAGGTTATATGATGTGGTCATCAGCAACAGACTAATCCAGCAATGCACCTTTAATCCAGAAGAGGGATAATTCTCATTCTGGGCAACAGTGCAAGAGGGGATTCCAGATTATGTTGGAAAATATGCTTTGCTTTGCACAAAACTTCTCAAAAATTCAGTTCACACAGGACTTTTACTTTTTTTAACCATTGCAATGATTTATGTCTGATTAGCAATTATAAATCACATTTGGGAAAATTGTGTATCTCAAAAAGCACATAAAGCAACTGCCTGAGAGTCACTTCAACTGCTCACAGCTCTCACAGCAGATATTCTCTACTGCTATGTGTATGCTACACATTGCACATGCATATCCTTTGCATATTCTTTGCATATCAAACCAGGGAACAAGGGCTATGAAAAAGAGAATTAGGATATGTTTGGGTGCTTTCTTACTGTACATGAGATCCCCCAATGCCCCTGCAAAGTTCTCATGACCTGTGTTGCACATGCAGAACAGCAGCATGAAGAGTTTTGCCTATCTGGCTTTTCATGACAGAGCTGTTGGATCTGCCTACATGCTGTTGTACTTTCACCTTATTACAAGTCTGAACTGGTTTTTGTGTTCCTGATATCATCATTTAAGTCAATGATTTCTCAAAGGGATTTCCCCCACCACCCCCCCTCTCTCTGAAAACTAAGCACCAGGTCATCCAAATGCTTTTTGTCCCCTCTGTTGGCAATGGTTATTGCTCATTCAGGAAACATAGATACTTATTTTCAAATTACCAGGGTGCAGTATTGGGGTGTGGTATTGCTGTGGGGTTTTTTGGTTGGTTGGTTTTGTTGGGCTGTTTTTGGGGGGAGGGGGGGTTGGTTGTTGGTCTATTATAATTATTATTTTAGTTTTATTTATTTTTTTTTATTTTCATGTGTGAAAATGCTTGAGATGCATGCCTAATTAACACCCCCCACCCCCTCTCCCTGAAATGTTATGAGGCTAGATATCTGAAGTGAGTTATTTCACTTTAAGCTTTTACAAGGAAAATTTGCACATTTTTGCTCCTGAATCCCTCTTTAGATTAGGCAGCCATGGCCTCATGGTAAGAAAGTAAGTTATATTCTTTTCCTGCATGCGTGCATGTGAAAATAATTATTCTGTAGCTACTTTTTATTTATTTAAGTAGATTAAATCCACAGCACAGGTGGCTGCTTCTGAAAATTTGTGATCCTTTCTCAGACAAAAAACCCAAAACAGCTAATGGAGATGCAGCAAATGACCTCATTGATTTGTATTAAAAGTACTTGACAATTTTGTGCATGGTTACAGAGTGAAATGATATCTGAAGTTCTATAATTATCATTTGTGTCTACTGGATGTGTACTTCCACATCCTCACTAACAACCTTATATGATCAGTCTAATCTGGAGATCAAGCTGAGTCAATTCCTTTTCACTCAGTGTCGATGTAACAATTTGATAATTCTTTGTTTGTAGGACAACTTCTACATTCAGGTGTCTTCCAACTAAAAACTTGCTGAAGTATTACCAAACAGAGCTTTATACCTAAGCAAGAATTTTCATATGGCTTGTTTAGTTTGTTTTGTTGGGGTTTCTTTGGGTTTTGTTTTGTTTTGTCTTTTGTTCCTTAACAATCTGAATTTAATTTTTCCAGTTGCTTTATTTAACCTTAGAGGGGGATTGAAACGTGTCTGATGAGAACATTGATTTAAGCATCTAAAATATGATGTCAGTGTACTTCCACTGGCATTGTGGATAGAACAAAGTTATCTCCTTTACATAATCAGCAGTTGGTATAGAACTGAAAGCCTTTGTATAAAGTGATCTTCCCAGATTGCAAGGGCAGATTCCTCCCCTGCTTCCCTTACTGGCTACACCCATCACTTACTTTTCTGTCTGGTAAACAATCTGGTGAGGTCTGCCAGGTTGAGCCAATGTGCTAACACTTTCTGCAGCTGTCAAATTCTGTGTCTCATTCTGGTTGAATCCCATCCTCTCTAGACTAGACAACATGCTGCTTAATCACACCATAGTTATCACGCAGAAAGTGAAAAGGAGCAAAGTGCATCTTGGCTACTGATGATACTCAGTGGTTCTCCCCCAAAAGAAGGAGGAATTACAGTGATGTCAGCTGTAGGGAACCAACAACTGAGCTTTCCCGGGGCAGGATGTTACTGGTCAGATTCCAAGATCAGAATGGTTCACTTCCCAAAGTGAAAAACCTGTGGCCAAAGAAGTGTGAAAGCCTCAATCTATGGTAAGCACTGATTAGAGTCAAGCAGTCTTCTGAGCAGACTCAGTGGAAAACTCTGCCTTGGAAGGAATGGAGGTGCAATGAAAGTGGTCTTGTTCTTTCTTCTAGAGACCAAGTTAGTTAGCCAGAGGAAACTATCCAAAGGTACAGATATATAGATATCTGGTCTTCTGTTATGCAGACTTGTTTTGCCCTTTTGCTCATATTCTTGGATAATAGTGTGTTGCTTTGAACAAATCAAGTGTTTGTCTCTGCAAAAGCATACTGTCAACACAAGAAAAAGTCTTGCTTGTTCTCAGCTGAGAGCACAAAGAAAGTAAATGCTTTCCTTTCTGTACTTTGCTCTGAAAGACACAGCCTGGGTTGCAGCTCGCTGTAGCTCTGTTACTAAAAAAAGACAAATGCGATTTGGAGTAGAACCGAGAGTCAAGCATGGGAACCTGTGTTGTGCTGTTACTCTTTGCTCCTCTTTTCTCTTTGTTACTCTCTGAAGTTACCAAGGAGCTCAAGGCTGTGTGGAACCTTTTAATATAAGGTTTTATTTGGGTGGTCTTTGCTTTTGGCAGCTATAGTAATTTCTAGCTTGAGCTGAAGTTGAACCTAAAAGACAGACAATTGGAGTGGTTCAAAGGCACCTTTAAGATCACATTTCTTAACTAATTCTTGAGTTCTTTTCCCAAGGATACAGTTCAAGGGGGAAAAAATAAATAAATAAATTTGCAGGTGCCATTTTTAATATTCTGTCATTGTATTATTCATTGAATAATGAAAATGGTTATTACTGTATGTTTTATTTAGGAGAGTATGTTATTGCTAGGGAAAATATTGATGTATTCAGATTGTCGGGGGAGGGTTCTTTCGGTTTCTGCTAGACAGAAAGAAGTTAAACACACAGAAGGCTCTAGAACTCATTCAGCATAGTGCTTTTAAGCCTAAGGCCTGGGTTAATGCTCATAAATAGAAAGTTAGACTGGTAGCCCACACTGTTGTATCAGCGGTAAACTCTGTATTTGAATTCAAGAGGAATATTTGAAATTTAAGAGTGGAAGAGTTATTTAATAAGGGATTCCCCCCCCCCCAAATAATACAAGAATATTCTTCTCACTCTTGCTTCTGGGAAAAATTTTATATGTGAGCCTGAGAAACCTGATACTTTGCAGTGATCAAAGCAAACCCATATATTTGAAGAGACATTTGAATGAATGTATACTTTGCCAGTGTATTGCAGAAGCAGCTCCTTTAGAGGGCTTCTAAATCTTACATGATTATCAGGATTCCCATTAGAAATGTTCTGTAAATCTACTGTATTTTTCTCCTCCCAATGTATGATACCATTTTATTCTCTGATAAAATTTCAGGGAGTAAATAAGTTTGCTCTGAAACTAGATGATAACTTTAAAAAAATCATTGCTCTTATAAATTCTGCTTCTGTTTTATCTGATTTTTGCTTATGCAGGCAGCAACTTTATACACATTCCCAGTCTTTTGGGATGAAAAGAAAAAGCATTAAGAGCATTGTCCAGAGCAACAGAATGGAAATACCATAAAAACACTGCCTCGAGCAAATGTAGAAGTATAAGCAAATACATATCCATGAATGTATTACAATAAATCAAAGAAAGGTATGGGTTTACAGAGCATTAACTATTGCTATCTCTGCTCTGATGTAATGTATTCTTGAAGCAGAAGTTGCATCAGCTGTAGCTCGGCAAAGGTGAACACAGGCAATTGCTGCAGTAGTTCCACGAGCCAGCTTACCTTACCTTGTGGTATAGTGACTACAATTAGTGAAAAGCAATTAAGGCACAACCTACTCCCAAAGTAATGTTGTCTCCTGCCCACTCAATCTAAAAATAAACAAATAAGAAAGAAAGAAAGACAGGGGGGAAAAAAGAAAGGGAGTGGGAGTAAAGAATCAAACAAAGCATTCTAAAAGTGCAGATGGGAGAGAGACTTCCACAGCAGTAAGAAAAGTCTTTTGTGGGTTCTCCTGCCAAATGCTTATGGCTACTTCTGTTTCCTGGGACTGATAATAGTATTAAAAGACTTTTGAGCAGATGCTGTTCTTAAAGTAGCAGCATATTCAGTATTGAACTTGACATTAAATATTTTCTGAGCATCCCTAAATTTTGGTGTTGGCTGTCAATCATTTCAAGGACAGCTCAAGAAACACCTGCTCTGGAGAAACACCTCATGTTCCCTGTTAATCTCAGATGCAGGGTTTATTTTAAGGAAGGTGATCCACTATCTTATGGTATTGCAATGATTTTCTTCTTTTCAAGGAAGAGTAGGTGGTTGATTGTGGTTGGTTTAGGAATCGCCCCTCCCCAAAATGAATTTAGAGAATTACCCTCAAACCATCAGACTAGCTCAGAAGGTTTTGGAAGCAAATGAAGTTATATTTACAAGCAAACTAAAATCTAGAAATATGAAATTCAATGAATAAGTAATAAATAGATATATATATATTTATATTTACATATATTTACAATTTAGGAACAACACAAGGACCCCCCTGGATGAACCAGGGGAGACCAAATAGTTTCCCCTCTGTGCCCCCTGTACAAGGGAAAGAGAAAAGCGGTTAGTATAGTCCTGCTAGTAGTTAGCCACAACACGGAACACAGCCAAAGGCAGCAAAGCCAAGCAGAAGCACCAGCTAGTATCAGTTGGAGTGGAGTGGTGGAAAGGACAGAATCATTTATGCAACTAATTTTTATCCCAGTTAGCAAGCTAATGGAATTCTTTAGACCTTATCATTATTTTTCTTTCACATCCAATGGTAATTTATTTACATTTTACTCTTTTCTATTTAAGGTCTCTGGAAATTTCCTAGGCATCAGCCTAAAACTGTGACATTGATTTTTATTCCTGCCCCCCGCCCCCCAACAGTCATCTATTCTATTTTCAGTGGATGCTTGAGACTAGATTTAGAGCTTTCTGATCCCATGAGAGAAACCCAGACTGAGTCAGTTGCCCCAAAGTCTTCAAGAGACACTTTCCAGCAGAAGAGCTGATGGCCAGTTTAATTATTTTCCATTAACATTTTTCTCCAGATTAAATAAAAAAAACCTGCATTTTATTCTTAAAGCAGCACTGCCTCTTTATGAAGGTCAGTGAACTCTGATAGGAACTTATTCTAAGGAAGACAGCAAATAAGCAGTAATGAGGATAGCCTAAAAACTCCTAAAAGATATAAAAAGTTCCCTCTCAGGTGGAACAAACGAGATAACTGATTCTGTATCTCAATTTGTCCATCAATAGAATCGAATCGAATCGAATCGAATCGAATCGAATAGAATAGAATAGAATAGAATAGAATAGAATAGGCCAGGTTGGAAGAGACCTTCAAGATCATCACGTCCAACCTATCAACCAATCCAACCCACCTAATCAACTAAACCATGGCACCAAGCACCCCATCAAGTCTCCTCCTGAACACCTCCGATGATGGTGACTCCACCACCTCCCTGGGTACCCCATTCCAATGGGCAATCACTCTCTCTGTATAGAACTTCTTCCTAACATCCAGCCTAAACCTCCCCTGCTGCAGCCTGAGACTGTGTCCTCTTGTTCTGGTGCTGGCTGCCTGGGAGAAGAGACCAACCTCTGCCTGGCTACAACCTCCTTTCAGGTAGTTGTAGAGAGCAAGAAGGTCACCCCTGAGTCTCCTCTTCTCCAGGCTAAGCAACCCCAGCTCCTTCAGCTTTGAGACATTAGGAAAAGTGTTGAAAATCCAAGTAAACCCACTGCCATTGCCAGCCAGGTTTTTCACAGAATTTTGTAATGGCAATGGTAACATGCAAGATTATTTCCCTTTTTTGGTCAAAATGAAAGAAAATAAGGCCATTTTTTCCCCATTCCCCCCCCCCCCAACTCTACTCTCCTTAAAACCTACAGGAAACCTGTGAAAAATCAAAGTTTGGACTTCAGTGATAAATGTTCAGGTAGAGTTTTTGTCACGGTGTCACAGAATTCTGCAATTCTCTGTGACAGCTTTAACATTTTTGCAACTAAAGTCAGTCTCCTGTTTGAAATGACTATAAATACATCCCACTGAGCTTGTTAAAATTGTATCAGCATCTTACATAGATAAAGGAGTGAGGATGCTGGCCCAAGATGACCTTTTCAAATAGCATCTTAGTTTTTCCTACATTTCTAGCAAAGGCATTCCACAAATATTCCTGTGTCGAATACAGAAGTTTATCCTTGAGGTCTGTGGTTAGTCATGAGGTCTGTGGTGACGGGTTGGACTTGATGATCTTTGAGATCTCTTCCAACCTGGGTGATTCTGTGATTCTTAGTACTGAGCACAAAATAGAAACACCAAAACTTTTCTCTGTCTTCCACATAATGCCAGGAAATTATCTCCTTTAGAAATCACAATTCCGGACACAGAGACACAACTTTCAGAGGAGGAAAATTGCACAGAAATCAAACAGATAAGGAAAAAGTGACTGAAATTAGTCAGCATAAAATATTTTTCTTTTTCCAATAAATCAGTAATAAAAATGTAAATGCATTAATGGATGGGAGTGCTGGGCAAAGGCAAACCTCATGAAGTTCAATAAGGACAAGTGCAGAGGCCTCCATCACAGAAGGAATAGCTCCAGGCAGCAGTACAAAGTAGGGGTGGTCCTTCTGGAAAGCAGCTCCATAGAGCTTGGAGTCTTAGTGGAAAGCAAGTTATCCACAGGACAGCAATGTGCCCTTGTGTCCAAGAGGACCAATGGCATCCTAGGGTGCATTAAGAAAAGCGTGTCCAGCAGGTCTAGAGAGCTTCTCCTCTCCCTCTACTCTGTCCTGGAGAGACCCCACCTGGAATACTGTGTCCAGTTTGGGCCTCCCAGTTCAAGAAAGACAGGGACCTGCTGGAGAGAGTCCAACAGAGAGCTGTGAGGATGATTGAGAGACTTGAAAATCTCTCCAATGAAGAAAGATTGAGAGACCTGGGGCTGGTTAGTCTTGAGAAGAGAAAACTGAGAGAAGATGTCATCAACGTCTATAAATATCTGAGGGGTGGATGTCAGGATGAAGGTGCCAGGCTCTTTCTGGTGGTGACCAGTTATAGGACAGGGAGCAACAGCTACATGCTATAACACACAGGGGCTTCCACCTCAACACAAAGAGACAACTCTTTACAGTGGGAGTGACAGAGCACTGGTGCAGGCTGCCCCCAGAGAGATTGTGGAGTCTCCTCTGGACACTTAAAAAGACACCTGGATGCATTCCTGAGAGGCCTGGCCTAGGTGATCCTCTTTTTGGCAGGGGGGTTTGACTCAGTGATCTCTGAAGATCCCTTCCAACCCCTAAGATTCTGTGATTCTGTGAAAAATAACGGTTACACAATGAAACTTTAATAAAACCATCTAAGGTACCATTAAAATAAGCTTCATAATTTTACTTTTAACTAATTCTTCATAATTTTACCATAAAGAAAACAAAAGAGATTAATAAAGCAAGTAACTGTCAGTATTTAGATGTATTGCCTTTGGAAGGCTGTAGGAAATTTTGAGGAATTATTATACAAAGCTGTAATTGTTCCCTTTTTGAGAGAAAACAGTTCCCAGAACACCAGCACTGAATTAACTTTTTCTGTAGGCATTAGTTATGACAGCTAGGAGTCCAGGTTGCAGGCCTTGGGACTTTTAAGGGTTAAAAATTGCCATGGTAAACTTGCCTTTCTGTTAATCTGAAGCTATAGAAATGCAGAAAGATTTGTATGGGCAGTATGGAGTTCTTGCTACAGCTTTTTATGTTGTGTGCCCTTTTCTTTTTGCCTGCCTGCTCCCTCAAGAAGCTCCCCCAAGAGCATGCTACACTACGTGACTAGACATCCCGTTCCAAATGTATGAAAGGGAACTCTAAGCTGGTCACTTTGTCATTTATTTGACTAATTTTTCTTTAATGACAAAATTGTCTTGAGACAGATAGCTTTTTTACTATTTCCACCCACCCCACCCCCCTTCCTAAATGTCTGCTGTCTCCTGTGATGAGAACCATGGAATTGTCAGGGTTGGAAGGGACCTCAAGGATCATCTAGTTCCAAGCCCCCTGCCATGGGCAGGGACACCTCACAACTACATCAGGTTGCTCTCAGCCACATCCAGCCTGGCCTTCAAAACCTCCAGGGATGAGGCTTCCACCACCTCCCTGGGCAACCTGTTCCAGTGTCTCACCAACTTCATGGGGAAGAACTTCTTCCTAACACCCAATTTGAATCTACCCATTTCTTGTTTTGCTCTATTCCTCCTAGTTCTGTCACTCCCTGACACCCTAAAAAGTCCTTCCCCAGCTTTCTTGTAGGCCTCCTTCAGATAGTAGAATGCCACAACTGGGTCTCCTTGGAGCCTTCTCTTCTCCAGACTGGACAGCCCCAACTCTCTCAGCCTGTCTCCATAGCAGAGGAGCTCCAGCCCTCTGCTCATCCTCGTGGCCCTTCTCTGGGCACCTTCCAGCACTTCCAGATCCTTCTAGTAACAGGGGCTCCAGAACTGGACACGGTACTCCAGGTGAGGTCTCATCAGAGCAGAGCAGAGGGGGAGATTCACCTCCCTTGAACTGATGGCTATGCTTCTCTTGATGCAGCCCAGGACATGATTGGCTTTGTGGGCTGCAAGTGTACACTGCTGGTTCATAGAATCATACAATCAATAAGGTTGGAAAAGACCTCAAAGATCATCAAGTCCAACCTGTCACCCAAGACCTCATGACTACTAAACCATGGCACCAAGTGCCATGTCCAATCCCCTCTTGAACACCTCCAGGGATGGTGACTCCACCACTGCCCTGGACCACACATTCCAATGGCTAACAAACCTCTCTGTAAAGAACTTTCTCCTCACCTCGATCTTAAACTTCACCTAGCACAGTTTGAGACTGTGTCCTCTTGTTCTGGTGCTGGTTGCCTGGAATGTTGAGCTTCTCAGCACCTCCAAGTTCTTTTCTTCAGGGCTGCTCTCAAGCCAGTCCCTGCCCAGCCTATATCAGTGCTTGGGATTGCCCCAACCCCAGATGCAGGACCTTGCACTTGGTCTTGTTGAACTTCATGAGGCTGGCTTGGGCCCAGCTCTGCAGCCTGTCCAGGTCCCTCTGGACGGATCCCTTCTCCTCAGTGTGTCTACTGCACCACACAGCTTGGTGTTGTCAGGGACAGAGCTTGGAATATCTAAGAGTATGATTTTGCCTAAATCATGCCTTTTCAAACTTTTTTTTTTTAATCAGGACTGGTGAGAAATATAATGGATGAGAAATATACTGGTTTAGAGGAAGATATTTTGTAGGAAAAACCAAATCCATGGAGGTTGAAATATCTTTTTTTTTTGAGTAAAAAAAACTCTAACAAGTCAATAATGATAAGAACAGCACATCAGCAACAGCTTGATTTACTTTTTTTTTCCTAGTAATCCAAATCAAAATATGCAATCTACTAATCTATGTCTTTCTTTTGAGTACAGGGATTAAGTTTGTGAGATAAGACATTTACTGAACCAGGTTGTTTCTTTATTGGGTTGAAATATCTTGAAGCTGGTTCAGACTTTTCTGCTTCAAAACCATGGGAAAGCAGTTCACACCCTGCGAAACATGAAGTTAGAGAAGCACACATAGCATGTTTTAAAAATTACAAGTTCAATGCAGTAAAGCAGAGTTAATAAATGTTAAGTGAAGAGGATGGCCAAGCTATCAGCCCATGGCTTGGACAGGAGCACACTGCGGTGCGTTAGGAACTGGCTGGAGGGCCGAGCCCAGAGAGTGGTGGTGAATGGTGCCACATCCAGCTGGCAGCCAGGCACTAGTGGTGTGCCCCAGGGATCAGTGCTGGGCCCCATGCTCTTTAACATCCTTATTGATGATCTGGATGAGGGCATTGAGTCCATCATCAGTAAATTTGTGGATCACACCAGGCTGGGGGCAGGAGTTGATCTGCTGGAGGGTAGAGAGGCTTTGCATAGGGACCTCGACAGGCTGGACAGATGGGCAGAGTCCAAGGGCAGGAGATTGAACACATCCAAGTGCCGGGTTCTGCACATTGGCCACAGCAACCCCATGCAGTGCTACAGGCTGGGGGCAGAGTGGCTGGAGAGCGGCCAGGCAGAAAGGGACCTGGGGGTACCGGTTGATGGTAGGCTGAACATGAGCCTGCAGTGTGCCCAGGCCGCCAGGAGAGCCAATGGCATCCTGGCCTGCATCAGAAACAGTGTGGGCAGCAGGGGCAGGGAGGTCATTCTGCCCCTGTACACTGCACTGGTTAGGCCACACCTTGAGTCCTGTGTCCAGTTCTGGGCCCCTCAGTTTAGGAAGGATGTTGACTTGCTGGAATGTGTCCAGAGAAGGGCAACGAGGTTGGTGAGGGGTTTGGAAGACAAGCCCTATGAGGAGAGGCTGAGGGAGCTGGGCTTGCTTAGCCTGGAGAAGAAGAGACTCAGGGGTGACCTTATTGCTCTCTACAACTACCTGAAGGGAGGTTGTAGCCAGGCAGAGGTTGGTCTCTTCTCCCAGGCAACCAGCACCAGAACAAGAGCACACAGTTTCAAGCTGTGCCAGGGGAGGTTTAGGCTGGATGTTAGGAAGAAGTTCTATACAGAGATAGTCATTAGCCATTGGAATAGGCTGCCTGTGGAGGTGGTGGAGTCACCTTCATTGGAGGTGTTCAGGAGGAGACTTGATGGGGTGCTTGGTGCCACGGTTTAGTTGTTTAGGTGGGTTGGATTGGTTGATAGGTTGGACGTGATGATCTTGAAGGTCTCTTCCAACCTGGTCTATCCTATCCTATCCTATCCTATCCTATCCTATCCTATCCTATCCTATCCTATCCTATCCTATCCTATCCTCTTTGAATTTTGAAATGTTTTTGTCTTCAAATTCCTTAAGAACTACAGATAATAATTTTCTAACTCTTGTTCATATCTGTAGCAAGTATCCAAAGATGACATGGGAATTTTGCCAAAGCAAGCTCTTGTTCTTGTTTTGTATTTAAGTGACCTTAAGTACAAAATTGATTTTTACTTTTTTTGAGTGTGTTTGTTTTGTTTTTTTCTTAAGTTTTACAAATGGTATGAACTGGAGTCATGATTGACTTTTTCAGAGAGAAAGGGGAGTCTTAGGTGGTGAAGTAAATCCAGAGAATAAATCTTAGGAAGATCAACTGATGGAGTGGGGGCTATTTAGTTTGAAAAAGAGAAGGCTGAGGGGAGACCTCATTGCTGTCTATAACTACCTGAAAGGAGGCTGTGGAGAGGCTGCTGCTGGTCTCTTCTCGCAAGTAATTAGTGATAGAACAAGAGGGAATGGCCTCAAGCTGCCACGGGGTAGGTTTAGACTGGACACTAGGAAACATTTTTTTCATGGCAAGACTGGTCAGGCATTGGAATGTGCTGCCCAGGGAGGTGGTTGAGTCACCAAGCCTAGATGTGTTTAAAAGTGGTTTGGATGTGGTGCTTGTGGATATCAGCCTTGTAGAGTAGGGCTCTCAGTTGGACTTGGTGATCCTGAGGGTCTTTTCCAACCCAAATGTTTCTGTGAAATGTATCTCCTTGGCCATGACAGAGAAAAGGAGGGAGTAGCTGAAAAGAGACAGTGATTGACTGATGGAATTGCTGAGTGAGCAGCAGGTAGTGCTTTGGAATGAATTAAGTGGCAGTAGCACTGTGGGAAGCTTCACTTTGGTGCAGAATGTGACCTGGGGAATGCTACTGTGAGTTTAGTTGTGAGAGGATTAAAAGCACTGTCTTCCTTTTTAGAGAACAAACTACTTGTGGTCCTACGTGGAAGTCTTTGGTGTCATGTGCCAATCTGTCTTTGCTATCTTCTTGGTGGATATTTAGCCATTAAATCCATCGAATTAAACTCTTCATTTCATCATCTATTAACATATAGCTGGTTGACATGGGGAAAGGAAGCAACCGAATTTTAGATAGCTGACCTGATGAAAAAGCACAGCAAGAATGGACTGCAGACACTTGTTTGGATTTTATTTATTTTTAACTCCTCTTTCATAAAGGACTACCTCTAGAAAAAATCATAGGATCAGTCAGGGCTGGAAGGGACCACAAGGATCAGCTAGTTCCAACCCCCCTGCCATGGGCAGGGACACCTCACATTAGATCAGGCTGGACTGAGCCTCATCCAGCCTGCTCTTAAACACCTCCAAGGACGGGGCCTCAACCACCTCCCTCGACAACCCATTCCAGGGCTTCACCACTCTCACGGTGAAGAACTTCCTCCTCACATTCAGTCTGAATCTCCCCACCTCCAGCTTCATTCCATTCCCCCTAGTCCTATCACTACCTGATATTCTAAGAAGTCCCTCCCCAGCCTTCTTATAGGCCCCCTTCAGATACTGGAAAGCCACAATGAGGTCACCTCAGAGCCTTTTTTTCTCCAGACTGAACAGCCCCAACTCCTTCAGTCTGTCCTCATAGGAGAGGTGCTCCAGCCCTCTGATCATCCTTGTGGCCCTTCTCTGGACATGTTCCAGCACCTCCACATCCCTCTTGGTATAGGGGCTCCAGAACTGGACACAGTACTCCAGGTGGGGTCTCACCAGGGCTGAGTAGAGGGGGAGAATCACCTACCTTGACCTGCTGGCCACACTTCTCTTGATGCAGCCCAGGATCTGATTGGCTTTCCGGGCTGCAAGTGCACATTGAGAGCTCATGTTGCCCTTCTCATCCACCAGCACCCCCAAGTCCCTCTCCCCAGGGCTGCTTTCCAGCCAGTCACTTTTTTAAAGTACTTTTATAAAGGGAATGAGGAAGCAGGGTAATTTTTGTATGTTTTTTTAACTGATTTTTAGGTGGGTTTTTTTAGTGTGTGGATGACTGGTCAGCACATGACCCTGTCTTCCATAAACTTGCTTATAGTATGTCTGAAAGCCTGCTGTGGTTTTCATATTTGCTGTCTGTCCTGTTCCTCTCCAAGAACTTTCCACTCCTGTTGGGGTGGATCAGGTCTGATCAAACAACTGCTGAGCAGCTACTGATTGCATCCTGGTAGTGAAGGGTCCCAGTTTAACTCCACACATGGGTCTGTGAACTGCAGCAATTCAGGGCTGCTTCTGCAGGCAGCTGATCAATCCTTGCAGCAGAGGAAGAGATCAGAGTCAGCATGGACCAGGTGGAAGTTAACATTTAAACTCATTAGTCATAATTATTATACAAATAAAACAGGCAGCTGTTGAACTGTTTTCATACTGCTCTAAGCACAATCCAGATGGGAACTTGAGGTTTTGGTTCCAACTACAATGCAGTGCTAATAGACAAAGCAGCTAGTGAAAGATGGAAATCTTGGAGAAACTTACAGAGACCTTTTCACCTGCATCCAGTCAGAGCTATCTGAATTGCTCTTTTCCCTCTCCTTTTGTCTTAACTAAACAAAATTGTGTAGTAGAGATGCTTTTTCCTTCATAGAATGGTAGTGGTTAGAAAGTATCTCCAGACATGGTCAAGTCCAACTTTCCTGCAAAAGCAGGATCGCTTAGGGCAGGTAACACTCATCCAGGTGGGTCTTCAAAGTCTCCAGAGGTGGAGACTCCACAACCTCTCTGGGCAACCTCTTTCCAGTGCTCTGTCACCCTTACAGTAAAGAAGTTTTTCCTCATGCTGAGATGGAACTTCCCATGTTCCAGTTTATATCCATTACCCTTGTCCTATCACAAGACACCAGTGAAAAGAGACTGGCCCCTTCTTCTTGACACCCATTCTTCAGATATTTGTAAACATTAACAAGATCTCTTCTCAGTCTTCTCTTTTCTAGAATAAACAGCTCCAGGTCTCTCAGCCTTTCCTCATAAGACAGATGTTTCTCATAGTCCCCCATTGGACCCTCTCTGGTATGTTCCTGTCCCTCTTGACCTGGGGAGCTCAGTTTGTATTTCCACACTTTGTATTTCAGGTAGGTTTATAACAGAAGCATATATGCAGCAGCATGCTTTCTTCTTTAATTGCAGAAGAAAGCATGCTTCAGTTAGGACTAATAGTTCATGTTTTCAACTTTTTACTGAAGAGAGTCTTCTGGGAATGATTTCTTGAACTATCAGGGCAGCTGCAGGCCTTCTGTTTGTGTCTTCTGGTGAATAATTTTAACTTTACTGATTTCTGCTGCCTTTCTGTGGATTATTTGCTTTTTAAACATAATCATAACATGATGTGGCATTAATCTCACATAAATAATAATGAATTAATGAAGAAAGAACTTTATATAAGTAAGTATGATCTTTAAGAGAAATTATGAGACTAGGAAAATATTTCTTCCAGTGCAGACAATGGTCAGAGGTGGAAAATAAAAACAGTCACTATATGCATCATTATGCAAGGGCTCAATGTATAGTGGGAGGCCTGTGTCTAGTGGAGTCCCTCAGGGTTCAGTACTGGGACCAGAACTGTTCAATATATTCATCGATGACCACGATGAGGGCACAGAGAGTGCTGTCAGCAAGTTTGCTGATGACACATAACTGGGTGGAGTGGCTGACACTGGAGGGCTGTGCTGCCATTCAGCCAGACTTGGACAGGCTGAGACCTGGGCAGGGAGAAATTTGATGAAGTTCAACGAGGGCAAGTGTAGAGTCTTGCATTCCATGCACCGGTATAGGGTGGGGACTGACCTGCTGGAAAGCAGTGAAGGAGAAAAGGGACCTGAGGCCCTAGTGGATGGAAGGATGACCATGAGCCAGCAATGTGCTCTTGTGGCCAGGAAGGCCAATGCCATTCTGGGGTCGATTAGAAGGGCTGTGGTTAGTAGGTCGAGAGAGGTTCTCCTCCCCCTCTACTCTGCACTGGTGAGGCTGCATCTGGAATATTGTGTCCAGTTCTGGGGCCCTCAGTTCAAGAAAGACAGTGAGCTGCTTGAAAGCGTCCAGTGCAGAGCCATGAGGATCATTAAGGGAGTGGAACACAGAATCATGGAATCAACCAGGTTGGAAGAGAACTCCAAGATCATCCAGTCCAACCTATCACCCAGCCCTATCCAATCAACTAGATCATGGCACTAAGTCACTCATCGAGTCTTTTACTGAAGATCTCCAGGGATGGCGACTCCACCACCTCCCCGGGCAGCCCATTCTAACGGCAAATCACTCTCTCTGTGAAGAACTTCTTCCTAATATCCAGACTGAACCTTCCATGGCACAACTTGGGACTGTGTCCCCTCATTCTGTTGCTGGTTGCCTGGCAGAACAGACTGACTTCTACCTGGCTACATCTTCCCTTCATCTTCCATAGGAGGAGACTGAGAGAGCTGAGGCTTTTCAGCTTAGAGAAGAACAGACTGAGAGGTGACCTCATCAATGTTTATAAATATGTAAAGGGTGAGAGCCAAAAGGATGGATCCAGGCTCTTCTCAGTGGTGCCCAATGACAGGATAGGGGGCAATGGTGGCAGTTGAGGCATAGGAAGTTTCACATAAATATGAGGAAAACTTTTTTTGCTGTGAGGGTGACAGAGCACTGGCACAGGCTGCCCAGGGGGGTTGTGGAGTCTCCCTCCCTGGAGATATTCAAAACTTGACTGGGTGCATTTCTGTGTGACAGGGTGTATGTGATCCTGCTCTGGCAGGGGGATTGGACTGGATGAGCTTTTGAGGTCCCTTCCAGCCCCTGAAATTCTGTGATTCTAAGCATCCAACTGACTGTCTTCAAGTGACAAGTGAATAGCATAAATGTCTCCTCCAGGAAAACAGGAGGCCAGATTCAAGGAATCATTAGTCACCTAAATAAATAAATATTCTGGAACTATAGTAATCAATCCACCTTTTACATTTATTCCACTTTTAAAAACATTTTAGAAACCTTTCCCTTTTAATGAATAGTTTTTGGGCAGGCTTTTCACACTGAAAGGAAGAAAAACAAAAGCCGTAAATCCCAACAGCAGAAATAATGTCTGAGCAGCACCGTGATGGATAGATCTTAATAAGCTCAGTTTGGGGAGATGGTCAGAGGGCTGGAGCACCTCTCCTATGAGGACAGACTGAAGGAGTTGGGGCTGTTCAGTCTGGAGAAGAAAAGGCTCCAGAGTGACCTCATTGTGGCCTTCCAGTATCTGAAGGGGGCCTACAGGAAGGCTGGGGAGGGACTGTTCAGGCTATCAGGGAGTGATAGGACTAGGGGGAATGGAATGAAGCTGGAGGTGGGGAGATTCAGGCTAGATGTGAAGAGGTTCTTCACCATGAGGGTGGTGAAGCCCTGGAATGGGTTGTCCAGGGAGGTGGTTGAGGCCCCATCCCTGGAAGTGTTTAAGAGCAGGCTGGATGAGGCTCTGTCTAGCCTGATCTAATGTGAGGTGTCCCTGCCCATGGCAGGGGGGTTGGAGCTAGATGATCCTTGTGGTCCCTTCCAACCCTGACTGATTCTGTGATTCTGTGTGATTCTATGAGTAAAACTGCAACTGGAATTAATTGGGAGAATTACAGGTTTCCACTTCCCCCGCAATGTGGTTTTAATATGAACTATCATTGTAAAAAAACACTTCCAGAGGCACAATTAAATGTTATGTGACATTTTCCTGCCACCTTTATGCATTCTGTTCTATGTTGGTCTGACTTTCTAGAATGAGTAAGAATGAAGGGAGAGAAAGAGATTTTTATATTTGTAACCTGCAGGTGTTGTCTCCTAACCTCCTTGATGCTCAGCAGCACATGAAGGTGACTGCTCATCTTTATTTAAAATCTACATAGCATAAGATTGAACACATCCAAGTGCCGGGTTCTGCACATTGGCCACAGCAACCCCATGCAGTGCTACAGGCTGGGGGCAGAGTGGCTGGAGAGGGACCTGGGGGTACCAGTTGATAGTAGGCTGAATATGAGCCTGCAGGGTGCCCAGGCAGCCAAGAGGGCCAATGGCATCCTGGCCTGCATCAGAAACAGTGTGGCCAGCAGGAGCAGGGAGGTCATTCTGCCCCTGTACCCTGCACTGGTTAGGTCACACCTTGAGTCCTGTGTCCAGTTCTGGGCCCCTCAGTTTAGGAAGGATGTTGACTTGCTGGAACGTGTCCAGAGAAGGGCAACAAAGTTGGTGAGAGGTTTGGAAGACAAGCCCTATGAGGAGAGGCTGAGGGAGCTGGGGTTGTTTAGCCTGGAGGAGACTCATGGGAGACCTGAGTGCCATCTACAACTACCTGAAGGGAGGTTGTAGACAGGAGGAGGTTGGTCTCTTCTCCCAGGCAGGCAGCATCAGAACAAGAGGACACAGTCTCAGGCTGTGCCAGGGGAGGTTTAGGCTGGATGTTAGGAAGAAGTTCTATACAGAGAGAGTGACTGCCCATTGGAATGGGCTGCCTGGGGAGGTAGTGGGGTCACCATCATTGGAGGTGTTCAGGAGGAGACTTGATGGGGTGCTTGGTGCCATGGTTTAGTTGTTTAGGTGGGTTGGATTGGTTGATAGCTTGGACGCGATGATCTTGAAGGTCTCTTCTAACCTGGTCTATTCTATCCTATCCTATCCTATTCTATTCTATTCTATTCTATTCTATTCTATTCTATTCTATTCTATTCTATTCTATTCTGTTCTGTTCTATCCTATTCTATTCTATTCTATCCTATCCTATCCTATCCTATCCTATCCTATTCTATCCTATCCTATCCTATCCTATCCTATCCTATCCTATCCTATCCTATTCTATTCTATTCTATATATATTTATTTTTCCAAATGAAGTTAATGAGAGAGAATCTTTTCAATGGTGTTTCAATTGCTGGGTTTCTACCTATTAAACCTTAACATGTTGATGTGCAGAGCACAGTGATTTTATCTCCTCTGTTGTAATGCTCAGCATACTACAGCAGCTTGCATATCACTGGAATGTTTTGGTGTGTTTGTCATAGTTGATTTGTGGCTTCTGGGCAGAGTTTGTGAATGCCACAACGAACTAAATCCAACCGAACGCTTTGCTCTTTGAAAACAGGTGCTTCCTGATAGCTTTTCAGGCTTTGCAAGCAAAGTTTGTGGCAGTAAAACACTGCAGCGAGCATTCTGATAGCTTGGCTGTGGAAAAATCATATTTTGCTTTTTTTTTTTCCTTTTTAACAGAACTCCCCATTAGCTTCCTTGGTACATAAGGCAGTGCCATCTGGGGCCACATGACACGGCATAGCTCTTGGGCTGACTATGCAAAGTGGCAAATGCTCTGCAGACAGACTCAGTCCAGCTGCATGGCATGCTGTTCTGCTGCAGGGAAGCACCAGTGTCTCTCTTGTTCCAGGAACCCATATGCCAGAGAAGTATGTGATCAGCAGATCAAGTATCAGGGCTGGCAGCTACATATACAGTGTGGACACCTGACAGAAAAGGGTCTGAAGCACAGTGCTGTGTGATATTCAGGCCTATTGTGAAGCAAGATCCAAGAGCTGTTCTCTGAATTATTAAGAAAGTAAAACAGTTCCCAGAAATTAAACACAACAAAACAAAAAAAGGTATCCATAGAAATCTTACTTCATTCTGCCAGTACTGCTGCTCCACACCAAGGAATGTGTTTGCTATTTTTGTTCAATTCCTAATGCTTACTGGATTAATTCATGCTGGTACTTGCAATGAAATATATGGCATTATTATGGGGGAAAAAAAAACCAAAGTCCTGTGGTTCTGTACCAAAATATTTATATTCAGTTCTTAATTATCTGAGATCTTGGTATCAAATCTGCAATTTGACAAAGGCTTAAAAACTAGATTTTCCAGAAGCCTGCTGTATTTTGTTACTTGAGAAAAGTTGTGGCAATCACAATAGCTTCAGGATCTCTGGTAGGATAAAATAGTTCAGTTGTGCAAGTATAATGGTAGAAGACTTGGAAATTGTAACAGAAGAGAAATAGAGAAGCTAGAAAAATGAAGGATGTCCACTTCTGTGTCCAGTTCTGGGCCCCTCAGTTTAGGAAGGACATTGAGACACTTGAATGTGTCCAGAGAAGGGCAACAAGGCTGGGGAGAGGCCTTGAGCACAAGCCCTATGAGGAGAGGCTGAGGGAGCTGGGGTTGTTTAGCCTGGAGAAGAGGAGGCTCAGGGGAGACCTCATTGCTCTCTACAACTACCTGAAAGGTGGTTGTAGCCAGGAAGGGGTTGGTCTCTTCTCTCTAGCAACCAGCACCAGAACAAGAGGACACAGTCTCAAGCTGCGCCAGGGGAGGTTTAGGCTGGAGGTGAGGAGAAAGTTCTTCACCGAGAGAGTCATTCGCCATTGGAATGTGCTGCCTGGGGAGGTGGTGGAGTCACCGTCCCTGGAAGTGTTCAAGAGGGGATTGGACGTGGCACTTGGTGCCATGGTCTAGTCATGAGGTCTGTGGTGACAGGTTGGACTCAATGATCTTTGAGGTCTCTTCTAACCTTAGTGATACTGTGGTACTGTGTATCTTATTTCCACAAGTGCAGGCTACCACCAGACTGACCAGGTAGGAGACTTCCACAGATGAAAGTCATCCTTGCACCATCTCTCTCTTATTCTTGCTGTGAAACAGACACATTCCACACTGTTAATTCTTTCTGTGGAATGGTTACTTTGTGTGAGTGGGTTGTTCTACACATGAAGCGTGTTTCCACCATGTGGTGGATTGAAATTCCTACCACCTTCCCCCCCAGTCCCTCTCCCCCATCACTAACTATGGCAGACCAGCTCAGTTGGAAGCAAACAGAAGCTGTATTTGCAGGCAAAACTACAATCTGCAATAGAATGCAATGAATATGTACAAAATGTCCAGGATTTACAATATTTACAGATATTTACAATTAACAAACAACACGAGAAACCCCCTGCTCAAGAAGACCAGGGAAGCTGTCTCTCTGCCCCCTCGCCTCCTGTCCAAAAGGGAGAAAGGAGCAGAGAAAAAGTAAGTAGCTGTTAGACTTCACCAAAACAATGCAGCCAAGGTCAAGCAGAAGCAGGGTTAGTATCCTCTCCACAGCAACAAAACAAGAAGAGAAGCCCCCAGAATGTTTTGGTACAAGCAGTCTTATGGCAGATATCTCTCCAATGCAATTGTTTAGAATTATAGTTTCATAGTTTCGGTTAGGGTTGGAAGGGACCACAAGGATCATCTAGCTCCAACCCCCCTGCCATGGGCAGGGACACCCCACACTAGATCAGGCTGCCCAGAGCCTCATCCAGCCTGGGCTTAAACACCCCCAGGGACGGGGCCTCAACCACCTCCCTCGACAACCCATTCCAGGGCCTCACCACCCTCATGGTGAAGAACTTCCTCCTCACATCTAGCCTGAATCTCCCCACCTCCAGCTTCATTCCATTCCCCCTAGTCCTATCACTACCTGATAGCCTGAAAAGTCCCTCCCCAGCCTTCTTGTAGGCCCCCTTCAGATACTGGAAGGCCACAATGAGGTCACCTCTGAGCCTTCTCTTCTCCAGACTGAACAGCCCCAACTCCTTCAGTCTGTCCTCATAGGAGAGGTGCTCCAGCCCTCTGATCATCCTCGTGGCCCTTCTCTGGACACCTTCCAGCACCTCCAGATCCCTCTTGTAATAGGGGCTCCAGAACTGGAGGCAGTACTCCAGGTGGAGCCTCACCAGAGCTGAGTAGAGGGGGAGAATCACCTCCCTTGACCATTAGTTTTCCTTTTCACACCCAACAGTGATTTATTTACATTTTTCTACATTTCTGCTTGGAATTTGTAACAAAATTTTAAAGGCATAGCCTAAAACTACCACACACCACTACCCTGTATTTCTAAAATTCCTCTCATAGACAGGTACCTTAACAGGACAAGGCTAGCAGAAAATGTTAAGCTTAGCTTAAGCTATACTGATGACAAACATGAAGGAATAAAGCAGAGAGCTAGATAGTCTAGGTCACATAAATTCCTCCTGCATTAGAAATGGAATACATTTTTCTCTCTCTCTAATCCTGGAATGTTCTCAGTCACACACTTTAAAGAAATGAAGAGGATTTTTCATGACAAGCTATTTGTAACAACCTACACTCTGATGAAATAGCATGTCTATGGAGAGGGATTCTATCTTTACTTGAAACACATATTACTCATCTTGCTAATGCTCAGTCAGCAAGACAAAAATTTTTCATATAAATGTTGTTTTAAAAGTCCAGCAGGAAAAAAAAAGTTTCTTTGAAAACATGCTTTCTACTTCCACAAAGTTCTTCTACTCATGCAGCTTTGAAACCTAAAGTTTCTGATCTAGTTCCTGAAGGGGGCTACAGGAAAGCTGGGGGGAGGGACTTTTTAGGGTGTCAGGGAGTGATAGGACTGGGGGGAATGGAGCAAAACTAGAAGTGGGGAGATTCAGATTGGACGCTAGGGAGAAGTTCTTCCCCACGAGGGTGGTGAGACTCTGGAATAGGCTGCCCAGGGAGGTGGTAGAAGCCTCATCCCTGGAGGTTTTGAAGGCCAGGCTGGATGTGGCTGAGAGCCACCTGATGTAGTGTGAGGTGTTCCTGCCCATGGCAGGGGGGTTGGAACTCGCTGGTCCTTGAGGTCCCTTCTAACCCTATGATTCATAAGCATAAGCGTTTAAAAGAAAAGAAACCCCAAGAATAAAAGAAGGTAACTCTAACAAGCTTAGCATCAACAAGACAAAAGTGGCAATAATTATTTCCTATATTTTATCACATTGGCATGTTTATTTCATAACTTCAGTATTGCTGGGTTGTGTTCCATCTCACTTTGTGAAGCATCAGGAGCATGTGAAGGGACAAGTGGGGATTTTTGCTGATATTGACTCAGTTTTCTGAGGCACAGCTGCATCTGCTTTCATTCTACTGAAAACAAAAACATGACTACTATCAATGAGGTGTCTTGATGTGTCTTCCTGTTTTCCAAATCATGAAGACTAGAACCTTCTAGCACTTAGTTTCATAGTTTCATAGTTTCAGTTAGTGTTGGAAGGGACCACAAGGATCATCTAGTTCCAACCCCCCTGACATGGGCAGGGACACTCTACACTAGATCAGGCTGCCCAGAGCCTCATCCAGCCTGGGCTTAAACACCTCAAGGGACGGGGCCTCAACCACCTCCCTGGACAACCCATTCCAGGGCTTCACCACCCTCATGGTGAAGAACTTCCTCCTCACATCTAGCCTGAATCTCCCCACCTCCAGCTTCATTCCATTCCCCCTAGTCCTATCACTACCTGATAGCCTGAAAAGTCCCTCCCCAGCCTTCTTGTAGGCCCCCTTCAGATACTGGAAGGCCACAATGAGGTCACCTCGGAGCCTTCTCTTCTTCAGGCTGAACAGCCCCAACTCCTTCAGTCTGTCCTCATAGGAGAGGTGCTCCAGCCCTCTGCTCATCCTCGTGGCCCTTCTCTGGACACACTCCAGCACCTCCAGATCCCTCTTGTAAGCCGTATGAATTAAGCCATATGAATTAAGCCATATGAATTTATTTAACTTGTTTCTTCAAGGCAGTATCTTTTGACATTCCTTCCACTCAGACTAGGCACCAGTGATGACAAAAATATCCTGAAGTGTGGGAATGTTCAGTTGCTTACTTGTTTACCAGGTTAGGTGCTCAAGTACTGAGAGTTTTTGTTTCCATAAATAATACACAGGTTTCATAAGTGTCTCTTGGGATCTACAATGCAGAGCCTGAGTTTTTCTCCATAGTTGGAATATAATCTCAGTGAAGAGAAATCATAGAATCCTCAAATTATTTGGATTGCAAGGAACCTTAAGGGTCCTCCAGTTCTAATCATTGTGCCATGGGCAGGGACACCCTCTACTAGAGCATCTTGCTGAAAACCTCATCCAACCTGGCTTTTAACACTTCCAGGGATGGAGCATCCACAGCCTCTCTGGGCCACCTACAGAATACAGAATTAATCAGGTTGGAAAAGACCTTTGAGATCATCAAGTCCAACCTATCACCCAACACTACCTAATCAACTCAACCATGGCACTAGGTGCCTCATCCAGTCTCTTTTTAAACACTTCCAGTGATGGTGACTCCACCACCTCTGGGTGACCTGATCTAGTGGACGATCTCCTTGCTGACTGCAGAGGTGGTTGGACTGGATGACCTTTGGATGTCTCTTCCAACCCAGACCCTTCTATGATTCTATGACCCTTCAGACCTTTTCCTTAGCTGTTGCTGAAAAGAGGCAGAGTATTTAGTGTAGAGAAGAGAAGATATAAGGGGAAGTCCACCTTGAATGAAGAATACATTTGCTTATGTCTTGTTTGCTCTTAAGCTTGAGGTGCGGAGAAAGTTCTTCACAGAAAGAGTAATTGGCCATTGGAATGTGCTGCCCAGGGAGGTGGTGGAGTCCCTGTCCCTGGAGGTGTTCAAAAAAGGGTTGGATGTGGCACTGGAGACCATGGCTTAGTTGTCCTGAGGTGTTAGGTATTAGGTAGTAGGTTGGACTCGATGATCTCTGAGGTCTTTTCCAACCTGGTTGATTCTATGATTCTTTATTACAAAAACTAGCAATAAATCATAACTTCTTTTAGGAATTTAGCAAGCACAAGCAATCAACAGCAGTTTAAGTATCTCCATTTGCAGTGTTGTGAAATAGACCTTTAACTTGCTCTGTAATAATGCTTTTCAAGCTCAGATACATTTGGCTTCAGAATCCTAAAAGGAATGCTTAGTACAACAATTCTGAATCTATTGCTGCAAGGGAGCAAATGAATCAGCTGCAATGCTGAGAACATGTGGTAGTCACATATGCTAGTTGTCCTTCTTGAGATTCAGATTTAAGCTTTTTGGTTAGAATTGCTTTCCTCTCTCTTAGCTAAGACATTTCTTGGGCAATTCTCCCTTCACGAGGGTGAATAGAAGGACTGAAGTCCTTGTGTCAGATGGAGCTTTGTGTGATTCACTTAATTCATTGAGCATGGAGCTCTGAAAGGCATGGTGAATTTGGTACTATCCTTTAACTGGTTAAAGTTAGGGGAAAGTGCTTTTCTCTCTTTTGACTGCAGAGGAAATCTTGCATTCCTGACCTTCAGAGCTTCTTGGATGCATTTTAATTGGTGGCCTAAACCAGAACATATAACAGTGCTTCATAACTGCATAAAACTTATGATAAGAATCTCTTAGTAGCACTTCTGAAATCTCTTCACACCTGGAAACTGTGGAACCAATTATATTTGAGAGTTACCTTTTCTTTTCTGCTTTCATGGAAGGTTCTTGTATAAGACCGTCAAAATTGCACCTCTTGCTCTGAAGAGGACTGATGCAGAGAGCACAAGAGTGGCCACTTTGGTTTCTGTCTTGCAGTTTTTTTTTTCCATGTGCATCTGCCTGAAGCAGATGGAACTTGAGCTAATTTCATCAACAGAAGTTACTGCCTAAGTTAACTGGAATAATTTACCCACTAAACAGTTTAGAAATAAATGGCACACTCAGGATTTACCTAGGAACATTCATTTTCACATAGTGTTCAGCTAAATCATACATTAGCACACAAAAAGAAGCAGCTGGGGATAGCTGTGGCATCTGAGAAAGGAGCCAAATTTGTATCCATAAATTTTAATCTATCTAGGTATGATGAGGGCTTTTTAGGTACACATGATATAAGTATCAATCTTAATATCCACAATGTGCTCTTGTGGCCAAGAAGGCCAGTGCCATTCTGGGGTGCATTGGAAGAGCTGTGGTTAGTAGGTGGAGAGAAGTTCTCCTCCCACTCTACTCTGCCCTGGTAAGGCCACATCTGGAGGATTCTGTCCAGTTCTGGGCCCCTCAGTTCAGGAAGAACCTCAGGGAACTGCTTGAAAGAGTCCAGCACAGAGCCACAAAAATGATGAGGTGAGTGGAACATCTTCCTTATGAGGAGAGCCTGAGGGAGCTGAGGGCTCTGTAGCTTGGAGAAGAGAAGCCTGAGGGTGATCTCGTTCATGCTTATAATGATGTGCCAGGTGAGTGCCCAGAGGCTGGAGCCAGGCTCTGCTGGGTGATGCCCAATGGCAGCACAAGGGGCAATGGTGGAAGTTGAGGCATAGGAAGTTTCATAGAAAAAGGAGGAAGAATTTTTTTTCCTGTGAGGGTGACAGAAGACTGGCACAGGCTGCCCAGGGGGGTTGTGGAGTCTCCCTCTGTGGAGATATTCAAGACCTGCCTGGATGCATTCCTGTGTGATGTGGTCTAGGTGAGCCTGCTCTGGCAGGGGGGGTTGAACTGGATGATTTTTCAAGGTCCCTTCCAGCCCCTAACATTCTGTGATAATGCATTTTCTGCTAATTAAATTATGATTGGACTGTATATTCAGTTATTTCATGCCTTTAGTATGGATCAATAATGTTTTCCTTTGGCTTAAAAAAAAATTGCTTGAGGAGTATGAGCTTAACAGGTTTAGTGATGGGAATCATTGCCTGGGTCCTGATGCATTTTATTTAAATATGAAAATAACCACTAATGTAATGACCAATGAAGTGCACACTGCAAGATACTTCTAATCAATTATGCAGTCTTTGGTGAGTTGTTCCCACGAAAACCTTCCTAAAACAGCAACATTATCTGCCATGCATTGTCGGAACATCATGTACTTGCTGCAGCCTCTGTTGTTCTAAGTGATGTTACAAATGCTGTCAAAGTAGTTGAACTGAACCAGCTTGTATAACATTAAGCATTTTTAAGTGGTTTTACCCAATGTTAGGAAAAGAGATGTGCTGTGCATTTCACAGAGTCACAGAATCAACCAGGTTGGAAAAGACCTCAGATATCATCAAGTCCAACCTATCACCCAACACCATCTAATCAACTCAACCATGGCATCAAGTGCCTCATCCAGTCCCTTTTTAAACACTTCCAGTGATGGTGACTCCACCACCTCCCTGGGCAGCACATCCAGTGGCCAATCTCTCTGGGAAGAATTTCTTCCTAGCACCCAGCCTAAACCTCCCCTGGTATAGCTTGAGACCTATTCTATTCTATTCTATTCTATTCTATTCTATTCTATTCTATTCTATTCTATTCTATTCTATTCTTCTGGTGCTGGTTGCTTGAGAGAAGAGACCAACCTCCCCCCCTCTTGTCTGCAATCTCCCTTCAGGTATTTGTAGATGGCAATAAGTCTCCCCTGAGCCTCCTCTTCTCCAGGCTGAACACCCCCAACTCCTTCAGCCTCTCCTTACAGGACTGTGCTCCAGACCCCTCCCCAGCAACTGAACATCTTTCCTGAACTGAGGGGCCCAGAACTGGACACAGTACTCAAGGTGTGGCGTAACCAGTGCTGAGTACAGGGGCAGAATGACCTCCTGCTCCTGCTGACATTTGTAACATAACAATCCTCACAAAAATACTTGTTAATATAAGGATGTGAATTCCCATTTTTTTCCACAATTGGTGATTGTAGAATGTGATAGTTTTATTAATGGGGTGCAGAAACAGGAGAGTTTGGTTGACTTGGCCTGTATTTAAACTTCCTCATGTGGAAATGGGGTAATAAGGAAGAAGCCCTGCTAACACAGGTACAAAATCAGTGTAGACATAATCATCCCTCTCTGATGACTCAGCATGCAATTCATAGTGTATTATTTTTTATGAGTTGCTTTGTTGCTGTGATTTTTCACAGGTATGTTTCAGATAATTGTGAAGAGTGAGTGGTTGGACTTGATCTTAAAGGTCTCTTCCAACCTGGTTAACTTCTATTCTATTCTATTCTATTCTATTCTATCCTATCCTATTCAGCACCACAAGAAGCACACATCTGTGGAGCAGTGTTTTGAAAATACAGTTGGCCAAGTTAAAACTGGGCACAGTATTTCGCAGAATTGCTCTGATTTTACACTAGATCTGAACATGGTTCTGTCCTTAACAAAACTGGAGAGCTGTAACTAGTGGGGTCCCTGAGGGATCAGTGCTGGGTCTGGTTCTGCTCAACATCTTAATCAATGACATTGATGAGGAGACAGACAAACAGACAGTCAGAGTCTGCTCAGCAAGTTTGCTGATCATACCAAACTGGGAGGCTTGGCTTAGACACCTGAAGGCTGTGAGGCCATTCAGCAAGACCTGGACAGACTGAGAGCTCGGCAGAGAGGAACCTAATGAGGTCCAACCAGGATAAGTGCAGAGTCCTGCATCTGGGAAGGAAGAATAGACTGCAACAGTACAGGCTGGGAGGAGATCTGCTGGAGAGCAGCCCTGTGGAGAAGCACCCAGGAGTCCTGGTGGATAACAAGTTCTGCATGGGTCAGCAATGTGCCCTTGTGGCCAAGAGGGCCAAAGGGGTCCTGGGGTGCATTAAGTGGAGTGTGTCAAGGGAGGTTCTCATCCCTCTCTACTCTGCCCTAGTGAGGCCTCAACTGGAATATTGTGTGCATTTTTGGACCCCCCAGTTCAAGAGCGACAGGGATCTCCTCAAGAGAGTCCAACAGAGGGCTGTGAGAATGACTGAGGCATGAAGAACTGCCTAATGAGGAGAGACTGAGAACCCTGGGGCTGTTGAGTCTCGAGAAGAGAAGACTGCGAGGGGATTTAATCAATGTTTCTAAATATCTGAGGGCTGGGGGTCAGGAGGGAGGGGACAGGCTCTGCTCAGTTGCATCCTGTGATAGGACAAGGGGTAATGGATGTAAACCACAGCACAGGATGTTCCACCTCAATATGAGGAGGAACTTCTTCACTGTGAGGTTCACAGAGCACTGGAACAGGCTCCCCAGAGAGGTTATGGAGTCTCCTTCCCTGGAGACTTTCCAGACCCCATCTGGAAGCATTTGTGTGTGACTTGTGCTAGGTCACAGGGGTTGGACTCGATGAGTTTAGGGTCCCTTCCAGCCCCTAACATCCTGTGGTCAATCCTTCAATGTTATCCTTGTCTTTCAAGGCAGAGGTAGTGTGACCGGTAACTTGATCTAGAGATGTAAATGCATAGGAAGCTGCATACTATATGTTGCAAGGATATGCAAGTGAGTCAGGAGCAAGAGGGTTTTTGTACATTTTGTGAGTTCCTAATACCATTGGGAGATTAGAGTGGAAGAGAGCAGTTCTGTAACAACGCTTCACATTAATAGTCAATACAGAAACCTCCTTTCCCAGGAAAAACAGATGGAGCACTGAGCACTCACCAAAGCATATGCCCTGTCAGAGTGAGCCCTGTCAGGTTTGAAGTACCACCTGCTTGCCACTGCATGCTCTTCATCACTGTTTCTCAGGAACTTGCAAGCCAAGCTTTCAAAAAGGAGAGGAAGCTACAGAGATAAGATGCTTCCCAGCTAGAATGTGTTCCATATGAATGTCACCCTCATATCTCTTGATAATGCTTGCAGCTGCACAGGTGTTTCTTTCCTAGGAGGGTGGTGGAACACTGGAACAGGTTGCCCAGGGAGGTGGTTGAAGGTCCTGCCCTGGAGATATTCAAGGTGAGGCTGGATGAGGCCCTGGGCCACCTGATCTAGTTGGGGATGTCCCTGCTGACTGCAGGTTGGACTGGATGGGCTTTGGAGGTTCCTTCTGGCCTGGACCATGCTATGATTCTATGAAATGATGCCATGCCTGATTTATTCTGTATTACTGCCATGTTCCAGAAGGTGACATACCCCTTGCTTCAGTCAGGTGCAGGGTTCCAAAAGCTCCTGTTATTTACCACAATGTGACCATTCCTCTTCATTGTCATATATGCCTTATATGTAGTAGGTAAGACAAGCTTTTGGAAATCAAAGCAACACTCTGCACCTTCTGCTTTCCTGTACAGCCAGATTATCCATTTAGCTTAATTACAGTGTAGAAAAAAAATTATAAAGATATTCAATATAGGAAGTTCTTTAGTGCAGAAAGGAGTATCAAGAACCAGCAATAACACAAATTTACCCTTCTAACTGCTTCCAAAAATGGCAGTCAAAAAATATCCAGCTCTATATCAGTGTTATCCATAGTAAATGAGGGGGGTGGGGGGTGGGGAGTCATCTGGGACTGATTGCACTGAAAAGCATAGTAAAATCCTGCACCTTTAGAAAACAAAGTGAGCCTCTGCATATTTTGTCAGAGCACACATCCTTTGCCTGTACACTGTGTCCTAGTTGCTGTGTTTCAAATTCTATTCAGCAATTTGTTTCCTTCAATAAGTGACCTTATCAGCGCCGACTTCTCTCACACAGCAGTTTTTCCTTTTTGTTCTGCTTTACTGTCACACCAAGCATCTTCCCACCCCTCTCTCTGTGGGAAGATTTAGAGTGGATCTCTCTGTATGTTTCAGATCCCAAGAGGGAGGACACACATTAGGGATGATTGATCACATTTCTTGTAGATGAATTGGTTAGCAGCGATTCAGAAAAGGACTTAAGCATAAATTTGACAGCAAGTATATGTCAACATTTTGTGTCTTTTTTTGGGGGGGTGTGTTGTTGTTTCCCTTTGTTTTGCACTCTAGTGGAAGAGGAAGAAAGGACATTATATTAATGGATGAGATTTTCCTTTTCTTCTCATTATGGCTCAGGCTTTTGGTTTATTTTACAAATAGATGTTTCTTCCCCACTGTTTCAGTTAGAAACTCTTAGGTCTTACTTTTGTGGCAGTTATTTTCTACCCCACAGAACAGATGGTCCTAATATAGGAGCCTGATTATTTTTGCAACTTTCACTCAGCAGTCTTTGCTGTTTGTGAGTTACTTAAGGTTTTGTATTGCTTTGACCAATATCAAAATTCAATTACTGGAACTTTATTGGGTATGTGTAAATAAAGATGTATGTAGGTTTCATCAGTTCATTTTGTATAAAGGAATTTGTACAAAACATTTGAAATGAGGCTGAGTAAATAATAAATTCCAATTCTGGGGCTCTCATTTCAAGAGGGACAGGGAGATACTAGTCCAGCACAGAGCCACAAAGATGATCAAAGGAGTGGAACATCTTCCTTAGGAGGAGAGCCTGAGGGAGCTGAGGGCTCTGTAGCTTGGAGAGAAGGAGCCTGAGGGGTGATCTCATTCATGTTTATAAAGATGTGCAGGGTGAGTGCCAAGAGGATGGAGCCAGGCTCTGCTGGGTGATGCCCAATGACAGCACAAGGGGCAGTGGTGGAAGCTGAGGCATAGGAAGTTCTATGGAAGTATAAGGAGGAATTTTTACCCTGTGAGACTGACAGAAGACTGGCACAGGCTGCCCAGGGGGGTTGTGGAGTCTCCCTCTCTGGGGATATTCATGGCCCTCTTGGATGAACTCCTGTGTGATGTGGTCTAGGTGACCCTGCTCTGGCGGGGGGGGGGTTGAACTGGATGAACTTGACAGGTGCCTTCCAGCCCCTAGCATTCTGTGATTCTGTGACCTCTAGAGGTCCCTTACAATGCAGTGTGCTATATGAATCGAAGTTCCACACTTGGGCCTATTATTTTGTTTTCCTTCCTGAGCTTGACTTCAAGCTTGGGAAGGCTCCTTACAGGCATGGTGACTAGGAAAATCAGGCCTTATTAATCTGCAGTTTTGATGTGAGTCTCAGTGCAGAGCCCAGGTACCTGTACTTCAGTGTGACTGAAATTCACAGCTTCTCAGTCCTCATGTTCCCGGTTCCAGCCGCACAGACTGAGATATGCTATGCTGCTTTGAAGCATGCCAGACATTTCTGTAGAAGAGGACAAAGATCTTTTTTTCAGGTCAAGAGAGCCTGTATCTCATACTCCATCAACAAACTTTGCTGGAGAATGAGTTTAGATGAATTTCAGTTTTGCAAATAATAACAAGACCAGAGTCTGCAACTGTTCCCTTAAGCCATGGTCTAATGATTACGACACAAACAGCCATGCTGTTTGTGTTCTCTCGGGGGTGATTAGGATCTTCGCAGCACAGCCACAATGATAGATCTTATTAGTGCTCTTGATGTGTTTCTGTGTAAAATTAGCCAGCATAGTTTAATCTGCCTTCTGTGAACTTTGTAGCGAAGTGATAAGGAGTGCTCAAGGGCTCCTTCTGCTGATAGAGGTAAGAGGTCACAGTTTCACCGGGTGAAGACACTTTTAAGGATGAAGGCAACAGCTTAACACTGATCACCTTATAGAGATTCTGTTTACTATTTTATGCCATTAATAATTCCCTTTGTTTCAGTGGGGCCATTTTCAGACCAGACGTTCACTAAGCCAGAAAAAAAATGAGGATGGGCAATGGTGGTAAATGATCTGTTTCTACTCTTCATAATCTCTTCCATTACACCAGTAGGATCTTGGAGGTAGAAAACCAGCTGCTTCTGTGATGTTTCTTTTCTGCTGCAGAGGCAAACAGGTAATTGGAAAAAAATAGGAAGGAGCAACTGAAGACTTGACAGCTCCGTTCTCTGTCATATATTACCAACTGTGATGAAGGGAAAAGACGAAAGGAGTTGGCATATCTTTCTTTCCTGTGCTCTATTTCCTTCCTTGAATCACAGACAAGGGGTGATGGAAACCTGGTTTCGTAACTTGGAGGAAACATATTAAGTGCTCTGCCTTATTTGCTGTAGTTGTTGCTGCCTGTTACCCAAGGGGAACCAAGTATTTCAAGGTGCAAATCCAATTCAGCGTGAAGGAGGAATGCAGAATATGGCCCATTTATTTTTAAGTTTGAGGAAATAATTAAAGCAAATTTGTTGTGGTTTTCACCCTGCTCTAATTACAGCACAGAACACTTCAGATGTAGTTAGTGCTAGATCTATTTGCATATTCAGGGTAAATTAAGATAATCATCCTGATTAACTGTCAAGATATACTTAAAGTGATCATAAAATAGGTGAAATACAGTATTTGTTTTCTTACCATAGTATATTGCCTGAAACTGAAGTGTTATGCTCACAGGAGTGAGATATGGACAAATACTAATCTATGACCTTGATGCTACTTTTTCACACTCTGCCTGTAACTCACAGGAGGGTACAAAAAATGTTTCATTCTGGGTTTGTTGTTTTTGAGCAGAAAGGCTAGAAATCTGTCACCTATAACTATCATCACTAATAACCGAAGAGTATAGTTAAGAAATCAAGTTCCCAAAGAAAGTATAGTTCTAGTATACTGAGCTAACTTTTAAGAGTATGTTTTAAAGGAAGCTGAAAGTGTGAAACAAGAGACAGGAACAGAGAATCACAGAATGTTAGGGCCTGGAAGGGACCTTGAAAACTCATCCAGTCCAACCCCCCTGGCAGAGCAGGGTCACCTAGGCCACATCACTCGGGAACATATCCAGGTGGGTCTTGAATATCTTCAGAGAGGGAGACTCCACACCCCACCTGGGCAGCCTGTTCCAGTCTTCTGTCATCCTCAAAGGGAAAAAATTCTTCCTCCTTTTTCCATGGAACTTCCTATGCCTCAACTTCCACCATTGCCCCTTGTGTTGTCATTGGGCATCACCCAGCAGAGCCTGGCTCCAGCCTCTGGGCACACACCCTGCGCATCTTCATCAACATGAATGAGGTCACCCCTCAGGCTCCTTCTCTCCAAGCTACAGAGCCCTCAGCTCCCTTAGGCTCTCCTCCTAAGGAAGATGTTCCACTCCCTTAATAATTTTTGTGGCTCTGTGCTGGTCTCTTTCAAGCAGTTCCCTGTGGTTCTTCCTGAACCAAGGGACCCAGAAGTGGAAACAATATTCCAGATGCAGCCTCACCGAGGCAAAGTAGAGGGGGAGGAGAACCCCTCTCAACCTACTAACCATAGCCCTTCTAATTCACCCCAGGATGCCATTGGCCTTCTTGGCCACAAGAGCACATTGCTGGCTCATGGTCAGCCTTCCATCCACTAGGACCCCCGGGGCCCTCCTCCCCTTCACTGCTCTCCAGCAGGTCAGTCCCCAACCTATACTGGTACCTGGGGTAGTTCTTTCCCAGGTGCAACACATTAACTTTAAAAGGATATGTAAATGAAATAACTAATATTCCCTTAAAACATTTGGATGTATGGGAAGGACCTGGTTGTAGGAAAATAATAAACAAATAATATATCTATCTGAACTCCTTCCTGTTTCAGTTTTACATAGTATTAAAAAATCTTAGCAGTTTTTGGATGGGGTTTTGTTTGGGGGTTTGGGTTGCTTTTTGGTTTTTTGTTGGTTGGGTTGGGTTTTGTTTTGCTTGTTTGGTTTGGTTTTGTGCTGTTTGGTGTGTTTTTTTCCTATTTTTTGGACTTAAAGGCCTGTTCAGAATTAAAGGAATACTGCCAAAAATTGTTTGGATGGACAAAACCCAGCTAGTTATGCTAGTTTCAACAGAGTAAAGCTCTGTTCTAAATGCAAAGTATTTTCTTCATGTTCTAAATGTAATCAGTTTGGTACAGAAAGCCACTACATTTTTTTCCCATCGCCTTCATTACTTACTTTCATTGGCTCTTCATTTCATCCCAAGTGGATTGTTTTTCAGCATTCAAATCTCAGGCACAGATTCTTGTAGACCTGCTGCTTCTCAAATTACTGCTCTAAAAAGGTGGAAATAAGAGCCCTGACATATCCATTATGCTGAATAGCAGAGAGGCAACGATGGTGTACATGCAAAAAGATGAAGCAGGAATAATGGGAAAATACACCAGAAATTACTGGCTTTTGATTAATCTTTCATTCCAGTTTTCTGTTGGTGCAACTGAATTATTTTTCAGAGGAACTTGTTTACATGGGGTTAGAACAGAATTGACATGAAAATTCTTTGCTGCATTACTGAGTAAAAAGCTTAAATCTGCAAAGTGCCATGCAAGGTAGTTCTCCACACATCTCTGTCTTAGATTTACAACATATTCTGTTATGATTGCAAATATAATGAATGCCAGTGCTAGACAAAGCACAGATATTCACAGTTTCATGGAAGAAAATGGGAAATGCTTTTGCTGCTAGTAGCAGGATTGATCCTGTTCAGATTTCATTTAATTTCTTGTTGGCAGAGGAATCAGTCTCTGCTTCTCTTCAAATGTTAAACTCTGTGCTACTGCATCCTGACGTAAATAGAGGAAATGAGCATCAACTGGAATGGTCTTACACTGGCTGGCATGGAGAGGAAACAGCTACTGGAAACTGTCTGGTAAAATACAGAGCAGAAAAGCACCATGCAGAGCTTAAAGTAATACTTGAGGGTTTAAGATTAAGGCATAACCATCGAGTTTCTAAATGGTTTAAAGATCTTCTGAGGATTTTTGAAACTCATAGGTTTACATTTTAGCTAGATTTTATGGGGGGTTATGAATAACTGCATTAGTATTTTGAGGGGTTGTTAGATTGTGTTTGGTAGAAATTACATTCTTTAATCAGCAATATTACAGAATCACAGAAACATTCAGGTTGCAAAAGACCCTCAGGATCACCAAGTCCAACCAAGAACCCTACTCTAAAAGGTTCACCCCTAAACCATATCCCCAAGCGCCACATCCAAACACCTTTCAACACATCCAGGCTTGGGGACTCTACCACCTCCCTGGGCAGCACAGTCCAATGCCTGACCACTCTTGCCATGAAAAAAAGGTTTCCTAATATCCAGTCTAAACCTACCCAGCAGCAGCTTGAGCCCATTCCCTCTTGTTTTATCACTAATTACCTCCAAGAAGAGACCAGCAGCAGCCTCTCCACAACCTCCTTTCAGGTAGTTGCAGACAGCAATGAGGTCTCCCTTCAGCCTCCTCTTTTTCACATTAGCCATCCCCAGCTCAGATTTATTCTCCAGGCCTTCCCCACCTTTCTTGCCCTCCTCTGCACTGGCTCCAGCACCTCTACGTCTCTCCTGTACTGAGGTGCCCAAAACTGAATACAATACTCGAGATGTGGCCTCACCAGAGCTGAGTACAAATATCATCAATCAATTTTTGTGGAGCTTTTTCTGATGCACAAAATAATTGCTTATAGACTTTGATATGAAAAATGTGATGGTAAGAAGGAACATTGACTGGACAGGCTTGCATTCCTGTGTGTTATCCTACCAGTCTCCAAGAATCTGACAGAAAGAAAAAGTAGAAATAAATTAGTTAGAAATCAGTATTTCTTCTTAGCAGTTAAAAATATGAGAAAAGCTAAACTCCAGGGTAAATGAGCTACTCTTCTATTGTATCAGCTACAGGGGGGAAATAGCCATGCTATATGTTTTCCTTGTTTATTAAGCTTCCATCATAATCATAGAATCATTGAATTGTCAGGGTTGGAAGGGACCTCAAGGATCATCCAGTTCCAACCCACCTGCCATGGGCAGGGACACCTCACACTGTGTCAGGTTGCTCAGAACAACATCCAGCCTGGCCTTTAAAACCTCCAGGGATGAGGCTTCTACCACCTCCCTGAGCAACCTGTTCCAGTGTCTCACCACCCTCATGCTGAAGAACTTCTTCCTAACATTCAATCTGAATCTACTAATTTCTAGTTTTGCTCCATTCCCCCTAGTCTTATCACTCCCTGACACCCTAAAAGGTCCCTCCCCAGCTTTTTGGTAAGCTTCTTAAGATAGTAACTAAGTTAAGATACTTCTTAAGATAGTAAGGTGTCCTCGGAGCCTTCTCTTCAAACTGAACAGCCCCAACTCTCTCAGTCTATCTCCATAGCAGAGCAGCTCCAACCCTCTGATCACTCTTGTGGCCCTTCTCTGGACATGCTCCAGCACCTCCAGATCCTTCCTGTAATAGGGGCTCCAGAACTTGACACAGTACTCCAGGTGGGGTCTCACCAGAGCTGAGTAGAGTGGGACAATCACCTCCCTCACCCTGCTGGCTATGCTTCTCTTGGTGCAGCCCAGGGTGTGATTTGCTTTCTGGGCTGCAAGTGCACACTGCTGTCTCCTGTTGAGTTTTTCATCTACTAGCACACCCAGGTCCTTTTCTTCAGGGCTGCTCTCAAGCCAGTCCCTGCCCAGCCTATATCAGTGCTTAGGACTGCCCTGTCCCAGATGCAGGACCTTGTACTTGGTCTTGTTGAACCTCATGAGGCTGGCTTGGGCCCAGCTCTGCAGCATGTCAAGATCCCTCTGGATGGATCCTTTCCCTCCATCTGTCAGCTGCACTACACAGCTTGGTGACATGGGTGAACTTGCTGAGGGTGTCTCAGTGCCAAAAAGATGTTAAACATGATAGTATTTGTGACTTTTACAATGACTATAATCAGTCTCTTGAAGTGGTAAGGTTTGCCACCAGGTGTATTTGTCAGGTGCTACCCATAATATTCCATTGTCATGTATCTGATTTTTAAATTTCTTTGTAGTTGAAGGATAGTGAACTCTGAGAGAGATTTCCTAATTACCACGGTTATTATTAAATGAGCACTTGAAAGATTTCTTCTACTGAAAGGGAAGTGAATTCCCTTTTGAAATTTTCACATGATACAAAAATCTCCTGGGGTTTGACTTTGAAAGTTTAAAAAAAAAAAAAATCAAGAGTGGCTTTAAGAATCACAGAATCAACCAGGTTGGAAAAGACCTGAGAGATCATCAAGTCCAACCTATTACCTAATACCTAACACCTCAGGACAACTAAGCCATGGCTCCAAGTGCCACATCCAATCCTTTTTTGAACACCACCAGGGACAGTGACTCCACCACCTCCCTGGGCAGCACATTCCAATGGCCAATTACTCTTTCTGGAAGAACTTTCTCCTCACCTCGAGGCTAAACTTCCCCTGGCACAGCTTGAGACTGTGTCCTCTTGTTCTGCCACTTGTTACCTGGGAGAAGAGACCAATCCCCACCTGTCTACCACCTTCCTTTCAGGTTTCTGTAGAAAGCAATAAGGTGTCCCCTGAGCCTCATGCAGGAGAAACAAATAGTATTAGATGGATTAGAGACAGAAGAAAACTTGCCTCTCTTTAAGGAGAATAAATGTGTAGAAAACAGTATCTGCTTCCTACCTACCTGTAAAACACTTGATACCACAGTATCACAGTATCACCAAGGTTGGAAGAGAACTCAAAGATCATCGAGTCCAACCTGTCACCACAGACCCCATGACTAGACCATGGCACCAAGTGCCACATCCAATCCCCTCTTGAACACCTCCAGGGACGGTGACTCCACCACCTCCCTGGGCAGCACATTCCAATGGCGAATGATTCTCTCTGTGAAGAACTTTCTCCTCACCTCCAGCCTAAACTTCCCCTGGCACAGCTTGAGACTGTGTCCCCTTGTTCTGGTGCTGGTTGCTAGAGAGAAGAGACCAACCCCTTCCTGGCTACAACCACCCTTCAAGTAGTTGTAGAGAGCAATGAGGTCTCCCCTGAGCCTCCTCTTCTCCAGGCTAAACAATCCCAGCTCCCTCAGCCTCTCCTCACAGGGCTTGTGCTCAAGGCCTCTCCCCAGCCTCGTTGCCCTTCTCTGGACACATTCAAGTGTGTCGGTGTCCTTCTTAAACTGAGGGGCCCAGAAGTGGACACAGGAATCAAGGTGTGGCCTAACCAAAGCAGAGTCCAGGGGCACAATGACTTCCCTGCTCCTGCTGGCCACACTATTCCTAATGCAGGCCAGGATGCCATTGGCCTTCTTGGCCACCTGGGCACACTGCTGGCTCATGTTTAGGTGGCTATTAACCAGCACCCCCCAGGTCCCTCTCTGTTTGGCAGCTCTCCAACCACTCTGACCCCAGCCTGTAGCTCTGCATGGGGTTGCTGTGGTCAAAGTGCAGCACCTGGCACTTGGACTTGTTGAATGCCATCCTGTTGGACTCTGCCCATCTGTCCAGTTGGTCGAGGTCCCTCTGCCGAGCCCTCCTACCCTCTAACTGACCAACATCTGCTCCAACATCTGCTACCATTTTTAGCAAAGTAGCTGTGCCACAGGATATTTATCTGGAAGCCTTGGTTCAAAGGTATTCTTTAAGAAATTTGGAATTCTGACAGCATGAGCAATTTCAGACACTGATCAAAAAGGGATACATATCACCTGTAGGTATAGGGACTGGATGAAGTGCTGTAAATGACTGTAGTTAAACAGTTGCAGATGATCCCTGAGGTTAGGGTAAAGAGTACTCAAAGCTCTACCATAAGAGATTGTGGCAGTTTTAGGCTGATGCCTAGGAAGTTTTCCCCAAATCTTGAGTAGAAAATGATAGAGCATGAATAAATTACCATTGGATGCAAAAGAAAAATGATGGTAAGGTCTAAATAATCCCATTGGGCTGAAAACTAACATAAGATGAGTTGTATAAACTAACTTTTGCTCTTTGTCAGCTCTTTGCTCTGGCATTATACTATCTGGTGGCTTTCTGGCTAAGTACTAACAAGCTACTCTCTGCTATTCTCTCTCTCTTTTCCCTTGTACAGGGCAGGGGGTGGAGGAGGGGAAGGGAGTCAAGAGGGGTAAGCTCTGGTGGATGAGAAGCTCAACATGAGCCCCCAGTGTGCACTTGCAGCCCAGACAGCTAACCAGAGCCCGGGCTGCATCAAGAGCACTGTACTGATGCAGTAGTTATAGTCTAGACTTTAAAACATTTTTGGCTGCATTTGGAATCTTACAGAGAAAGCTCTCCTGTGATTTACATCCCAAAACCCAAGAGGACAAAGCAAACTTGCTTCTTGTCTCCCCAAACTACTATCGACACCACTGTGGCAAGAAACAGCCCAGCTATGGTGCTGTGAAGCCAGTTTGCTGCTATCACTTTCTCCTTTCTGTGCTACACAACTTCTAGTATCCAAGCTGGTGTGGTTCTAGGCTTGCCCAAGAATCCCTACCCATTCATTACACTGAGTATTGTGGATAACTGCTTTTGGATTTCTAGAGCCCATTAGAATGAAAAAACACTGGAAGAACAGATCATGTTGGAAAATATTGGGGTTTTCAGACCAGGGCAGAGCAGAGCCCAGTCAAACATCCTGCTTGCTTGTATCCACCCAGGAAGTACCCAGGCAGTGTACACATGCCCTTATGATTCCACCCTGGAATTCCCACTGCAGCCTCCGTTTATGACTCCTGGACAAGTTCTTTCAGGCACTCATGGAATCCACATATCCTACTTGACATCAAAACAGCACACAAAAGGCAATCTCCATTAACGCAGACCCCTCCTGCAGGCATGGCTTTTTCACTGTGCCAGCATTAAAACACAGCAGAGATAGAATAGGGGCTTGGAAACCGTGTATAATGGGAGAAGCTGCTCTAATTGTTATGGGAGAAAGTTTAAAAGGCAAATTGAATATATTTAATATATTTATTTACATTTTCTTATTTCAACCTCAGATTTTTAAATGCAGTCCAAACACGTATCTGTCTTGAAACCCTTATTCAAGGGCTGTGCAACTCAGAACAGAACATGAAAACAAATGATATACATGATTTAAAATACAATTTAAAAGCAGAAACTCTTGTTGTATATCCATATTACTTAATTACAGGCTGTGTGTGGGGGGGTGTGGAGTCTCTGGAGATATTCAAGACTCACCTGGAGGAGTTCCTATGTGATCCTGCTCTGGCAGGGGCGTTGGACTAGATGATCTCTTGAGGTCCCTTCCATCCACTAACATTTTGTGATTCTATGATTCTATGATTCTGTGAAGAGAAGCATAGCCAGCAGGTCGAGGGAGGTGATTCTCCCCCTCTACTCTGCTCTGATGAGACGCCACCTGCAGTACTGCGTCCAGTACTGGAGGCTCTATTACAGGAAGGATCTAAGTGTGCTGGAAGGTGTCCAGAGAAGGGTCATGAGGATAGTCAGAGGGCTGGAGCTTCTCTGCTATGGAGACAGACTGAGGGAGCTGGGGCTGTTCAGTCTGGAGAAGGCTCTGAGGAGACCTCATTGTGGCCTTCCACTGACTGAAGAGGGTTACAAGAAAGCTGGAGAGGGACTTGTTAGGGTGTCAGAGTGTGACAGGACTAGGGGGAATGAAGCAAAACGGGAAGTGGGTAGATTCAGATTGGAGGTTAGGAAGCTCTTTCCCATGAGGGTGGTGAGACACTGGAACAGGTTGCCCAGGGAGGTGGTGGAAGCCTCATCCCTGGAGGTTTTAAGGCCAGGCTGGATGCTGTTCTGAGCAAGCTGATGTAGTGTGAGGTGTCCCTGCCAATAGCAGAGGATTTTGGAGGTAGATAATCCTTGAGGTCCCTTCCAACCCTGACAATTCTATGATTCTAAGCTGTTGGTAACCCCCCGGTTTTGTTCAGGCAGGTTCTTGTATTGTTTATAAATTGCAAATGCACCATAAATATTGTGTATGTTGTACATATTCATTGATCTCCTATTTCTAGATTGCAGTTTGGCTTGTAAATATGGCATCATTTGCTTCCATCTGAGCTGGGCTGGCAATTTTATTCTGGGGGTAATTTCACCCCACCACAGAGATCTAGACCAGTATGTGTCAAGCCTTCCCTAGTGCCTTTCTGTTACAATAACAGACTTTTGGGGTTTTTTTAGAAAAGAAGTGCTGTCTTTCTAAAAGGAAACTGAATTAGCTTGATTCTTCCCAAGAACAGACCACTTGAAAAAACTCCTGTGGCTGGTGAATTAGATTGATCCAGCCTGTGGCAAATCCCCTTTCATCACTGCCTAGCTTAGGCTGCAAACCAAAGGGAAATACGTGGGAGAGAAATGTGAGCACAGTCTTGATATAATTGTTTAACAAACTCAGGGAACAGGACTGAATCAGGCTAACTGAATGCTGCAGTCCTGTCCACAGTCAATAGAAACATCACAGCTCAGGAGGGAAGAACACTACAGGAAACAGCTGCATAATTAGATCTTTAATTAATTTATTAATTCTAGGCAAACTCCTTCACTGTGCTTCACCTACTAGTAATGGATTTTTCCATGCATTATACAATAGAATTTTGTCTGGGCTTAGGCATCAGCTTTGTGGCAGAAATTTCAAGTCATGTCTTTGAGACCCCTTTTCCATAAAGATATAGAGAGTTCATTTTAAATCCATCTCTCTCTCTATCTCATATATAAAATTCATTAAAAAGGACACATTTTATTGAAAACATTCAGTTTAATCTACTGGAGATTATTCTGGTGTCAGGCAGACTCCTACCCTTCTTCCTCTGTACATGTTATTACAGCTTCTTTGTAGAAGTGTACAATATTGTACAGCACAAGTTTAAGGCATGATTTGTGACTGTTTTAAGGAAAATAGCTTGCAAATGAAATTGACACATTAATGAACTACACCTCCTCTTCCTTTGCTTCATTTCATACCACAAACCTAGGACAGCAGCCCACCTGGAGTACTGCATCCAGTTCTGGAGCCCCTATTACAGGAAGGATCCAGAGGTGCTGGAAGGTGTCCAGAGAAGGGCCACAAGGATGAGCAGAGGGCTGGAGTGCCTCTGCTATGGAGATAGACTGAGAGAGTTGGGGCTGTTCAGTTTGGAGAAGAGAAAGAAGGCTTCAAGGGGACCATATTGTGGCCTTCCAGTATCTGAAGGGGGCTACAAGAAAGCTGCAGAGGGACTTTTTAGGGTGTCAGGGAGTGATAGGACTAGGGGGAATGGAATAAAACTAGCAATGGGTAGATTCAGATTGGATGTTAGGAAGAAGTTCTTCAGCATGAAGGTGGTGAGACAATGTAACAGGTTGCCCAGGGAGGTGGCAGAAGCCTCATCCCTGGACTTTTTGAAAGCCAGGCTTGATGTGGCTCTGAGCAACCTGATGCAGTGTGAGGTGTTGTTGCCCACTGCATGGGGGTTGTAACTGGATGATCCTTGAGGTCCCTTCCAACCCTAAGAATTCTATGATTCTATAACAGGCTTCTCATCTTACCTTATCTTTGTCTCTTGATGACAATGATCAAGTATGAAAGTGAAACATAAGGGAATTCTGTGTAATTGTTGAATATTAACTCATGATAGTGCCTGTATTTGTGAGGATGAAGCCTCTGGTTCATGTGGAATAATGACAAAAGGGAGAGGAAAGAGAAACTCCGTTCTCTAAGACAGAGGAATGAGAAGGGTTTTTGCAAGTCCAGCAGGAGAACATGTCTGTCCTCATGTCAAGAGAGTGAAAATGAAACTGTAAGCATGAAAGTTACTGTCGGATTTCAATATGATATTCTCTTCTTTTGTTCCAGATTTAAAAACACCCTACCCATATTTATTGATCATTGGAATTTTATAATCTGATTTATTTCACTCAAATATCTAAAAAGCATAAAGCTCACTGAGCAAAACCTGAGAGCTACCTTTAGCATTTGGTACATTAGCGTTTGGTACATTCTGTCCTGAGTTAGGTGTTCCCAGAGCATGATTCATCAAGGCTCTCCCTTCTCTTTGCCTGGAAGGTGTAGGCAGTTTGTGATAAAAAAGACAGGTCTCAAGCTTACTGCTTTTATTTCATTGCAAAGGGTCTCTGTGTATGACTTCTAGTTTTGCTTGGGTCGGTTTGGTGGCAGGAAGGAGTTCATATGTATCTAGAGGAGAGTGAAGCATGAAAGGATCCAAAAAGCAAAACTGAATTAGTAGAGATTATTTGTGAAGAGATGTAAAAATAATACATCTATCATTATTATCCAAATACACACACAGAAGCTTAATTTCTGTCTTAATTGCATAGTTCCAGAGTTAAAAGATTTTTTTAGATACTCCACTGCTGTTCAGATGAATTAAAGGACAGGGAAAGTAAAACATGCACCACTTCTACTGGTGAATTTTGGCATGTTGATGTTTCACTTATATACATCCAAACAGTTTTAAAGTGATTTGAGTTGGTATCAACAGCCAATAAATTGCACACAGCTTTCTGTGAAGTTGAGATAGGCCTGTCAGAAGGGTGTAACCAACGGGTTTGGGGTTTTTGTGGTTGGCTGGGGGTTTTTTGGTTGTGTGTCTCGTTTGGGTTGTTTTTGTTGTTGTGTTTTGTTTGGGTTTTTTTGGTTGTGTTCTGTTTGGGGTTTTTGTTGTGTTCTGTTTGGGGTTTTTGTTGTGTTTTGTTCCTAATTGTAAAGAAAATTAGGGGTTGGACACAGAATAATAGTAACTGATAAGTTTATATCATCCCTTTCGTTGGCTGGACATCTTACCCTTGATTGCACAGATGTTCTCTTCACTTTTTTTGCTCTTCTCTCTCTGCATCTAGTTTTGTATATATTTTTATTTATACCTTTGTAAACTTCCTTTTACTCAAATGCCTTATTTTTTGTTAAACTTGCCTTTCCACTTCCAAATCGACTCAAGACTGTTCTTTACTGTTCTTCTGTAGTTTTGCCTCTCTCTTCTCCTTCTGCCTAATTTGCTTTTCCTACCTGAAAAAAATGGAGTGGGGAAGCAACCTAAATCTGTTCCTTTGGGCTTCTGGGCTCTGGGAAAAGCTCAAACCACAACACTACCTTATCTCCCTTTTGACCTTCTGCTGGCTGAACTGACTTGTGTTGCATCTCTGAAGGTACCTGGGAAGGGAGGGAGGAAGAGGTTGAGAGCAGTCCCTTTAGGGTGCCCAGGTGGGTACTTCTGATTGCTGAGTTGTAAATCACCTTATTTAATTTCATATTTAGCTCACTTTCTGTAAACATAGCTGCATTTTGCTTTCAAAACTTTTCATAGCTAGTCTGGTGATTTGTTCTGGAGGGAGCTCTCCATCCTAGGGGGGCAGAATCTCTGATTGTTGGGGGTGGGGGAGCAAATCCTAACCCTACAACAATTGGTCTGTTTAATTTAATTTCATAGAATCAGAGAATCAAGAAGGTTGGAAAAGACCTCAAAGATCATCAAGTCCAACCTGTCACCACAGACCTCATGACTACTAGACCATGGCACCAAGTGCCACGTCCAGTCCCCTCTTGAACACCTCCAGGGATGGTGACTCCACCACCTCCCTGGGCAGCACATTCCAATACCTAACAACTCTCTCTGTGAAGAACTTTCTCCTTTCTCCTTGCTCTGGTGCTGGTTGCCTAGGAGAAGAGACCAACCTCCTCCTGGCTAGAACCACCCTTCAGGTTGTTGTAGAGAGCAATGAGGTTTCCCTTGAGCTTCCTCTTCTCCAGGCTAAACAATCCCAGTTCCCTCAGCCTCTCCTCATAGGGCTTGTGCTCGAGGCCTCTCCCCAGCCTCATTGCCCTTCTCTGGACACGTTCAAGTGTCTCGATGTCCTTCTTAAACTGAGGAGCCCAGAACTGGACACAGTATTTAATTGCTGAAATATGGCCAAGGTGCAAGATTTTGTCCTACGCTCTATGGTAGTTAACATGCTTCAAGATAGGGTTTTGTACTACATAGTGCCAAGAAAAGGTATAGGTAAAAGGCTTTTTCTCACTAGACAGTAAGTATGAGGGTACACTGGCATTTATTGCCTAGGGGTTTAATATGTTTGTTTGTTTGCTTGTTTGGTTTGTGGATTTCCTCTGTTTAGGGAGGTGGAAGCTAAATGAATAGATAGTAGCTATAAAAATTAGAAATGTTTATGCCATGGAACTCAGAGATGGACAACACTCCCTGGTTTGAGATCTGCTTCACTGTTAAGCTGAGTGAGAAAGCTTGGTCTATGATTAACTGCTGCCTTCAATTTTTCTAAAATCCTGTGTTTGCAAAGTCTGACTCTGTCTAGAGGATGAAAAAAAAATCCAGTACTATACAAAACTGGTTTCTCCTCAAATTCTTCAGCTTTGTAGAAATAATTATGGTGCATGCCAGGCATCAGGGAATTAATGTCAGATATTAACAAAGAGGATTTTTATTCATAATTACTTGTAACATCAATATGTGTGAAATGTTTTTCTCTTTCAAAAAGATGTATTTATGCAATCTGATTTATTCTGGAATCTATTAATAAATATTCCATTGTTCTCCTGAAGTCTAGAGTGTCAGGCTTGTGCTAGGAGAAAGAGGAGGCTTTGTAGGCTGCCTAGGGTGGCAGCCACACCTCTAAAGGACAGCATCTAAAAAGCAGATGACCAAAATTGTGCTTTGTTCCAATTATTAGAACATTTGAAACTATGGTGATGTCACTGTTATTGAAAATAATAGTATTATATGTACAAGGCTGCTGCTTCTTCTGTAGTCTTTGGGTGAAAAAATAATGCCAGAAGGGAAAGCAATGCCAGTTTCATTCTGATTAAAATATGCATCCAAAAGCAGGTGAGTGTTGTTAAGCCTCAGATGTTAGAGGTTGGTGCTTTTTATTCTTCTTTTAAATGTAGCTAGCATTTTACAGCAAGCCTGAATACCAGGAGGAGGTTGAAGGTGGAGAGAATAATTTCTATTGTGAGAACCTAGCAAAGAAATATGCCCATATCTACCATCCTGAACTACTGTGTTTCTTCTGGAACAATACTTATAATAAAATCAAGTTGAAAGAGAGAGGTTTCTATGACATGACTTAAAGAATAGTGAGCTTTGAAAACTCCAGAGACAATTTAGTCATTCCATTAGCCTCTGCATAAAATTTCTGGACTAAATCAGAAGAGTTAGGGGTTACTCAGACCCCAAAATGCACAACAGCCTGGATATCATTGACTGTGATTGACTCAGTTGATCTCTGACTCAGTGAATATTATCCTTTATGTAGAATAGACAAGACTGCCAGACAGTAATTGAATACACACCATGATAATTCAGGTACTTATGGGTATAACCTGTTTGGGATGAAATCCTGCACGCCATCTTCTCAGCAATGTGCTCTTGTCGCCCAGAGAGCCAATGGCATGCTGGAGTGCATTAAGAAAAGTGTGTCCAGCAGGTCTAGGGAGGTTATTCTCCCCCTCTACTCTGCCCTGGTGAGACCACACCTGCAATACTGTGTGCAGTTACTGGGGCCCAGGATGTCTTTGCCAATGAGCTGGCACATGACCGTGGTACACCTCATAGGAATTTCTCCACAGCCTCACCTGAGTCTGCAGGCTGAGGACTGTCTTTCATGCCATCGTAGAGCACTTCCAGCATGGCCAGTTCCCTCAAGTATTGGATGCCTTTCTCCATGGAAGTCCATCTTCCCCAGATGATCCATCATATCATCCTTGCAGGAGTATCTATCCACTACAATCACTAGAAGTTGTCTCCAGAAGCTGAGGGCTTATATTGTTCTTCTGATAACCTTGTTGTGGCAGGGTGAGTGAGTTCTCCCCACACACACAAAGAAACCGCAGCTAACAGTTTCTGGTCCAGTAGATCCAGGGAGGTTCTCCTCCCCCTCTATTCTGCCCTGGTGAGACCTCACCTGGAATATTGCATCCAGTTCTGGACTCCCCAGTTCAAGATGAAGAAGGATCTGCTGGATAGGGTCCAATGGAGAGCTATCAGGATGATGAAAGCACTGGAGCACTGCCTGATGAGGAGAGGCTGAGAGCCCTGGGGCTGTTTAGTCTGGAGAAGAGAAGACTGTGAGAGGATTTAATAAATGTTTCTAAATAACTGAGGGCTGGGGGTCAAGAGGGAGGGGACAGGCTCTGCTCAGTTGCACCTTGGGATGGGTAATGGATGGAATCTACAGCACAGGAGGTTCCACCTCAACACGAGGTGCAACTTCTTCACTGTGAGGGTCACAGAGCATGGGAACAGGTTTCCCGGAGAGATTGTGGAGTCTCCTTCTCTGGAGACTTTCAAGACCCATCTGGATGCATTCCTGTGTGACCTGTGCTAGATTGCATGGTCCTGGTCTGGCAGGGGGTTGGAATTGATGATCTTTGAAGGTCCCTTCCAACCCCTAACATCCTGTGATCCTGTGATTGTGTGGAATATATGATCCAGCTTGCTCTGTGCCCCTGGGGCAGGGGATAGATCTGAAACCCAACCCTTTTCCCTACTAGTGGGGCCAGTCAGCTTAAACCCATACAATGTCCCTCTCATCACTCAGTTTTATGCTCCCAAAGTGAAACAATCTTGAATTACACACTGTATCTAGAGACCACTTGCAAACCATACTTAATAAATGCAGCCCCTCCATTAGCATAGCTTATTAACTGAAACTGATGAGGTTAAATATGTGATCAATGCACACTTAATTGACTGAACAACTCTAATTGTGTTCATTCATAGAATTAAATCCAGAAGAAACATGTCAGCTTTAGAGTAGGGATGTCCTGTCTTCAGCAAGGCCTTTGACACCATCCCCCACAGCAAACTGCTAGCTAAGCTGTCAGCTCGTGGCTTGGACAGCAACACTCTGTGCAGGGTTAGGTACTGGCTGGAGGGCCGGGCCCAGAGAGTGGTGGTGAATGGTGCCACATCCAGCTGGCAGCCAGTCACCAGTGGCATCCCCCAGGGATCAGTGCTGGGCCTCATCCTCTTTAATATGATCTGGATGAGGGGATTGAGACAGTCACCAGCAAATTTGCAGATGACACCAAGTTGGGAACAGATGTTGGTCAGTTAGAGGGTAGGAGGGCCCTGCAGAGGGACCTCGACCGACTGGATAGATGGGCAAAGTCCAATGGGATGGCATTCAACAAATCCAAGTGCTGGGTGCTGCACTTTGGCCACAACAACCCCATGCAGAGCTACAGGCTGGGGTCAGAGTGGTTGGAGAGCTGCCAAACAGAGAGGGACCAGGGGGTGCTGGTTAACAGCCACCTAAACATGAGCCAGCAGTGTGCCCAGGTGGCCAAAAAGGCCAATGGCATCCTGGCATGCATTAGGAATGGTGTGACCAGCAGGAGCAGGGAGTTCATTGTGCCCCTGGACTCTACTTTCGTTAGGCCACACCTTGAGTCCTGTGTCCAGTTCTGGGCCCCTCAGTTTAGAAAGAACATTGAGACACTTGAATGTGTCCAGAGAAGGGCAACAAGGCTGGGGAGAGGCCTTGAGCACAGCCCTATGAGGAGAGGCTGAGGGAGCAGGGATTGTTTAGCCTGGAGAAGAGGAGGCTCAGGGGAGACCTCATTGCTCTCTACAACTACCTGAAGGGTGGTTGTAGCCAGGAAGGGGTTGGGCTCTTCTCTCTAACAACCAGCACGAGAACAAGGGGACACAGTCTCAAGCTGCGCCAGGGGAAGTTTAGGCTGGAGGTGAAGAGAAAGTTCTTCACTGAGAGAGTCATTCATCATTGGAATGTGCTGCCCAGGGAGGTGGTGGAGTCACCATCCCTGGAGGTGTTCAAGAGGGGACTGGACGTGGCATTTGGTGCCATGGTCTAGTAGTCATGAGGTCTGTGGTGACAGGTTGGACTCGATGATCTTCGAGGTCTCTTCCAACCTTAGCGATACTGTGATACTGTGATACTGTCTGTCTGATAGATCTTTTCATACAAAATGGCCAGTCAGTCTGAATATCAGGGTAGCGTGGCCGAGCGGTCTAAGGCGCTGGATTAAGGCTCCAGTCTCTTTGGGGGCGTGGGTTCGAATCCCACCGCTGCCAGCCAGTGGCTTTATTGTATTGTATTGTATTTAGGTGGGTTGGATTGGTTGATAGGTTGGAAACGATGATCTTGAAGGTCTCTTCCAACCTGGTGTATTGTATTGTATTGTATTGTATTGTAAATCTCTTCAGAAATGGGCTGCCATGTCAGACTTCACCAGTTTAATGCCATCTCTGCTTTTATCATTCATTTTAATGCAAACACCACCTGCCTTCCTGTAAATAGACAGCCCAGAGGGTGGTGGAGTTGCCATCACTGGAGGTCTTTAAGAAAAACTTGGATGTGGCACTTGGTGGCTTGGTTTAGCTGATGTGGTGGTGTTAGGTCATAGGCTGGACTTGATGATCTCAGAGGTCTTTTCCAGCCTCAATAATTCTGTGATTATCTAATTCTATGAAGATTTTATTGCTTTCATTTTTTAAAAATTATTTTCATAGCTTTTATTTCTAAACCATTTCTAAGTAGTCACTGCAAGTGACATGATGACTGCTTAATTAGCACTTACTTCTGCCTGTCTGCTTGAAGAAAATAGCTCCTGTTTGACCCAACTTCAGGTATGCTTTTTAATCTTGAGGTTGAGCACAGTGTCTTCTTTCCTGTGTCTTAAATCAAGCTATTAATTTTGTTCAGCTTTCCCCAGTCTGGATGAATTTCTCAGGACAGTCTGCTTGCAAGTTAGAGGACTTCCAGGGGAAGTTTATGCTTGAGGTGAGGAGAAAGTTCTTCACAGAAAGAGTAATTGGCTACTGGAATGTGTTGCCCAGGGAGGTGGTGGAGTCACCATCCCTGGAGGTGTTCAAAAAAGAATTGGATGTGGCACTTGAAGCTATGGTTTAGTTGTCCTGAGATGTTAGGTAATAGGTTGGACTTGATGATCTCTGAAGTCTTTTCCAACCTGGTTGATTCTCTGAGTGGGTAAATATTGGTAAGGAAAGCTGCTGATGTCCTATACTCATGGCACAGGACTATGGTTTTATTAGTGGATAAAACAATTGGTTGTTGGGAAGGTTACCTACCCTTTGCTCTCTGAAACTGATGCAATTCACAGTACAAATTGGCTGTAAGAACAGGTCACTCCAAAAAGATTAGTTTTCAAGTTCAAGTATAGTCTGCAACCATCAATGTCAGTCTTTATCTTGCAGTTTTCAGCTCAGCTGCAGGCACTGCCTTGGCATCGTTGTTCAGTGCTCTTCTGAGTGGGATTGTGGGAACAGACAATGGCTTGAGATAGTAATAGGGAGAAAGCACTCAGGAAAAATAGTAGCTGGAGAAAGTAATCAGAAAAAAATTAGGGAGAAAAATTAGGGAAGAAAGGAAGAATGAAGGGGAGATATTGTAAATCATAACAGCAAAAGCAAAATAAACATGAGAGGGGGAGAAGTATCAATCTATTCCATGTGAAATAATAACAAATAAAAAACCCAAACCAAGCCTCAAAGTAAAAAATCCAGTGATTCCTTTGTTGAGACTGAAACCCCTTTTGATGTAATGCATTCCAAAGACAGATTCTCAATCACACATCTACTGTAATTGCTTCTGTGTTTTGATTAGCTTGAAATTTTCTGTTCGCTTCTGTCTCACTTCTGGTGAAAGTAGAGCTGCTGAAGTTGCAAAAACAATCTTCAATAATCAGGCCTGTGGACTAAGTGTTATACAGCTAATCTCATCCAGCAGAGCTTGCATACTAGAGCACAATCTGCTCAAGCAGCAGCATTTCACCCAGACACAGGTTGCTTAATCCATGAAAAGTCTGATGCCTCTGGTCTTGCAAAAAGGCTGCATTAGTAGTGATGCACAAAGCATTCAGTTTTGGGCTCCCCAGCTTAAGAGGGGCAGGGATCTGCTGCAGAGGGTCCAGCAGAGGGATATGAGGATGAATAGGGGACTGGAGCACTGCCCTGTGAGGAGAGGCTGAAGGACCTGGGGCTTTTTTAGTCTGGAGAAGAGAAGATTTAGAGGGGATTTAAATATCTGAGGGCTGGGTCTCAGGAGGGAGGGGACAGGCTCTGCTCAGTTGCTCTCTGTGATAGGACAAGGAGCAATGGATGTAAGATGCAGCACAGGAAGTTCCACTTCAACAAAAGAGGGAACTTCTTTAGTGTAAGGGTCACAGACCACTTGAACAGGCTGCCCAGACAGGTTGTGGAGTCTTCTTCTCAGGAGACTTTCAAGGCCCATCTGGATGTGTTTCTCTGTGACCTGAGCTAGATTTTATAGACCTGCTCTGGCAGGGGAGTTGGACTCAATGATCTCTTTGGGTTCCTTCCACCCCCTGATATCTTGTGATACTGATATGGCCTTGCTCTCCAAAGTCTGTTTTTCCTGCCGTTAGTGCAAATAGATGCAATATTGCACAGATTTGACAACTGTGAGAGTGAAAAGGTTGAAATCACTTCTGGTCTGGTGTCAGGGAAAATGTGGATTTAGTTACAATTTTGTGGAGAGAAAAAAATGCATGAATATTAAAGAAATTGGATGAACAGAGTTATTACTCTCTTTGAGCACAAGCCCTATGAGGAGAGGCTGAGGGAGCTGGGATTGTTTAGCCTGGAGAAGAGGAGGCTCAGGGGAGACCTCATTGCTCTCTACAACTACCTGAAAGGTGGTTGTAGCCAGGAAGGGGTTGGTCTCTTCTCTCTAGCAACCAGCACCAGAACAAGGGGACACAGTCTCAAGCTGCTCCAGGGGAAGTTTAGGCTGGAGGTGAGGAGAAAGTTCTTCACCGAGAGAGTCATTTGCCATTGGAATGTGCTGCCCAGGGAGGTGGTGGAGTCACCGTCCCTTGGACGTGTTCAAGAGGGGACTGGACGTGGCACTTGGTGCCATGGTCTAGTCATGAGGTCTGTGGTGACAGGTTGGACTCGATGATCTTTTGAGGTCTCTTCCAACCTTGATACTGTGATACTCAGCATTCGGTTGCAGGGAAGATCTCTGTCATGGGTTGTGTTTTAGTCTGCTGCTGTTCATGCCATCCTGTCGCATGCCAGCTTCACAAATGGAAAGTGCTGGCTGGAGCAAAGTATTATGGGGCTTGAAGTTCAGATTGCAACATGAGAGGCTTCCTGTTCCAGGTGTTGCTTTTGGGTTCCAAGTTATTTTTTGGGTGTTGGCTCCTTTCAGCAGGGATGGCAGTGAGATGAGTGGGACTGGGGCAGCTGTTGCTTTTCTTATATGCTGGGTTGTTAGCTGTTTTGGTGGTTCCCCCCCCCTGTATTTTGCTATGCTTCTTAGGATCATAGAATCATAGAATCGTTCAGGCTGGAAGAGACCTCCAAAGCTCATCCAGTCTGACCTCCTGCAGTCAGCAGGGACATCCCCAATTAGATCAGGCTGCCCAGGGCCTCATCAAGCCTCACCTCGAATATCTCCAGGGAAGAGGCCTCAACCACCTCCCCGGGCAGCCTCTTCCAGTGTTCCACCACTCTCATAGTCAAGAAATTCTTCCTGATATCCAATCTTAATCTGCCCTTCTCCAGCTTAAAGCCATTTCTTAAAGTCATTCTTCTGCAAATAGGCTAAGCTAAGGTAATAATGAATTGCATTATTAGATTAATTAGATTATTAGCTAAGGTAATTGTGCATTTTTTTCATCTCCTTTATTCAGTAAACTCTTATCTCTTTCTCTCAACACTGAGTTTTTGTCTGTCATTTTCCTCTCACTTCTGTGCTGGGGGAGCAGGCAGGTGAACCCTTGCATTAACCCATTACAATCTCAAAAGATATCAGTGCTTCAATCTAAGGTTCATGTTATGCTCAACATCTTAGTGACTGGAAAAACTATATTAGTTGCAAAATTATTTTACCTGTTTGAAATGTCTTTTCAATGAAAAGCCTTTTGAGGGACTTTTTATGGTGTCAGGGAGTGGTAGGACTAGGGGGAATGGAGCAAAACTAAAAATGGGTAGATTCAGATTGGATATTAGGAAGAAGTTCTTACCCATGAGGGTGGCTGGACACTGGCACAGGTTGCCCAGGGAGGTGGTGGAAGCCTCATCCCTGGAGGTTTTGAAGGCCTGACTGGATGTTGTTCTGAGCAACATGATGTAGTATGAGGTGACCCTGCCCATGGCAGGTGGGTTGGAACTGGATGATCCTTGAGGTTCCTTCAAACCCTAAAAATTCTATGAGCCTATGACCAGTCTATTAGTGCACTTGTAGAGATGCCATTGGTATTGCTTTTCTATTAGAGTTTATAAATATTCAAGGTGTATTAATTCACTAAGCAGTTTTTCAGTTTGATACTATTGTATTTTCTCCCCTAAACAGAAGAAGATGACAAAGCTATCAAGACATGTTTTAAGCTTGTGATATATTTTGAGATTGGCAGCTGAAGGTTGTTTGGCACCATTGTTTGGCAAAGAAAAAGAATTTTTTTGAATGAAACAGCAGAGCAACAATAGTAAGAGAATTAATAATTGAATAAAAAAGTTTATTAGGGAGAGAATGTGGAAGTTTAGAAACAGTATCACACAGTATCACAGTATCACCGAGGTTGGAAGAGACCTCAAAGATCATCAAGTCCAACCTGTCACCACAGACCTCATGACTAGACCATGGCACCAAGTGCCACGTCCAGTCCCCTCTTGAACACCTCCAGGGATGGTGACTCCACCACCTCCCTGGGCAGCACATTCCAATGGCGAATGACTCTCTCGGTGAAGAACTTCCTCCTCACCTCCAGCCTAAACTTCCCCTGGTGCAGCTGGAGACTGCTCCCCTTGTTCTGGTGCTGGTTGCTAGAGAGAAGAGACCAACCCCTTCCTGGCTACAACCACCTTTCAGGTAGTTGTAGAGAGCAATGAGGTCTCCCCTGAGCCTCCTCTTCTCCAGGCTAAACAATCCCAGCTCCCTCAGCCTCTCCTCACAGGGCTTGTGCTCAAGGCCTCTCCCCAGCCTCATTGCCCTTCTCTGGACACGTTCAAGTGTCTCGATGTCCTTCTTAAACTGAGGGGCCCAGAACTGGACACAGGACTCAAGGTGTGGCCTAACCAAAGTAGAGTCCAGGGGCACAATGACCTCCCTGCTCCTGCTGGTCACACTGGTCCTGATGAAGGCCAGGATGTCATTGGCCCTCTTGGCCACCTGGGCACACTGCTGGCTCATGTTTAGGTGGCTGTCAATCAGCACCCCCAGGTGCCTCTCTGTTTGGGACCTCTCCAGCCACTCTGACCCCAGCCTGTAGCTCTGCATGGGGTTGTTGTGGCCAAAGTGCAAATTCAATTTATTAACATTAAAATTAATATCAACTTAAAATATTTTTTGCCTTAGTTACTGTTTCACTGTTTATCTTTGATAACAATATTATAATATTTTTAATTGGTTAATTGTTAGATTTTATTCCTTAAATTACTCTTTCTCATTGAGTCTGCACAGAAAATATTTTCTATGAGAGGAATCTTATTGAAATCAGAATCTCATCTGCCAGCTGCTGGGGAAAAAAGTCCTGAATTAAATTGAAATGCTTTTGAAAAGTACTGAAGCTTTATCTATGCTTCCAGATTTCTACCCCTTCTGGAGTAGGTCAGATTTATTACTCTCAAATGAGTTTCCCTGGAGATGCACCAGAGTAATTAAGAGCACTAAAAATGAAATTTTATATGCATATAGTGAAGGACAGGGATGGTAAAGCCATTTTTGAAAGTGGGGAAAATAAGCATTGTTTTAAATGGCATTTATTCCTTCTCATTAGGAACTTACTTCTTTAGGGAATCAGGAAAGGAAATGATGATTGTTTTCAGGAATGGTTTTTTGGTTTGGCTGCCCCCACTCACCTTGCTTCCACATCAAGTAGTAAGATACATTTGAGCAGTAATAGTAGAGCTTTATTCTCCTTTACACACTAAAATCACTATATAAATATATGCAGCTCCTAAGAAGCTTCATGAAAGGCCAAACAGGTTTTTGAACACAATTTGATTAGGATCCATTATACTGAAGTTTCTCAGACAGTTTTAGCATGTTCCATGGAAAATAACTGTGGGAAGCAGAAGTGTAGAGTTTAATCCTAGGTGGCTGGACACTGGAACAGGTTGCCCAGGGACGTGGTGGAAGCCTCATCCCTGGAGGTTTTGAAGGCCAGACTGGATTGGGACTCTGAAGAACCTGATGTAATGTGCAGCATCCCTGTCCATGGCAGGGGGGGTGGAATCAGATGATCCTTGAGGTCCCTTCCAACTCTAAAAATTTCATGAGTCCACTAACATCACACTCATAAATATAACCTTTTAATAATGTATATTGTGACAGGCAATATCAGTGCTGAAGTATGGTCTTGTATGAATCCTATGAAGGAGTGTCACATAGTTTACACCTCCAGGCAACAGTAAGCCTGGGAGTTTCTCTTTTAGTTATTACTTTCTAGTTATAAATATGTGAATTAGGATCACAAATCATATCTCGTTACCTTCAACCAACTCCAACCCTAAAATGTTCAGTGGCTGAAATAGTTTACATGTACAATATCTAAAATAGTATCTATTTGTGGGCAAAACTCTGATGAGAGTCACAGCTAATCTGAGATATTCTGGCCAGTAAAGACAAAAAGTGGTTGAGTCCCCAAGCCTGGATGCATTTAAAAGTGGTCTGGATGTGGTGCTTGGGGATATGGTTTAGGGGTGAACCTTGTAGAGTAGGGTTCTGGGTTGGACTTGGTGATCCTGAGGGTCCTTTCCAATCTGAGTGTTTCTGTGATTCTGTGAAAAAGGTATAAACATTGGACACTTAACACTATGCAAAAAATACTTTGCAGTAGTGAACAAAAATAAAACCCAACCTCCATATTTCAGCAATTCCAGCACAACATTTGCATGTATATTCTAGACCAGAATGCTATTTTTACTGATTCCATAATCATGTAAATCTATGTCAAGAAAACTGTCACTATTTTTATTATGTAATGTCATTAAACTCCCCTATAGTTCTGAGAGGAGGATAGAAACTGAGAGGGGATCTGGTCAGTGTCTGTGAATATCTGAGGGGTGGGGGTCAAGTGGAGGGGGGCAAGCTCTTGTTGGTGGTGTGCAATAATAAGCCAAGGAACACCAGGTACAAGCTGGAACATAGAAGATTTCACCTCAACATGAGGAGAAACTCCTTTATGGTGAGGGGGACAGAGCCCTGGAAAAGGCTGCCCAGAGAGGTTGTGGCATCTGCTTCTCTGGAGACTTTCAAAACCCATCTGGCTGCATACCTGTGCAGACTACCCTGGGTGGTCCTGCTTTTGCTGGGGGGTTGGACTCAATGATCTCTGGAGGTCACTTCCAACCTCTAATGTTCTGTGATACGATGTACTGTGATACTGTGATTAAATTGCCCTATAATTCTGAGAGGAGGGTTAAAACTAGTATAATCATGGCAAACATTTCTTGTCCTGATTTCAAGGGGAAAAGAAGAATGTATATCATATATAGACATTCTTAAATCCCCTCCACCAGAATATGAACTTGGGAACTTGACAGATGATTTAAGCAATGGTATGTTTGTACAACAGGCCTACAGAAGAACCAACCAGAAGCCACAGAAAATACTCCAAACCATTTCTTTGTCTCTCAGTTCCCAAGGATTATGTCTTGCATTAGCGATGTCTCTTGGGTAGAAGGTGTCCAGTTCCTGTCCACCCAGGAAACCAATCAGCACACATACCTTGGCAGGCCAGGAAAATGTGCTCTGACTCTTCATGTGAGAACATGAAAGTAAACCGTAAGAGACAGGGATATGCAGAAGAGGAGAAACAGGGACACTTTGCTCTGGTGTGGTAGTTTTTGGTTTCAACCCACCACATCTGCTGAGACATCAGCTAGAGTACTGTGTACAGGTCTGGAGCCCTCAAAATAGGAAGGACATGGACCTGATGTAGAGGGTCCAGAGGAGGGCCACAAAAATGATCAGGGGCTTGGAGCAGCTCTGCTACAAGGACAGACTGAGAGAGCTGGGGGTGTTGAGCCTAGAGAAGAGGAGGCTCTGGGGAGACCTAATAGCAACCTGCTAGTACCTGAAGGGGGCTACAGGAAGAATGGAGCGAGACTGTTTCAAAGGCCTACAGGGACAGGATGAGGGGCAGTGGCTTCAAACTAGAGAAGGGCAGATTTAGATTGGATGTTAGGAAGAAGTTCTTCACTGTGAGGGTGGGGGAACACTGGAAGAGGTTGCCCAGGGAGGTGGTTCAGGTTCCTTCCCTGGAGATATTCAAGGTGAGGCTCGATGAAGCCCTGGGCAGCCTGATCTAGTTGGGGATGTCCCTGCTGACTGCAGAGAGGTCAGACTGGATGACCTTTGGAGGTCCCTTCTGGCCTGGACCATTCTATGATTCTATGAATCATGAGGGGGTGTATGTAAGGCATTAGAAGTACTGAAGTACAGAAGAAAAAGGACTTAAGTACTGTGGCATCAGAAAAGAAGTTTTGAAGATGCTCTTGTCATAGTGGACTGCAGTTGAATCAGTGGCTGGGAGCTGCAAATCCCATTTAAAAAAAAAAAATATAAATCAAATGTAGTTCTGTCATGTCCAGCAGTTAAGGAGCTTCTGTAGTATAGTATGACTATAGTATAGTATAACTACTCCATGGAAGGCCCACATAGGATTTTTTTTCCCTTGCAAATAGTCCTGAAGCTAGAAATCAAAACCAGAACGTATAAAATCCAAAGCAGGAAGTATACCTGCACCTCATTTTGCTTTCAAAAGAAAGCTGGCCTGGATGGTCAGGTGAAAGCACCAGGTGGTACATTGCTAAACAGTGTCAGTTAACCATCAGTAATTCTGCATTCTGAGAGGTGGGGAGATGAACACAGCAGGATGTCAATGGGACACATTTGTCTCATGGCTGAGAAGCAGACTTTTGAATTATAAATATTGTATTGGCCTTGGCTGAGCTGCAGTTGATTCTCCTCAAAACATCTTTCTAGTGCTGTGTTTCACAGTCCTGTAGCTGGGTTGATAACACAGCAGTGGTTTGGCTACTGCTGAACAAGCACCCAGGCTGTGCTTTTCCAGCATTCCCCCATGCCAAGATCCCCCCATGCTGAGGGCTGGGAAAGATCTTGGCAGGGGACACAGCTGAGCCAGCTGATGAAAACTGGCCAAAGGGCTATTCCATGCCATGTGATGTCAGCTCAAATATAAGAATGAAGTGAAAGAACTGGTTAGGCCACACCTCGAGTACTGTGTGCAGTTCTGGGCCCCTCAGTTTAGGAAGGATGTTGACTTGCTGGAACGTGTCCAGAGAAGGGCAACAAAGTTGGTGAGGGGTTTGGAACACAAGCCCTGTGAGGAGAGGCTGAGGGAGCTGGGGTTGCTTAGCCTGGAGAAGAGGAGACTCAGGGGTGACCTTATTGCTCTCTACAACTACCTGAAGGGAGGTTGCAGACAGGCAGTTGGTCTCTTCTCCCAGGCAGCCAGCACCAGAACAAGAGGACACAGTCTCAAGCTGCGCCAGGGGAGGTTTAGGCTGGATCTTAGGAAGAAGTTCTATACAGAGAGAGTGATTGCCCATTGGAATGGGCTGCGTGGGGAGGTGGTGGAGTCACCTTCATTGGAGGTGTTCAGGAGGAGACTTGATGGGGTGCTTGGCTGCATGGTTTAGTTGTTTAGGTGGGTTGGATTGGTTGATGGGTTGGACACAATGATCTTGAAGGTCTCCTTCAACCTGGTGTATTGTATTGTATTGTATTGTATTGTATTATTGTATTATTGTATTTGTCCATGGCCTCTGTCCTGCAGAGGAACCACTGCACCCTGCTTTCTGGGAATCACTGACTGATGTGCTGATGGGCAGTAGAGATTAACATCTCTCTCTGCTCTTCCCTCCCAATGCAGCCTTTTGCTTGTGCTTATTGTTATGAAATTGTTATTACCTTATTGCAGCCTCTTGTTATATTTTCCCCTCTCCCCTGTCCATGTAAGAAAGGGAGTGATAGAGCAGCTTTGGTGGGCGTTTGGCCCCTCAGCCAGGGCCAAAGTCCCACAAATGTTCTTGAAACTTTGTATAGACTGCATATGGATCTTGTCATCAGTGTGTTCTCTTTACTTTGCATTTTGCAGAGATAAAATCCTTTAGGCAACTAAGTGCCTCAGTTACAGAAATATCTTCTCATGATGAATACAAATCTTACATACATAGTTTCATAGTTTCATAGTTTCAGTTAGGGTTGGAAGGGACCACAAGGATCATCTAGTTCCAACCCCCCTGCCATGGGCAGGGACACTCTACACTAGATCAGGCTGGCCAGAGCCATCAGGCATGTAACAACAGTGTTTGGTTAGACAATGAACATAGTTGGTTTGAAGATTTTCTAAATTATTTTTATTTTTAGAAACAAATCACACAGGTGTCCCACGGGGGCAAAAAGCCTCGAAATTGCTCTGAGCCAGACAGTGGGGCAGGAGCCAGCAGGTCTGGCTTTTCAGGAAAATGGCCACGTTGCCCAGGCTTGTCTGAACATGTCCTGGAGCCCAGGTAGGCCTGGTGTGTGTGTGCCTTTGGCCACGTTTGGAGAAAACCCTTTCCACAGGTTACAGTGTCAGGGCTTTATCTTCAATCTGTGTTGTCACTGGCCTTTGTTGTCTCGGAATATCTATAATCTATATTCCAGGGTTTTATCTCTCAATCTTTGTTGTCATTGGCCGTTATTGTCTCGGGATATCTATGAAGGAAAACAGTCAGAGAGTTGTGGTCAGTTGGACAGAGTCTAGTTGGAGATCTGTATCTAGTGGAGTCCATCAGGGATTAGTACTGGGACCACAGCTGTTCAATATATTCATCAATGACCAGGATGAGGGCACAGAGAGCGCTGTCAGCAAGTTTGCTGATGACAACAAACTGGGAGAAGAGTCTGACACAGGAGGGCTGTGCTGCCATTCAGCCAGAACTGGACAGGCTGAGAGTTGGAAGAGAAAAATGGAATGAAATTCAACAAAGGGAACCAGATTCTTCCCATACATCCAAATGTTTTAAGGGAATATTAGTTATTTCATTTACATATCCTTTTAAAAGTTATGTGTTGCACCTGGGAAAGAACAGCCCCAGGTACCAGTATAGGTTGGGGACTGACCTGCTGGAGAGCAGTGAAGGGGAAAAGGACCTGGGGGTCCTAGTGGATGGAAGGTTGACCATGAGCCAGCAATGTGCTCTTGTGGCCAAAAAGGCCAATGGCATCCTGGGGTGAATTAGAAGGGCTATGGTTAGTAGGTCGAGAAAGGTTTTCCTCCCCTTCTACTCTGCCCTGCTGAGGCTGCGTCTGGAATATTGTGTCCAGTTCTGAGCCCCTCGGTTCAGGAAGAACCTCAGGGAACTGCTTGAGAGAGTCCAGCGTAGAGCCTAAAAACAGTTAGGGGAATGGAAAATCTTCCTTAGGAGGAAAGGCTAAAGGAGCTGAAGGCTCTTTAGCTTGGAGAGAAGGAGCCTGAGGGGTGACCTCATTCATGTTTATAAATATGTAAAGCATGAGTCCCGAGAGGCTGGAGCCAGGCTCTGCTGGGTGATGCCCAATGACAGCACAAGGGGCAAGGGTGGAAGTTGAGGCAGAGGAAGCTTCATGTAAATATGAGGAAATTTTTTTTCCCTGTGAGGATGACAGAAGACTGGCACAGGCTGCCCAGGGGGGTTGTGGAGTCTCCCTCTCTGGAGATATTCAAAACCTGCCTGGATGTGTCCCTGTGTCACCTGGTGTAGGTGATCCTGCTCTGGCAGGGGGGTTGGACTGGATGAGCCCCTAACATGCTGTGATTCTGTACTGAATTTCTATTTCCTAAAGCCAGTCAAAGGCAGCTACCACTAAAATCAGCGTAAAGCCGCTTCCCTAGGAATCCAAACTGTCCAACAAAATAAAGTTCTGGGCACTGAAATGACTGTGGAGGCCACAACAAATGGATAAAGAGATGAATAAACTTCCGTTTTTTAAAGCAGAGGACCTGAATGACCTCTGTAACTGAAAGGAATTTCTCGGAGTGCCTCTGAGGAACAAAACGCAGGGCCTGCAGCATGGATTTTGGCTTGCTAAATGGCATTCACACCTTGCAAATCTACTCATTTATGTAAAGTGTGTTTGTGGGGAAGGCAATATGAAAATCCTTTCCTGAAATATCACCACTGTACTACTTTGCAGAGGCCCAAGCATATTTATTTTCCTTGCATGCTGAAAAAAAGTGTTGGTGAATCCATTACTGGGGCTACATTCTGTGAAGAATAAAAGCTCTGGGAAATGTTTTGGGTGTTTTTACTTCTTGATTTATTTTTTTCCCCCCCTCTGTGCTGTTTTACATTTTCATTACTATGTTGTAGGAAATGGTAAGAAGAAATAGCTTAACATTATTACCTGCAGTTTCTTTTTTCTGGTCTCAAGAATAATTAAAATTATTCTATTGAGCTTTTTTGGGTTTTTTTTTGCATGTTATTGTGGAGTATTGCATTTCATTCATGTTTCAAAATTTGTCTGGGTATTTTTGGACATGACCTTCTGAAGCTGAGGAGCTGGTGGAAGAGAAGCTCAACATCAGCCGCCAGTGTGCTCTTGCAGCCCAGAAAACCAACCAGAGCCGGGGCTGTTCGAGAAAAGAGTAACCAGCACGTTGAGGGAGGTGATTCTCCCCCTCTACTCCACTCTGGTGAGACCCCACCTGGAGTACTCTGTCCAGTTCTGGAGCCTCTATTACAGGAAGGATCTGGAGGTGATGGAAGATGTCCAGAGAGGAGTCACGAGGACGAGCAGAGGGCTGGAGCACCTCTGCTATACAGACAGAGAGAGTTGGGATTGTTCAGTCTGGAGAAGAGAAGGCTCCAAGGAGACCTAATTGTGGCCTTCCAGTATCTGAAGAGAGCTATAAGAAAGCTGGGGAAGGACTTTTTAGGGTGTCAGGTAGTGATAGGACTGGGGGAATGGAGTGGAACTAGAAATGGGTAGATTCAGATTGAATGTTAGGAAGAAGTTCTTCCCCATGAGGGTGGTGATTCACTGGAACAGGTTGCCCAGGGAGGTGGTGGAAGCCTCATCCCTGGAGGTTTTGAAGGCCAGGCTGGATGTGTCTCTGAGCAACTTGATGTAGTGTGAAGTGTCTCTGCCCATGGCAGGGGGGGTGGAACTGGATGCTCCTTGAGGTCCCTTCCAACCCTGACAATTCTATGATTCTATGTGATTTTAACTGTTAATTAAAAACTAGTTGTTAGTATTTCCAGAGAAAAAGTTCTGTATTTCCTACTTTTGAGATCCCTTTGAAATACACTGGGTTAGTTGGTGACTTAGAAGGATTGGGAATTGCTGCTTTTGGACAGGTTTCCAACCCCCACACTTAGTCCTGTGTCAGTGTTACAATTAATTTTGAAAAATAAGCTTCAAGATATTATCTTAAAAACCACCACCTTTTTGATGGCATTGCTACTAAAATATTTTAATAATGCCTACAAAACACTATTTCTATGATTTCCCTTTGGAATTTCTTTTATGAAGTAGAGTGAGGAAATAAAGCAGAGAGGTTAATGATCTGACCTGTGCTGACAGCTGTCTCCCACAGCATCCTCTAGAAATGGCAGGCTAATTATGTTGATAGCAACTGTCTTTCCTGAATTTTTTTTCCCCCATTCTCTTCAACCAACTCTTCATTGTCTCTCTAGGTTCACAGTTAAGCCACTTCAGAGCTATTTTTTAATATGTATGCTCATAAAATGTCTTAGAACACAAGAGTCTTACGAAGTGCTGGCATTGATGACCTGAATGAGGGCACAGAGAGCACTGTCAGCAAGTTTGCTGATGGCACCAAGCTGGGTGGAGTGGCTGACACACCAGAGGGTTGTGCTGCCATTCAGTGAGACTTGGACAGGCTGAGAGCTGGGCAGGGAGAAATATGATGAAGTGCAAGGAGGGCAATTGTAGAGTCTTGCACCTGAGAAGGAACAACTTCATACACCAGTATAGACTGGGGACAGACCTGCTGGAAAGCAGTGAAGGTGAAAGGGACGTGGGGGTCCTGGAGGATGGAAGGATGACCATAAGCCAGCAATGTGCTCTTGTGGCCGGGAAGTCCAATGCCATTCTGGGGTGGATTAGAAGGGCTGTGGTTTGTAGGTCGAGAAAGGTTCTCCCCCTCTACTGTGCCCTGCTGAGGCTGCATCTGGAATATTGTGTCCAGTTCTGGGGCCCTCAGTTCAAGAAGGACCTAAGGGAACTGCTTGAAAGAGTCCACTGCAGAGTCATGAAGGTGATCAAAGGAATGAAACATCTTCCATATGAGGAGAGACTGCAGGAGCTGAGGGCTCTGTAGCTAGGAGAAGAGGAGGCTGAGAGGTGAACTCATTCATGTTTATAAAGATGTAAAGGGTGAGTCCTGAGTGGATGGAGCCAGGCTCTGCTTGGTGATGTCCAAGGACAGCACAAGGGGCAATGGTGGAATTTGAGGCATAGGCACCCTGTGAGGGTTGACAGAGCACTGGAACAGGCTGCCCAGGGGGGTTGTGGAGTCTCCCTCTCTGGAGATATTCAAAACTCACCTGGATGTGTTCCTGTGTGACCTGGTGTAGGTGATCCTGCTCCGGCAGGGGGCTTGGACTGGATGATCTTTCAAGGTCCCTTCCACCCCCTGAAATTCTGTGCAAATAGTTAATAATACTGACAAAAGCATACCAGCAACAGCAAATAGTGAGGAATGAAATAAATAGCAATTAATAAAGGGAGCAGATTCAAGTTTGAGAGTCCTGTCTCTCCATTTCTTCAGTCCCTTGGGGTGAAAAGAAGGGATTCTTGCCTATTTTAATATTCAAGGGTTTGTTAAGAGAATAGGAAACTAAGACAGCAGAGAGTTTCTTTCCTGATAGAGAAAAGTTGAATTTTCCTGAAGCAAGGGAAGTTTTCTGGCAGGGCTCTGAAGGATCTTTCAATCTAAGTTGAGGCTACAATAAATAAAAAAATAATGAATGCCTGGAAGCATTCTGAAAGGGTTGGGATACTCTTATCCCTCTTCTGTATCCAAATTTATCACTGGGTCAGCTGCTGGTTCACTGTTTAGTGCTTGGATGATTGTCTTGATGGGAGACTTCATTTTTCTCTGAAACAGTTTCATTTTGGCTCCAACTGTGGCTGCTCAGTTTCCCAGTGACGTGACTCCCACGCAGGAGTCCACATTAATTTAGAAAACACTGAAGCAGCACACCAGTTCTGACAAGTTTGTTACAAGAAGCCCTTTTTCTGGATTTATTTTTTTTGTCCTTGAACTGCTCCCCAGATTGCTCCCTACCACAGGCCACTTTAACCCATAGTGGGTTACACTTGTTACCACAGAATTAGCCAAACTGACCTTGAAAAGAGAGATCCCATGCTGTGTCCTTCTCCATGCTGCTCTCCCATGATCCCTTGCACTGAAGGTGTCTATCTGTGGTTAGATGATATTCCATCTGTAAATCCAGCAGGAATTTAACCACAGTTAAATCCTTTACTGGATTTGTTGATGAGATCGGCTGGGTGACAGAAGAAGGCATGAGGGACTAGGAAATTTTCCATGGGCAAAAGCAAAGGATGAGAGTAAGGAATGAGTAAGAAGTGTGGTGGGTTGTCATTTCCCCCCCAACATTAGATTTGCCAGACCAGCTCATCTGGAAGCAAATGAAAGCTGTATTTACAAGCAGAACTACAAACCACAATGGAATGCAATGAATATGTACAAAATATACAGGATTTACAGTATTTACAGGTATTTACAATTAATAAACAGCACAAGAACAGCCCTGGTCAAAGACCAAGGGAAGCTACTAGCTTCTCCCTCTCTGCCCCTCTTACCCCCCCTGTACAAAAGGGTGAAGAGACAGAAGCAGAGATGTTAATACCAAAACAACGCAGCCAAGGTCAAGCAGAAGCGAGTTAGTATCTCTCCCAGAGTGAAGAAGTGAGAAGAGAAGAAAAATTGCTCGGGTACAACCAATTTAAATTCCTTATCTCTCCCAGTGGGACTGTTTAGAATGATCTTTATTATTCTTTTTACATCCAATAGTGATTTATTTGCATTTTACTACTTTACTCTTCAAGATCTGTGGGAAAAAATGTAAAGGCATAGCCTAAAGCTATCGCAAAGAAGTTGTGCTGCACAAAAGATGGTGAGACAGGTTTACACACACAGAAGTTTCACAGTGGGGCACAGAGCTGACAGTATTTATTAAACCCTGAAAAGCTGATTTAAGGGAAAGGTGAAACTATGAAGAAGAGAGAGAAAGAGCACAAAGGAACAGGAAAACTCCTCTTGGACAGCTGGGAGAAGTAGTGAGAGGTTCCCTGGAAGAACTCTTGGCATTTCTCCAGGGCAGCGGGTGGCCGTGAGGAAGGTGACTTCCCCCCTTGTTTTCCCCTAGTGCTATACACTTTTATACAGATCTCCTCAGTTGTCTGCTTGGTTGTTCCCATTAGATAATGACACTAGCTTTGACTGGGGTATGCAAATTAGCTGAGAGTGAGGTGTATTTATTGTAAAGCCTATGTGTACAACTATTACAGGTTCATATTTATTGACTACTTAAACTACTATAATTTTCTTGCTCATGCACAGTGTTTTGTTTCTCTCCAATGAATTACAACCTATGAAGTGAGGTAAGGAGATGAGGGGAATTAAGGAGCCATTCTTAGAATAGTGACAGGCACTTCCTGTGAGAGGCCAGCACGATGCAGATTTGCAGGTGGAAGGCTGAGAGAATAAAAAATATACAAACAAGGGTATGAGAAGAATAAAGGAAAACTAATACTCCAGAGGCACTGAGAATACTGCCTCAACAGTGGAGGTAAAGGTTACCAAGCTACAAGTTGAGAGCAGCCCTGAAGAAAAGGCCTTGGGGGTGCTGGTGGATGAGAAGTGCAACATGAGCCACCAGTGTGCACTTGCAGCCCAGAGAGCCAACCAGAGCCTGGGCTACATCAAGAGAAGTGTGGCCAGCAGGTCGAGGGAGGTGATTCTCCCCCTCTACTCTGCTCTGGTGTGATCCCACCTGGAGCACTGCATCCAGTTCTGGAGCCTCTATTACAGGAAGCATCTGGAGGTGCTGGAATATGTCCAGAGAAGGGCCATGAGAATGATCAGAGGGCTGGAGCTCCTCTCCTGTGGAGACAGAGAGTTGGGATTGTTCAGTGTGGAGAAGAGAAGGCTCTGAGGACACCTTACTATGGCCTTCCATTATCTTAAGGGGACCTACAAGAAAGCTGGGGAGGGACTTTTTAGGCCGTCAGGTAACGATAAGACTAGGGGGAATGGAACAAAAACTAGAAATGGGTAGGTTCAGATTGGATGTTAGGAAGAAGTTCTTCCCCATGAGGGTGGTGAAACACTGGCACAGGTTGCCCAGGGAGGTGGTGGAAGCCTCATCCCTAGAGGTTTTGAAGGCCAGGCTGGTTATGTCTCTGAGCAATATGATGTAGTATGAGGTGTCCCTGCCCATGGCAGGGGGGGTTGGAACTACATGATGCCTGAGGTCCCTTCCAAACCTAATAATTCTATGATTCTAAGTATCAGTCTCAGATTGTCACTAAATCTAAGGCACTATGGTACCCAAGAAACCACACAACATTTGTTACAATGTCTGATGCAAATTCACTGTACTATATGTTTTCTCTGGGTCCTAGCTTCACACAGCCTGCTCTCATAAGCCCTCTCCCCTTCCCCCCCAGCCCCCCAACAAACAGGAAAAAGGGCCTTGGGTTAGTGGAGTGGTTAGCTGAGATAAGGAAAATTTATTGTTCTGCTTCAGGGATATCAGATTACACAAAAGAAAGCAGGAAAGAAAGCACTAAAGAAAGTACTGATACACGGTGTATGCAGCAGCGTGGAAACACTGTCAGAACTCAAACCTGTCTGCAAACCACACAAGCCAGAACTAGAACATCAAAGGGCCACAATGCTGCCTGCAAGATGGGGAAGAAAGCACAAAAACCCAGGACAGGAAACATTACAAGATATAGAATAAATTTCAAGTCTCATAAGCACCAGACAGATCCTTCCTGTCATGCAGTGAGCATGACATTGACATGATGTAGAATATATGATCTTGCTGGCACTGTGACACTGTGAGAGGGGTTTAGCCCAGTCCCCCATTCCTCACAGAGACCTGCTGGAAAGAATCCAACAGAGAACCATGAGGATAATTAGGAGGCTTGAGTATCTCCCCTTTGAAGAGAGACTGTGAGACCTGGAGCTGTTTAGTCTGGAGAAGAGAAGACTGAGAGGACATCTGATCAATGTCTATCAATATCTGATGGGTGGGTGTCAAGTGGAAGGGGCCAAGCTCTTTTGGGTGGTGTGCAGTAATAAGCCAAGGAACACCAGGTACAAGCTGGAACATAGAAGATTTCACCTCAACATGAGGAGAAACTTTACCCTGAGGGTCATGGAGCACTGGAACCCAGAGAGGTTGTGGAGTCTCTTTCTCTGGACACATTCAAAATCTGCCTGGACACATTCCTGTGCAGACTGCCCTGGGTGATCCTGCTTTGGCAAGGTGGTTGGACCTGATGATCTCTGGAGGTCCCTTCCAACCTCTAATGTATTGTGATACTGTGATACCGCGATCCCTTCTAGTGGCAGCAATCAGCTTAAACCAATACACTCTGTGTAAGAGTATTTATTTTAGACAGGCCAGATTGCACACTTTTTGTCTGTTATTTTTAACCAGAAACTGTAACTTTTACTAAGACTTCACCCAAGTCTTTCAGAGTTATCATTATTGCTCTTGTAAGTTTAAAAAGATAATTTATGCTGTAGTGCACAATATTTATAACACCCCTATTTATTCATACTTACACCTATGGGGAGGTTTAAAATGGAGTGATTGTCCTACTTGAGCTTGTACTTCAAGCACCTTATTTTGGTAGAATAGAAAAGAAAATCACCCAAACTACTCCCTCCTTAGAATAATTTCTGGTTAAGGAATTAGGTATGGAGCTACAGATGTTCTTTGTCCTTTATTTGCAAGAAGGAAAGAAATGGGCAAAGTGCTCAATATTAGCATATACTTAGTACAGAAGGGTTCTTCTGAATACTTTCATGACATATTTACTGATATTACTCACAGTATCACAGTACATTAGAGGTTGGAAGTGACCTCAGAGATCATCAGGTCCAACCCCCTTGCCATGGGCAGGGACACCTCACACTGCATCAGGTTGCTCACAGCCTGGCTTTAAAAACCTCTAGGGATGAGGCTTCTACCACTTCCTTTAGCAACCTGTTCCAGTGGGCAACAAAGGGCAACAAAGTTGGTGATGGGCTTGGAACACAAGCCCTATGAGGAGAGACTGAGGGAGCTGCGGTTGCTTAGCCTGGAGAAGAGGAGAATCAGGGGTGACCTTATTGCTCTCTACAAGTGCCTTAAGGGTGGTTGTAGACAGGCAGAGGTTGGTCTCTTCTCCCAGGCAACCAGCACCAGAACAAGAGGACACAGTCTCAAGCTGCGCCACGGGAGGTTTAGGCTGGAGGTTAGGAGGAAGTTCTACACAGAGAGAGTGATTGCCCATTGGAATGGGCTGCCCAAAGAGGTGGTGGAGTCACCATCATTGGAGGTGTTCAGGAGGAGACTTGATGGGGTGCTTGGTGCCATGGTTTAGTTGATTAGGTGGTGTTGGATGATAGGTTGGACACGATGATCTTGAAGGTTTCTTCCAACCTGGTTTAGTCTATTCTATTCTATTCTATTCTATTCTATTCTATTCTATTCTATTCTATTCTATTCTATTCTAATATTCTATTCTATATGACAGTGCCTCACCACCCTAGTCTGGAGTATGAATAAACAGGGGCATTATAAATATTGTGCACTATGACATAAATTAACTTTTTAAACTTACAAGAGCAATAATGACAACTCTGAAAGACTTGGGTGAAGTCTTTGCAAAAGCTACAGTTTCTGGTTAAAAATAACAGACAAAAATTGGCCTGTTAAAACAAATACTCTTACATAGAGGGTATTGGTTTAAGCTGATTGGTGCCACTAGAAGGGATCATGGTATCACAGTGCTCCATTTCATACTACATAGTCCTATCACTACCTGACACCCTTAAAAGTTCCTCCCCAGCTTACAGTTACAGTCTTGCAACAAGATAGGAGCATCTGCTGATCCTTGGTCAAGACATTCTTCATCACCCTTTTACATTAGGCTTTGGAGAAATGAGGAAAAAAGGGGATCAGGCCCAGTCAGCATGGGTTTATGACGGGCAGATCCTGCCTGACCAACCTGATCCCTTCTATGACACGATGACCTGACTATTGAATGGGGGAAAGGTTGTGTTTAGTGTCTACTTAGACTTTTGGAAAGCTTATGACACTCTCTCCCACAGACTTCTCGTGGGCAAACTGGCTGCTCATGGCTTGGATGAACAATGCTCTGCTGGATAAAGCAGTTACTGGATAAAGCATTCACTGGATGAGCAGGCCCAAAGAGTGGTGGTCAATGGAGTTAAATCCAGCTGGCAGCTGGTCAAAAGTGGTGTTCCTCAGGGCTCAGTGTTGAGACCACTTCTGTTTAACATCTTTATAGATGACCTTGATGAAGACACAGAGTGTGTCAGCAGTCAGTTCACAGATGACACCAGGTTAGGTGCAGTGTTGATCTGCACCATGTTAGGGAGGCTCTAGAGAGGGACTTGGATAGATTGGATCCGTGGCCAATGTTAACAGGAGGAGCTTCAACAAGGCCAACAAGTATCTGGTACTTCAACAAGTACCAGGTCCTGCATTTGGGTCACAACAACCCCAAGCAATGTTGTAGGCTTAGGGCAGTGTGGGTGGAGAGCTGCTGTCAGGAAGCGACCTGGGGGTGGTAATGGACAAGCAGCAGAATAGGAGCCAGCAGTGTACCCAGGTGGCCAAGAAAGCCAATGGCATGGATTACAAATGCAGTGTCCAGCAGGAGCAGGGAGGTGATTGTCCCCTGGTACTCAGCTCTGGTGAGGCCACACCTTGAATATTGTGTCCAGTTTTGGGCACCTCAAAGCAAGAGAGATGTTTTTGTGATTCTGTAACTCAATTTCTGTAACCACACTGGAATTTGATTGCAGCATCTTTATACTTCATTTCTGGGGGAAAAAAAACCAAAACAGTGTTGACATTTTCTTGCAAACACAGTGGCAACTTCCTTTTTTGTTTTGTTTTGGGGTGTGTGTGTGTTGTGTTTTGTTTTTTCCTTCTAATGTGAAACTAATTTGGACAAGGAAGAAGGATTTAGTCAAAACCTGAAATGTAATTTTCATGTATTGACAAACAAACAAACAAAAAAACTCTAACAAAACTTATTTGGTTCCCCAATGACACTGACTCACAGCAGTACAGTTAATAGATCACTTTCCTAGCATGTTGGAGGTTTGGGTCTTGCAATAATTGCTGAACACTGGCCCCATTGTTCTGATGTGAGTCTCTTTATGGTGCAAGTTCTGTTTTGTTCAGGCAGTGTATTAGGGGCAAAAGGACAAGAAGGGAAATTGGTTTTGTTCTACAGCAGAATGGAAATAACATTTGTTATAGAAACACCAAAGATTCTTATGTGCAACATAGCCTCTTTATTTACTTAAAAAAAAAGAACTAGAAATAAAACAAACCAAGCAGATATAAAAAGCTTTGGAGTAACTAAGTATTTTTGGTTCCTTCAGGATTTTGATGTTCTCTTATCTGCAGTATTTCAGAGGTGCAGTTTCAACCTTCTCTGAGTTCCAATTTTGATAGCAATCTTTTCCTACGCTGAATTTTCTTGCACTGAGACAATACATAGCCCATACATAGCCCAGACTACTTTTCTCATGTTCTAAGGTAATTCAAAACTGACAGTTTTACTGTATATGTGTTATCTCTACTGTGTACTTCAAGGACATTCCAGATGCCTTGAATTTCCCAGACTATATCCAATTCTTCAACCAGGTAATGTTTCCCTGAGGTTTTTCAGGTTCCCCAAGCAGCTTCTTCCTTCATTATTTGGATTTCATACCTAAATGAGTAGATCTAAGCTCAAGTGCTCCTGTCACCATCAGTGGACATGTTTAAAAAGGGAATGGATGAGGACTTAGTGCCATGGTTTAGCTGATTAGATGGTGTTGGGTGATAGGTTGGACTTGATGATATTGAGGTCTTTTCCAACCTGGTTAATTCTGTATTCTGATGCAGGTGGCACCGTTCATTTAGGAGGTCCATAGTAGCTTTATTATAAAAGAGAGCAGCCTATGTCTACTCCAGGCATCTCCTTTACTTTAGCATTAAAACTATTCTGCTTCTCTATTCCACAACACTGTTTGCAGCATTTTTCCTCTGGATTTTTCATGAACTTACTCTCAGCTGGCAAACCTACTGCAAGATGGTTTGTTTTCTTTTGAACACAATAACTTGAGCACATTGTCACCAGTCACAACCCTCTCATCCTTTTCCACCCCAAAAAGGTCTTTGTGCTTTTTAATAAGTCTTGCCCAAGGCTGCAACGTCAGTGGGGTCTATACTGAGATTCTTACAATTGTTTTGATTCAGAAAGGGTAAGGTTTCATAGAATCATAGAATTATAGAATTGTTAGGGTTGGAAGGGACCTCAAGGATCATCTAGTTCCAACCCCCCTGCCATGGGCAGGGACACCTCACACCACATCAGGTTGCTCAGAGACACATCCAGCCTGGCTTTAAAAACCCCCAGGGATGAGGCTTCCACCACCTTCCTGGGAAACCTGTTCTAGTGTCTCACCACCCTCATGCTGAAGAACTTCTTCCTAACATCCAATCTGAATATACCCATTTTTAGGTTTTTTTCTATTCGCCAGTCCTATTACTCTCATACACTCCAACTCTCTTATAGCCCTCTTCAGATACTGGAAGGCCACAATTAGGAGCCTTCTCTTCTCCAGAATGAACAGACTCAACTCTCTCTGTTTGTCTCCATAGCAGAGCAGCTCCAGCCTTCTGCTCATCCTTTGGCCCTCCTCTGGACACATTCCAGCACCTCCAGATCCTTCCTGTAATAGGGGTTCCAGAACTGGACACAGTACTCCAGGTGGGGTCTCATCAGAGTGTAGCAGAAGGGAAGAATCACCTCCCTCAACTTGCTGGCTATGCTTCTCTTGATGCAGCCCAGGATGTGATTAGCTTTCTGGGCTGCAAGTGTACAGTGGTGCCTCCTGTCGAACTTCTCATCCCCCAGCAGCCCCAGGTCCTTCTCTTCAAGGCTGCTCTCAAGCCAGTCCCTGCCCAGCCTGTATCAGTGCTTAGGATTTCCCTGACCCAGATGCAGGACCTTGCACTTGGTCTTGTTGAACCTCATGAGGTTGGCTTGGGCCCAGCTCTGCAGCCTGTCAAGGTCCCTCTAGATGGATTCCTTCCCTCCAGCCTGTCAGCTGCATCACACAGCTTGGTGTCATGGGTGAACTTGCTGAGGGTGCACTCAATGCCACTGTCCAGGTTGCCGTTTTGGATACGCAGTGCAAAGTCTTTTTTGTGGTGAATAGTGCAGTATATAAATTTACCTTTTCTGGAAGTGTTATTTCCTGGACACTGGCATTTTCTGAACCATTTTTACATCATTTCTGTCCATTTGTCAGAAGAACAGTCTTTGAACACAGTTTCTTTTCCTGAGCATCATTTCAGATTAGTGTTGCTTCTCTGAGAAAGCTGTGTGCAGAAATTCTTGCTATTTAAAGAAAGTTCATTTCACTGAAATAGGCACATGAGAGTCTGGTTCTCCTCCCCATTCAAATTAACTCAAGATTACCCTTTAATTTCAGGGTCTAAGAGAGGAGCATATAAACTGCACAGACTCAAAATGGTTACTTTTAGCCATAGTCATGACACCTTAGTATTTTAAGTATAATACTTACAGAGACAAGTCAATATAGTAGAAGTCATCACAAGTGGACAGGATCATAGAGGATTGTTGAAATGACAGTAAACAGCCCAGAAATTATGTGTATGGGCTAACATACATGACCAGCAGATTTAAGCTTCTTTAAATAACAGCTTCAAGGTACCATAGCACTTAACATGAAATAATCACAGAATCAACCAGGCTGGAAAAGACCTCAGAGATCATCAAGTCCAACCTATTGCCTAATACCTAACACCTCAGGATAACTAAACCATGGCTTCAAGTGCCACATCCAATCCTTTTTTGAACATCTCCAGAGACAGTGACTCCACCACCTCCCTGGGGCAGCACATTGCAATGGCCAATTACTCTTTCTGTGAAGAACTTTCTCCTCACCTCCAGCCTAAACTACTCCTGGCACAGTTTGAGACTGTGTCCCCTTGTTCTGGTGCTGGTTGCCTGGGAGAAGAGACCAAGCCCCACCCAGCTACAAAATCCTTTCAGGAAGTTGCAGAGAGTAATAAGGTGTTCCCTGAGCCTCCTCTTCTACAGGCTAAACAACTCCAGCTCCTTCAGCCTCTCCTCACAGGGCTGTGCTCCAGACCCCTCCCCAGCCTTGTTGCCCTTCTCTGGACATGTTCAAGTGTCTCAATGTCCTTCTTAAATTGAGGAGCCCAGAACTGGACACAGTACTCAAGATGTGGCCTAACCAGTGCTGAGTACAGGGGCATAATGACTTCTCTGCTCCTGCTGACCACACTCTTCCTGATGCAGGCCAGGATGCCATTGGCCTTCTTGGCCACCTGGGCACACTGCTGGCTCATGTTCAGATGCTGTCTACAATTACCCCCAGGTCCCTTTCTGCCTGGCTGCTCTGAAGCCATGCTGTCTCCAGCCTGCAGTTCTACATGGCATTGTTGTGGGAAAAGTGTAGAACCTGGCACTTGGGTTTGTTAAATGCTATCAGGTTGGACTCTGCCCATCTGTCCAGCCTGTCAAGGTTGCTCTGCAGAGCTCTCCTACCCTCTAACAGGTCAACACCTGCCCCAAACTTGGTGTCATCCACAAACTTACTGATGATGGACTTAATTCCCTCAGCCAGATCATCAATAGAGATATTGAACAGGATGAGGCCCAGCACTGATCTCTGGGAGTCATCACTAGTGACTGGCTGCCAGCTGGATGTGGCACCATTCACTACTCTGGGCTCAGCCCTCCAGCCAGTTCCTAACCCAACGCAGTGTACCTGTCCAGGCCACACATGAGTCTTCCTTATTCAGATAATCAGATAGCACTTGTGATATTTGAATAGTCAGTGGTTTGACCACTGAGAAAGGTATGGATATTGTTATTTGGGTATCTTGCATGAGGAAATTAAAATGGTATGCAGAAGCTATGTCCTGCTACTATGCACAAGGGCAGATAATAGTGATGGGTGGAAAGCTGTGGATGCTGCATAACCTTCTGTGTAGTGCAAGTGGTGTACTTGGCAGGCGATGGTCAGGAGGGATTACTACTGTCCCTTTTGCTTTCACATTAAACCCAGACCAAGAAAATTTCATTCAGATGCAGAACAGTGGCATGAGATATCTTACTGTCACCAGAGGACAATTGTGACTCGTGCCTCATTGGCACCTCTAGCATGAAGATGCCATAGCTTATTCTCAGTTTCTTTCGTGGCCACTTCTTGCAAATGCAATTTGGCCTCCTCCATTCTTGTTGTGAGTAGTGGCTGAAATTTCCTTTATTGGAAAGAGTAAACAGCTTAAACTGGCCTTGCACGGTAGAAGCAAGGGGAAACACCATGAAGCTTTTTCACTCTCTTGGTGCTTAGATCTTTATATTTGTGTTAAATATTTTCTGATACTTTCTGATACCGATAACTTTCTTTTGTATATAGCATCTGCTGTATCATGGTGGGTTTTTTCCCAAGGTCACTTCCAAAGGGGATGCAAATTTCCACAGAATCTATTCATTTCAATTGGTAATATGAGAATTTTGCACTAGTAAGCAAATAGCTCTTTAACCCCAAACCATCACATCACAAACAAATTCACTTCCTCATTTTCAGTGTAATTGGTATTAGGACATTTTCCAAGCCCCTGAGCTACAACTCCATAATCAACATAGTCTCATAAAAAAAAAAGGAACATTACATTTCAAAGAGGAAGGAATCGACAACTGCCTAAACATGAGCCAGCAGTGTGCCCAGGTGGCCAAGAAGGCCAATGGCATCCTGGCCTGCATTAGGAATAGTGTGGTCAGCAGGAGCAGGGAAGTCATTGTGCCCCTGGACTCTGCATTGGTTAGGCCACATCTTGAGTCCTGTGTCCAGTTCTGGGCCCCTCAGTTTAGGAAGGACATTGAGACACTTGAACATGTCCAGAGAAGGGCAACAAGGCTGGGGAGAGGCCGTGAGCACAAGCCCTGTGAGGAGAGGCTGAGGGAGCTGGGATTGTTTAGCCTGGAGAAGAGGAGGCTCAGGGGAGACCTCATTGCTCTCTACAACTACCTGAAGGGTGGTTGTAGCCAGGAAGAGGTTGGTCTCTTCTCTCTAACAACCAGCACCAGAACAAGGGGACACAGTCTCAAGCTGCACCAGGGGAAGTTTAGGCTGGAGGTGAGGGAGAAGTTGTTCACGGAGAGAGTCATTCGCCATTGGAATGTGCTACCCAGGGAGGTGGTGGAGTCACCGTCCCTGGAGGTGTTCAAGAGGGGATTGGACGTGGCACTTGGTGCCATGGTCTAGTCATGGGGTCTGTGGTGACAAGTTGGACTCGATGATCTTCGAGGTCTCTTCCAACCTAACAGCTAATTACTCCAGTTCTTATACACATTTCTATTGTCTGGGAGCAAGGGTGATTTTCTCTTTGTTGGTTGACATCAAGAGAGACAAGATTTAGTTTCTTGCAGAAGACATTGACAGGATTGCATTGGGGAATGTTTGATAAGGATGTGGCTCTTGTCTTTGAAAATATCTCCATTCAGAACTGCAAACCTTTCCCTCAGCTGAATGCTTGAAACCAGGACTTGATCCCAGGCTCTTTAATCACCAGGCTATATGATTTCTGTGTATGAGAACTCAGAGTGGTAGGTTGACCTATCGGAATTCCATTTCTACCATTCCAGATAAATTTTAAATCAACAGAACAGTTTGCAAAGATGAACAAATTAAACACAGCTGGCTTACAGAAATGGCTACCCTTCCTGGTGGATGAACTGGACATTTCTGTGTATTTTATTGGAGAAACTGCAGAACATACTTCCTTTGGAGGCAACAATCTGCACACTCTATTCTCCAGTGAAAAAAAACAAATGCCAGCTGAACACCCTCAGCAGGGACAGCAGGTTCAGTTCTGCCAGGTAAACAAGCACCTTCAGTTCCCAGCAAGAAACTCCTGAATGACACTGTGTGCTGTTACAACACACTGCCAACTTATGAAACGCAGTGTCTCCTCACTGCTAATGTCTACATTGTTCTGGTTTCCATCAGCAGGAGCTATTTCACTCGCAGCATTTCAATGCACATAAAGCCTCACACTTGGCATGGAAATACCAGAAAACTGAAATATGGCTTTTTTTAATTCATAGAGTCATAGAATTGTTAGGGTTGGAAGGGACTCAAGGATCATCTAGTTCCAACCCCCTGCCATGGGCAGGGACACCTCACACTACATCAGGTTGCTCAGAGACACATCCAGCCTGGCCTTCAAAACCTCTAAGGATGAGGCTTCCATCACCTCCCTGGACAGCCTGTTCCAGTGTCTCACCACCCTCATGGGGAAGAACTTCTTCATGACATCCAATCTGAATCTACCCATTTCTAGTTTTGTTCCATTCCCCCCAGTCCTAACACTACCTGACACCCTAAAAGGTCCCTCCCCAGCTTTCTTGCAGCCCCCTTCAGATACTGGAAGGCCACAATTATGTCTCCTCAGAGCCTTCTCTTCTCCAGACTGAACAGTCCTAACTCTCTCAGTATGTCTCCACAGCAGAGGTGCTCCAGCTCTCTGATCATCCTTGTGGCCCTTCTCTGGACACAGTCCAGCACGTCCAGATCCTTCTTGCAATAGATGCTCCAGAACTTCATGCAATGCTCAAGGTGAGGTCTCCCCAGAGCAGAGTAGAGGGGGAGAAAGTGGAGTAGAGGGGAAGAAAGTGGAGTAGAGGGGGAGAATACCAGTCCTGCATCCTAGCAGTCACTGCACAACCAATGACAAAAATAAACCTGGTCAAATAGAATGCAATAGTTCATCTGTCACTGAAACAAACCAACCAACCAAGCCAACCCACAAGTTTTATCAGAATCAGCACAACTCAAGGGTGAGAAAAGGCATATTTCATCACAAGATTGATTCAGCTTCATCTGTTGGATTTAACTTCTTGTTGTATATAAAATACTTGGAATGTGAATTTGTGATTCCAGATAAATACCAAGGAACACAGTAGACTAGCCAGTATTTCCTTCTGAGGAAAATATACTGATGTTTAGTTCCTTCTGGTGAAGTTTGATTTTGAACTTCCAAGCCATCTCTGCTAATCTTTCCTCTCCTCTGCAATAATTCACCCATTGCAATGGCACTGACTGTAAGGTGCTCCGTGATGATAGATGAGCAGTAGCAGTGTTGTTACTATTTGACAAAGCCCTTCTTAGTCCTCATACTTTAGGGTTCAGGTAGATGCAGTTGAGATTGGGATTAGAAAAAACAATAGGAATATCACAGTATCGCTAAGGTTGGAAGAGACCTCAAAGATCATCGAGTCCAACCTGTCACCACAGACCTCATGACTAGACCATGGCACCAAGTACCACGTCCAATACCCTCTTGAACACCTCCAGGAATGGTGACTCCACCACCTCCCTGGGTAGCACATTCCAATGGCGAATGTCTCTCTCGGTGAAGAACTTTCTCCTCACCTCCAGCCTAAACGTCCCTTGGTGCAGCTTGAGACTGTGTCCCCTTGTTCTGGTGCTGGTTGTTAGAGAGAAGAGACCAACCTCTTCCTGGCTACAACCACCCTTCAGGTAGTTGTAGAGAGCAATGAGGTCTCCCCTGAGCCTCCTCTTCCCAGGCTAAACAATCCCAGCTCCCTCAGCCTCTCCTCATAGGGCTTTTGCTCAAGCCTCTCCCCAATTTTGTTGCCCTTCTCTGGACATGTTCAAGTGTCTCAATGTCCTTCCTAAACTGAGGGGCCCAGAACTGGACACAGGACCCAAGGTGTGGCCTAACCAATGCAGTGTACAAGGGGCACAATGACTTCCCTGCTCACATGCCCAAGTTGTGCTTAGATGTCTCTACACTCAGCTACATTACAGTTTAAGTCTTTTTGTAGCTATAAATACTACACAGAGCAAAGTTTTTTCACTGACTAAATATTATTGCAAATGCAAAGTGAAAGTTTGATTTCACAGCTGCTAAATTCCAAACTGTTCTACAAAATGAGTGTAAGGTACAGCAGCTCAGCCTTGAGCTGAGTCCACACAGCTAGGTACTTCAAATACTGGCTTGTGCTCTGAATTTTTAAGTTACCCAATTTTATGAATGCATTTTCTTGTAATGTTAGGCTTTCTGTGAAATGATTTGGCCAATTATATCAATTATAGAGCTTGCAGTGATGGATCCTTAGCTTATCAGCCCATACTTACAGCTTATTATGCAATAGTTCTAAGTTTTACTCTACTACTGTAAATTCCCTGGAGTACACAGTACTTTTCCAGTCAAAACTGGGAAAAGCTGCTAGTACCACTCATCTTGCTTGTTTCCTGATTCACCTAGAGCTGGATAAATCTGAACTTCATACTGATACAATACTGATACAATTAACTGCACTGAGATTTTCAACAAGGGCTTTAATATTTGGAAGGGCTTGCATTACAAAATCATTCAGGTCCCAACCAGATTCATAGGACAGTAGCTGGTTGTAGCAGTTTAGGCTGGGTGCCACTAAAAAGAAGCCACAGAGTTGAGACCTCCGGCGTCTAGTGTCCAGCCCAGTGGGTGGCCACAGGCAATAGTGTATTGCTACCCATAAGTCCTGCACCCTTATTAATCTGGTTGCAAAATTTTTGTCTCTCTCTTTCTTCCCCCTCTGCTCCCGTGGGAGAGAGACTCTCTCTTATCTGGTAACAATGGGGGAGTATCAGAAGCCTCTTTGGCCTGGGTAACTTTTTCTTTTTCCTGTGCACCTTTCTCACCCCACCACAGCAATCTTGGCCTGTTTAAGCCTAACACCAGGGTAAAAAGGAGGGGTAGTTCAGGTCTGACCAGTCTGAAACCAGCCTAGCAATGAAGGCGGGGGAGGGAAGGGAAAGAAAGAGCCCTGGGGTTTTTGGTGAACCCCAGCTGGGGAGAAGGGAGGTGTTGGGGCTTTTCGGTCTGTGTAGAGGAACTTTGCTATGCTCATCGCTATGCTTTGCTATGCTCCTCACTATGCTCTGCAGTTTTTGTAGTATAGGAATTGCTTTTCCATCTAAACTTTCCATGACTATCCAATCCATTTGTGTGAGCATTACTCTTTTGCCCCTTTTGGAGCAACAGAGCAATCTGACCATCTCTAAACTAGGACAATGGTAAAAGAGGTTGAACTCTAATTAAACTCACTTGCTTCCAAATGTGCTGACATCAAGCTAAATGTTTTCCTTTGCTATTTTAATCATTCAGGTAATCTTAACTACTAATGTGCTCATGTTCTCTGTAAGAGTAATTAGCATGAACATAGAATGAGGCTTGTCTTGTTAAATTGCCCATGTAGCAACTGTGGAATCAAGCCTAAACGTGGTAAATCCTTTCATCCAGAAGATTTATGATCTGTTCTCCATTAGATAGAGCAACTATGTGAGTCACTTGTTTAATTGTTACAGCTTCTTTGATTGCCAGGGATATTTTTAAACACCCCCCCCCCCCTTATTTTTTAATAATTAATATTTAAAATTAGAATATTGGTTGGCTGTGCTCCGTTGCACAAAATGTCAGATAGCTGTTCTCTTCATTCATGAAGATGAAGACTTGCAGAAGCCATCTGGACTTTGACTGAAAAGAACTGCTACAACTGGCAAAGCACAGTGATGAGATTTATGGCAGGCAGAGCTACAACATTAAAGCAAAAGGCCTTTTGTCACTTTTCCCTAAATAAGATGACAGTAAGATTTATCAAGGGAGTGTTGAGTTTAGCTGTAACATGCTCTCATTTCAAACAGTCAGATAAAATGTATGCATCAATTATGAAGCACAGGATTATGTAATAGCCTTTTCCTTTAATTATCTCAGTCGTAAAGCTCTCTCACAGGATGTTTAACAAACCTAACTCTCTGTATCAGATACATTTATTCTGTTTCTGAGGTTATAACTTCTGGGTGTTAGGTCATTAAAGCAGAGAAATGATATGTAAGGCTGTGATTGAAGGTGTAGTTAGCGTGGCTCTAGTTCAGCTTGAACATAAATATATGCCAAAATACCCAGACCTATGGGTTTCCATCATTCATTACAATTTATCTACCATAAGTTCAAAGATAAGCAAAAGTGCTATCTTCCAGTTCATAGATCTCCAATAAATTATTCTACATAAATCCTGCCCATGATGGATTTTAAGATCTAGCCTAGCTGTAACTGAAGATCATAAAAGTAAATGATGGTTTTGTTATTAGCATCACGGGTGATGGAACACTGGAACAGGCTGCCCAGGAAGGTTCTGGAGTCTCTCTCTGTGGAGATATTCAAAACCTGCTTGGATGCATTCCTGTGTGATGTGGTCTAGGTGATCCTGCTCTGGTAGGGGGGTTGGACTGGATGATCTTTCAAGGTCACTTTCAGCCTCAGCATTCTCTGATTCTGTGATTGTGATCATACTGAAGAAAGAATTGTATCAATTTCACCATTAGTTCTCTTTGGTTGAAATGTTTTATGATGTTAAACAGAATCAAAGAATGTTAGGGCTAAAAGGGACCTCCAAAGATCATCCAGTCCAAGACCCCTGCCAGAGCAGGATTACCTAGAACAGTTCACACAGGAACACATACAGATGGGTTTTGAATATCTCAGAGAGGGAGACTGCACAACCAACCCTGGGCAGCCTCTTCCAGTCTTCTGTTACTCTCACAGGGAAAAAAATCTTCCCTACATTTCCATGGAACTTCCTATGCCTCAGCTTCCACCATTGCCCCTTGTGCTGTCAACGGGCATCATTGAGCAGAGCCTGACTTCATCCTTTTGGCACTCACCCTGCACATCTTTATAAACATGAATGAGGTCACCCTTCAGACTCCTCCTCTCCAAGCTACAGACCCCTCAGCTCCCTCAGGCTCTCCTCATAAGGAGATGTTCTACTCCCTTAATCATCTTTGTGGCTCTGCACTGAACTCTCTCTAGCATTTCTGTGTCTTTTTTGAATTGAGGGGCCCAGAGCTGAACACAATACTCCAGATTTGACCTCACAAGGGCAGAGTAGATGAAGAGAAGAACTTCTCTCAACCTACTAACCACAGCCCTACTAGTACACCCCAGAATGGCGTTGTCCCTTTTGGCCATTGCTGGCTTATGGTCAACCTTCCATCCACTAGGACCCCCAGGTCCTTTCTCTCTTAAAGAAGATACATTTTTTAAATGCACCAGGGATTCCAGGTTCATTTTCATCATTGTTTTTGAACTTTTTTAAGCTTTTGAGATCAACAAAATCAGAAAATACAATCCTGATGCCTTACCACTGCACTCAACAAATTCAGCCAAATTTTGCTTACAGGCTTTTTCAGATACCTGCTGACAGTAATAGAAAGATTACCTCTTATCCTAGATGGCACTGGCTTGGCTTTTAGAAATAAATTCTTTTCTTCTATGAATATTAAACCAAGCAAAACTATTCTAGGTTTATTTCAATGTAATAGACAGCAGTGTTTGGCCATCTTACATTTTTCATAAAGTCATGATATGCTTGGTAAGCTCTAGGATATTCTTGTTCATAATGATATCCAAACAATGGAATGGAATGGAATGGAATGGAATGGAATGGAATGGAATGGAATGGAATGGAATGGAATGGACCAGGTTGAAAGAGACCTTCAAGATCATCGTGTCCAACCCATCATCCAACACCACCTAACCAACTAAACCATGGCAGCAAGCACCCCATCAAGTTTCCTCCTAAATACCTTCAGTGATGGCAACTCCACCACCTCCCCGGGCAGCCCATTCCAATGGCAAATCACTCTCTCTATGAACTTCTTCCTAACACCCAGCCTAAATAATCCTGCACTCCAAAAGAATCCTCCTCACTCTGTCTGTGCTTTTGATGTTCCATATTCTACTTCATGCCATTCAAAACAGCTAGAAGTTCAAGAAAGAAAAAAAGAAAAAGCCTCTGCAACACACCATTATATTTTAAACATCAAGAAACTCAGGTGTAAATGACTTTACTTACAGATGCATTTGGGATCACAGGATGTTAGGGGTTGGAAGGGACCTCCAGAGGTCATTGAGTCCAACTCCCCTGCCAGAGCAGACCATAGAATCTAGCATGGTTCACACAGGAATGCATCCAGACAGGGCTTGAAAGTCTCCAGAGAAGCAGACTCCACAGCCTCTCTGGGCAGCCTATTCCAGTGCTCTGTGACCCTCACAATGAAGACATTCCTCCCCATGTTGAGGTAGAACCTCCTGTGCTGTAGTTTGTCTCCATTGCCCCTTGTCCTACCCCAGGGTGCAACTGAGCAGATCTCCTCCCTCTTGACACCCAGCCCTCAAATATATGGAAACATTTGTTAAATCCCCTCTCTATCTTCTCTTCTCCAGACTAAACAGCCCAGGGCACTCAGCCTCTCCTTATCAGGCAGTGCTCCAGCCCCTTCATTATCCTCATAGCCCTCCATTGGACTCTCTCCAGCCGTTCCCTGTCCCTCTTGAACTGGGGAGCCCAAAACTGGATGTAATATTCCATGTGAAGCCTCACCAAAGCAGAGTAGAGGGAGAGGAGAACCTCCCTGGATCTGCTGGACACACTCCTCTTAATGCACCGCAGGATCCCATTGGCATTCCTGGCCACCGGGGCCCATTGCTAACAATGATCTGTGGTTCTTCCACTGTAACACTGTCATTAACTTGCACTGCAAACATAGAATTATAATTCCTTTTTGCAGTGGGGATTTGATTTTATGTTTGTGGTGGTTTGATCCTTAACTGGAGTTTAAGAGCTCAGATGATAGCAAATTGAGAATTCCTCCCCTGGCCTACCTTCCCTTTCCCCAATAAGGAAAAGGGAAAGTGAAAAAAACAAGGGATAGGGAAAAGGGATGGGAGTGGATCTACAGGGGAAAAAATGGGGAAAAAAGGGAACCTGGAGTTGGTTTGGAAGTAGAAGTCATTGTTTTACCAAAGTGTGCATATAGCAGTAACAGGAAGGGTTTACAAGTGTAAGGGATAAGGATAAATAGGAAAATATACAAACCCAAGCCTGGATGGCCTTGTATTTCCCTGGATGTATGTGGATTTCAGTCCTTTAGAGAAATGTAGATACAACCTGGAGAGGTGCAGCCAGGCCCAGCCACATGGTCAGTGCAGGAAACCAGCAGCAGCTGATGTCTTTTCAAGCAGGAACAGAACAGAGTTAACCAGGTTGGAAGAGACCTTTGAGATCACTGAGTCCACCCTATCATCCAACTCAATCTAATCAACTAAACCATGACACCAAGCACCCCATCCAGTCTCTTCCTAAACACCTCCAGTGATGGTGACTCCACCACCTCCCTGTGCAGCCCATTCCAATGGCCAGTCACTCTTTCTGTGAAGAACTTCTTCCTAACATCCAGCCTAAGCCTCCCCTGGTGAAGCTTGAGACCAAGGGGCAGCAGTGTCTTTTTATTATGCTTTCTGGACAGGAAGGGGGAGCAGAATAGACCACCTTTGACCCAGGGGACCCCTCCTCCTGGGAAGGGAAACCAAGTCCCTCTCTGTTCACCCGGATCAGGTTTCTTTTATCCTCTGGGAGGTGTGGGGAAGCAAGGCTCTCTCAGCCATCCACCCAGGATGGGTGGAACCCAGCGCGGTGTTGAGAGCGGGAGCATGTATGGCAATGATACTTATTCCCTTGTTAGGCAAATAAAATGACAGGCTAAGTCAAGCACTATGCTGAACCAGAATGAATGTTAAAATCATATTATTTGCTAAATGAGAAAACTCTGATTTAATATAACCATCATTCATTGAAAGACTTTAATTACATTTAAGCAAAAGCCATCTGAACAAAGTCTTAAGAGTATACTGATCGTGGTAATAAACCTCATGATGTGTCTTTAGAAGACTGAAATCTTATCAGTGTCATCCACAGCACATTACACCTTGTGTAAATACAATGTTACATGGTTGCAGCCATTGGAATTTTATGGATGTAGAGCTCCTGTGACAGTTAAGGCTGCAAGAGACCAATTTTACCTCTGTTTTCCTTCATGAATTACGTCCCTCCTTTCCCCATTCATGAATAATATATCCCTGTGTGGGGACTAGGCATATCAGCCTGAGTTTTCCATTAAAATAGTTCATTTTTTTTTCTCTCTTTAAATTTATGAATATTTATTGAAGGATTCTGGGTTAGGTAATTGTATTTCCCCTTAATACATACACATGAACCCACATGCACATAATTGTGAACGAGAGCTATCTGTCTTGGGACTAGGCTGCTCCTAAGCTCCCGCTAGCAAGCTGTAAGGTAAATACACCTTAACAAGCAATAGGCACAAAATAGCCTTTTCTCCCTCAATATGAAATGTAGACAGATTCCTCCCATTAAGATTTTTTTAATTATTATTTTTTAATTATTATTCCAAGATAACAAAACACAGGCAAAAAAAAAAAAGCATGAGAACTGGAAAGGTTCTCCATGATAATTTAAAAAGGACATGAAGCTCCAGAACTGTTGCTGTAAGATGAAAATGAGAGCTCAGGGCAGAAAGAAAAAAGGCACCAGCAAGAGATGAAAATGAGCTGTTAGGCTGCAAGGTTTGCCAAAGTTCCAAACTCAGGTTGGAACATTGCTTTTTATTGATTCATGTGGATGCCAATATACTATTCTCGTTTTTTTTTTGTAGATGACATTTGCATTTTACAAACACTGAAAAGTTATGAGGTGTAGTTGGGTGTAACAAGATGGTGCATCTTTGATGTGCCTGTTTCAGACAGAAGTATAGTGGGGCTCTGGGAGACAGCTGACTGGTTTTGTGTGAGAAGTTTTTGCCTCAAAAAAGAAGAGAGAGAAAAAAAAAAGGACAAACAATTCCTTATAGCCTCAAAATTTTCCACGGCTCTACTAAGGATTCCATTGCAAAACTACACAAAAGTGACTTCTAGTGTAAAGAAATTATCTTTTGGTGTCTGCTCAGGCTACAGAGCAGTCTGAGTGGTGGCAGTGAGGGTGACAGAGCACTGGAACAGGCTGCCCAGAGAGATTGTGGAGGTTGTGGAGTCTCCTTCTGTGGACACATTCAAAACTCACCTGGATGCATTCCTGTGCAGACTAACCTGGGTGACTCTGCTTTGGCACAGGGGAGTTGGACTCAATCTCTGGAGGTACCTTCCAACCTCTAATGTACTGTGATAAGATCATGGAATCATAGAATCAGTCAGGGTTGGGTCATCTACTGGCAATCACAAGGATCATCTACTGCCAACCCCACTGCCATGGGCAGGGTCACCTCACACTAAATCAGGCTGGCCAGAGCCTCATCCAGCCTGGTCTTAAACACCAGGCACCAGAGCTGAAAACAACTTATGGGATGCACTTGTCCCAGAGGGGGAAAAGGATCCTGGACCAGGAATTGGCAGGGCTCACTGCTAGGGCTTTAAACTGGATTTGAAGGGGGAAGGGGTTAATAGTCTCCTGCTGGGCTGTGACAAACCAGAGGGGCAGCTCACCAGAGGCAGAGGGATGGAGAGCTGCTAAGGGCTCTCAACTTGCCGCCCTGAGGCAAGACACAGATGACACACCAGGACACCCTGTGGAAACTAAGGGGAATTGGCACAAGAGGACCACAGGGCCAGCCCAGCTGAAGTGCCTCAACGCAAATGCACGCAGCTTGGGCAACAAACAGGATGAATTAAGGGCTACTGTGCTGCTGGGAGGCCATGACATAGTGGGCTATTACTGAAACTTGGTGGGATGATTCCCATGACTGGAATGTAGGGATAGATGGGTATTAGATCTTTAGGAAGGATAGGCAGGGAAGGAGAGGAGGAGGTGTTGCCCTCTATGTCAAGAACCAGCTGGAATCAGCAGAACTCCACCTGGGGAGGGATGATGAGCTGGTTGAGAGTGTATGGGTTAAATTAAAGGCAAGACAGGGGAAGGAGATATTGCTGTGGGGGTCTCCTACAGGCCACCTGACCAGCAGAACCAAGCAGATGAGGCCCTCCACAGGCAAATAGAAGTGGCTTCCAGGTAACAGGCCCTGGTCCTCATGGGTGATTTCAACCACCCTGACATCTGCTGGAGGGACAGCACAGCAAGGCACCAGCAATCCAGGATGTTCCTGACTGCATAGAAGACAACTTCCTCCTCCAAATGGTAGAGGAACCAACAAGAAAAGGTGCTATGCTGGACCTTGTTCTCACCAACAGGGAAGGGCTGGTAACCAATGTGAGGCTCAGAGACTGCCTTGGCTGCAGTGACCATGAAGCAGTGGAATTTAATATCCTCAGGGCTAACAGGAGGACCTATTCTAAGCTTACAACCCTAGACTTTAGGCGTGCAGACTTTGATTGCTGCAGGGATCTGCTAGCCAAAGTGTCGTGGGACAAAGCCCTGGAGGGAAGAGGGACCCAGGACAGCTGGTCAGTATTCAAGGACCACCTCCTCTGTGTCCAGGAGCTATGTAAACCAACAAAGAGAAAAGCAGGGAAGAATGCTAGGAGGCCTGCCTGGATGAGCAAGGAACTACTGGACATGCTATCACTTAAAAGGAAACTCTACAGGAAGTGGAGGGAAGGACAGCTAGAACATGGGGGATGTAAGGAAGCTGCCCGAGCAGCAAGAGGCCTGGTTAGGAAAGCCAAAGCAGAGTTCAAATTGAATCTAGCCAGGGAGGTTAAAGGGAGCACCAAGAATTTCTACAGCTACATTAATGGCAAGAAGAAGAGTAGGGAAGGTGTGGGCCCCCTCAGAAAGGAAAGTGGTGAATTGGTCACAAGTGATGTGGAAAAGGCTGAGGTACTCAATAACTTCTTTACCTCAGTCTTCACTGCAAGGGCTTCCAGCCACACTCCTGGAGTCATGGCAGACGATGCCAGGGCCGGGGAGGAAGAACTGCCCTTCATAAGTGAAGCTCAGGTTCGTGATCACCTGAAGAACCTGAAAGTGTTCAAGTCCATGGGACCCGACGGGATACACCCACGGGTGCTGAGAGAACTGGCAGATGAGGTTGCTAAGCCCCTCTCTATTATATTCCAAAAGTCATGGCAGACTGGGGCAGTCCCCACAGACTGGAAAAGGGCAAACATTGCTCCCATTTGCAAAAAGGGCAAGAAGGAGGAACCAGGGAACTGCAGGCCGGTCAGTCTCACCTCTGTGCCCGGAAAGATCATGGAGCAGATCCTCCTGGAGGCACTACTGACTCAGAAGAGTAGTGAAGAGGTGATTGGGAGCAGTCAGCATGGCTTTGCCAAGGGCAAATCCTGCCTGACAAACCTGGTGGCCTTCTATGAACAGGTCACAACAATAGATGAGGGGCGAGCAACTGATGTCGTTTACCTGGACCTGAGCAAAGCCTTTGACACTGTCCCACACCACATCCTGGTCTCCAAGCTGGTGACACATGGGTTTGATGGTGGACCACCAGATGGATACAGAACTGGCTTGATGGCCGCACCCAAAGAGTGGCTGTCAATGGGTCCATGTCCCAGTGGAGGCCAGGGACAAGCGGAGTCCCTCAGGGATCAGTCCTGGGACCAGTCTTGTTCAACATCTTTGTGGGTGACATGGACAGTGGCATTGAGTGCACCCTCAGCAAGTTTGCTGATGACACCAAGCTGTGTGGTGCAGCAGACACGCTGGAGGGAAGGGATGCCATCCAGAGGGACCTTGACAGGCTGGAGAGGTGGGCACAACCAACCTCATGAGCTTCAACAAGACCAAGTGCAGGGTCCTGCATCTGGGTCGAGGCAATCCCAGGCACAAATCCAGGCTGGGCAGGGACTGGCTGGAGAGCAGCCCTGAGGAGAGAGACTTGGGGGTGCTGGTGGACAAGAAGCTCAACATGAGCTCTCAATGTGCACTTGCAGCCCGGAAAGCCAATCAGATCCTGGGCTGCATCAGGAGAAGTGTGGCCAGCAGGTCAAGGGAGATGATTCTGCCCCTCTACTCAGCTCTGGTGAGACCCCACCTGGAGTATTGCCTCTATTACAAGAGGGATCTAGAGGTGCTGGAAGGTGTCCAGAGAAGGGCCACGAGGATGATCAGAGGGCTGGAGCACCTCTCCTATGAAGACAGACTGAAGGAGTTGGGGCTGTTCAGTCTGGAGAAGAGAAGGCTCCGAGGTGACCTCATTGTGGCCTTCCAGTATCTGAAGGGGGCCTACAGGAAGGCTGGGGAGGGACTTCTCAGGCTATCAGGGAGTGATAGGACTAGGGGGAATGGAATGAGGCTGGAGGTGGGGAGATTCAGGCTGGACGTGAGGAGGAAGTTCTTCACTGTGAGAGTGGTGAAACCCTGGAATGGGTTGTTGAGGGAGGTGGTTGGGGCCCCTTCCCTGGAGGTGTTTAGGGCCAGGCTGGATGAGGCTCTGGCCAGCCTGATGTAGTGTGGGGTGTCCCTGCCCAGGGCAGGCGGGTTGGAACTAGATGATCCTTGTGGTCCCTTCCAACCCTGACTGATTCTATGATACCTCCAGGCACGGGGCCTCAACCACCTCCCTGGACAAGAGTCACCAAAGCATACATATTTGTGAGTAGTCTGCTCCTTTGGTCATTTTAATGTGTGACCATCCATTTCAGAGGCAGCTATCATAAACTACTGCTTGAGGATGCAGTGACACAAGCTATATACATCCACGAGGAACCACTGTGTGAAGGTGCTGTTAATCCTGATTTCGTTTCAGACTAATTGCATTGCTGTTTGCAGGCAGTTGGACTTTGCTATTAAACATACATCCAGTCGTGCCTGCCTTTGAAGCTAAAGGAAGTATTTTGCTAAATGATGTGGAATTCAGACTGTAATTCATATTTTACTTTTGTGTTCTCCTGCAGATAGTAACTTCATCCTTGCAAATGCTCAGGTGGCTAAGGGATTCCCTATTGTTTATTGCTCAGATGGCTTCTGTGAGCTTGCCGGGTTTGCACGAACTGAAGTCATGCAGAAGAGCTGCAGCTGTAAATTTTTACTTGGTGCTGAAACAAATGAGCAGATGATTCTTCAAATTGAGAAATCCTTGGAGGAAAAGGTAGAATTCAAAGGAGAAATCATGTTCTACAAGAAGAACGGTAAGCAGCTTTTCTTGCCTGTTTTGCTAGTCCCAAAGGATGAAACTTAGCATTCACAGACTGGATGCATTCCTGTGCAGACTACCCTAAGTGATCCTGCTTTGACAGGGGCGTTGGACTCAATATCTTGAGGTCTTTTCCAACCTCTAATGTACTGTGGTACTGTGATATCCATAATGGAGGGGATATAGGTCCCTGTAATGATTTTGTATGACAGTAATTAGACCTACAAAAATTGAATGAATGGAGGTGGGGAGATTCAGGCTGGACGTGAGGAGGAAGTTCTTCACCATGAGAGTGGTGAAGCCCTGGAATGGGTTGTCCAGGGAGGTGGTTGAGGCCCCGTCCCTGGAGGTGTTTAAGAGCAGGCTGGATGAGGCTCTGGCCAGCCTGATCTAGTGTGGGGTGTCCCTGCCCATGGCAGGGGGGTTGGAACTAGATGACCCTTGTGGTCCCTTCCAACCCTGACTGATACTATGATCCTATTATACTAGATGTCAGCACAGGCAGTTGGGTACACACTGAGACTACGTTTATATCAGCATTACTGATTTTAAAGTACTAGTTACAAGGTTACACAGGAGACATTCTGGGTACTATACCGCATTGTGAGACACTTTTTATCTGCAATCAGTGTGGTTTCTGCTGTTTGTTAGCCCTTGTCTTATGTTATGTTAAAAACCTGGAGATTTTTAAGGCCTGGATGTGGCTCTGAGCAACCTGATGTAGTGTGAGACATCCCTGCCCAGGCAGGGGGGTTGGAACTGGATGATCCTTGAGGTCTCTTCCAACCCTAACAATTCTATGATTCTATGATTCTCTGTTATGCTGTTCTTACCCCTTATGGCTGAAATTGGAATAAAATATTAACACACGTCATAGGTAGGCACTGGCTATGTAAAATGTTCAGTCCCATAAATAAAATGCTCAGAACTTTGAATGATCCAAGTGAAACATTCTCCAAGCTATATATAGTGTATCTATATCTATAGTGTATCTATATCTATACCTAATCTATCCCTATCCCTATCCCTATCCCTATCTCTACCTCTACCTCTAACTCTAACTCTAACTCTAACTCTACCTCTAACTCTATCTCTATCTCTATCTCTATCTCTATCTCTATCTCTATCTCTATCTCTATCTCTATCTCTATCCCCTATCCCTATCCCTATCCCTATCCCTATCTCTATCCCTATCTCTATCCCTATCTCTCTCTATCTCTATCATCTCTATCTCTATCTCTATCTCTATCTCTATCTCTATCTCTATCCCTATCCCTATCTCTATCTCTATCTCTATCTCTATCTCTATCTCTATCTCTATCTCTATCTCTATCTCTATATCTCTCCCTCTCCCTCTCCCCTTCTCTCTATCTCTATCAATATAGATATATACATTAAACCCACTATATATAAATACAATAATAAAGATTTTCCAAAAGTATATAGGTGCTCTAAGTTAAATTTGCATTTGAGTATGTATTGTCACATTTGAAAAAACTAATTCTGGGCATTAAGCAACTACACAAACTTTGGTAAATTTCAATCTTTCACCCCTGTGGTAAGGCCTCTTGTAAGGACAATTTCACAGTCAAGATGAGTGAGCCATGGAAGAAAGCACTCCATGATGCACACTTTACAGCTTCTTTCCTTTATATCAAGCTCCTTTAGTGTGTACCTATTCTGGAAGTGTTTTTACTGCCATCACTCATGTGATCTTCCAAGGGGTGATGCTATGTGTGAGATACTAACAGGATTGCTGAAGGAGCCTTCATATGGGCTTAAAGATCCATGAGCTTAAGGGATCCATGGGTGCCTCTTGACTACCACCTTCAGTATTATTCTATGGCTAGGATTTCTAGGCATATGTTGTGGCCACATAATCCTCATAGATCCTGCTTACATCTTTATATAATTAATAATAATAAGAAGAAGATGAAGAAGAAAGAAGGAGGAGAAGAAGAAAGAAGAAGAAGAAGAAGAGAAGGAAAGAAGAAAGAATAAGAAGACAGAAGAAGAAGGAGGAAAAGGAAAGAAGAAAGAACAAGAAGAAAAAAGATGAAGAAGAAGTAGAAGGAAAGAAGAAGTAGAAGGAAGAAGAAGGAGAAGAAGAAGAAGAAGAAAGAAGAAGAAGAAGAAGAAAGAAGAGAAGAAGAAGAAGAAGAAGAAGGAGAAGGAGAAGAAGAAGAAGGAGGAGAAGAGAAGGAAGGAGAAGGAGAAGAAGGAGGAGAGAAGGAGAAGAAGAAGAAGAGAAGAAGAAGAAGAAGAAGAAGAAGAAGAAGAAGAAGAAGAAGAAGAAGAAGAAAGAAGAAGAAGAAGAAGAAGAAGAAGAAGAAGAAGGAAAGAAGAAGAAGAAGAAAGAAAAGAAGAAAAAAGAAGAAAGGACAAAAAGAAGAAGACAGAAGCAGAAAGAAGAAGGAAAGAGAAGAAGAAAGAAGAAGTAGTAGTAGTAGTAGTAGTATCTGTGAGGAATATGTAGCCCAAACATATTCCTAGAAATCCAAGCCATATAATAATACAGAAGGTGATAGTCAACAAGAACCCATGGATTATTATTATTAATAATAATAATAATGTTATAACCACTATTGTTAATATCATTAATATTATCAATATTATTATTGTTAATATTATTTCATCTCAAATTACTGTTATAATAATACTTCCAAAATTAGTTTTCTAAAAGTAATAAGTATATATTGACAAGAACTTATACAAAGCTTATAAAAAGAAGGAAAAAAGAGAGGGAGAGAGAAATGTTACTTAGATCTCTCATGTTCATGACTGATTTTTTCACAGAAATTTTGAACTTACTTTTGAAGAAGCTGAGGTGATGTTCAGTTTTGTTGGCTTTTATTTTTTGTACATTTAGAAAGAGCTGTCATAGTTCCATAAACTCATGTTTCAAAGACCATAGCTGCAAATGTGTAACCCAGGTCTAGGGGCACGGTGAGCTTTCAATATATGTAAATGAAAGAAGTTAACATATTCATGTTATTGTCTTGGTCCTGGAAGAGAAATTATGATTCCTTTGCACTCTGGAGAAGCGCTCCAAATCTGTAATAGATATGATTAAAGCAGGCAGAAAGAGATTGCAGGGCAATTTGCTTATCAGCGAGGTGGCTGCACCACAGATACATAGATAAGGAAAAAAAACCCTGTTTAGAATAAAAGAATTCTGATATTTCATCCTACTTGAATTGCTGCACACAATGTGAATGGAAGCCATTCCATCACATTTTCTGAGTATGAATACATTTCACTGACTGCTTATTTTTATTTTTTCCCCATTTTCACCTCTTTCTGTACCTCTGGGAAACAGGAATGAATAGGTACTAAAATTACATGAGGCTGTTCTTCTATACAAGCAAAATTTGTTTAAAAAAAAAAAGAAATCTTGGGTTTTCAACAGAGCTGCAAAGAGCAGACACCAAATCTGTAAATCGACCCTCTTATCTAAATGGTTTGGATTTGGGAATCACAGAATCACAGAATGTTAGGGGCTGGAAGGGACCTCAAAAGATCATCCAGTCCAACCCCCTGCCAGAGCAGGATCACCTAGAACAGATCACACAGGAATGCATCCAGATGGGTTTTTGTAGTAGTTTGGGCTGGGTACCCTCTGCTACCTGGGGTGCTTTCTGTGTCCAGAAGTCCAGCCCAGAGGGGTGGACACAGGAAACTAGGTATTTCATGCCATAATTCTCTGTGCCACTCTAAGATCCAGCGCAGGGTCTGGCACTTCCTCTTTCCTCTCTCTCCGCCACCTGGTAACTGGGGGAGATGCCTCCCGGCCTTGGGCCAGGCTAGGCCCAAGGCTGGGGGGCATGGGCAGACTCAGATCTGGCCAGCTGAGACTAGCCTAGCAGTGGAGTTGGGGGGGGGGGGGAGAGAAGAAGGAGCCCTGGGGGGGTCTTGGGTGTACCCTCAGGTGGTGATGGGATATCTCTGGTTGTGTCTTTGAGATTTCTTTTGTCACTGCGTTTCTGGCTCTCTGTACACAGTCACCGCCTTCCATTTAAACTTTCCACCACTTTTGCAATCCGTTTGTCTGAGTCGTTATTTCTGCTCCAGGGAGGCAGGGGGTGGTGGGGTCTGCCTCAACCCATTACAGTTTTGAATATCTCCACAGAGGGAGACTCCACAAACCCCCTGGGCAGCCTGTGCCAGTGTTCTGTCACTTTCACAGGGAAAAATTCTTCCTCATGTTCACATGGAACTTCCTATGCCTCAACTTCCACCATTGCCCTTTGTCCTGTCATTGGGCATCACCCAGCAGAGCCTGGCTCCATCCTCTGGCACTCACCCTGCACATCTTATCAACATGAATGAGGTTACCTCTCAGGCTCCTCCTCTCCAAGCTACAGAGCCCTCAGCTCCTCAGGCTCTCCTCATAAGGAAAATGTTCTACTCCCCTAATCATCTTTGTGGCTCTGTGCTGGACTCTTTCAAGCAGTTCTCTGAGGTCCTTCCTGAACTGAGAGGCCCAGAACTGAACGCAATTCTTGACTTTTTTTTGCAAGAAAATCTGAACTTGGGAAGCTGTTAGGCTTATTCAACTTTGAAAGTTTAAATAATTAAAAAAAAAAAAAAAACTCTTTGTTGAAGAAAAATGTCTTTTAACTATTTTAAGGACTTTGCAATTATGGCCCCAATATGACTTCATTAATATCTGATATTGCAAATCAATGTCAGTTTGGCTAGTGTCCAGTGTAATGTCAGGAACACAGGTCAATAAGAGACAAGCAGCTAGCAATATCTAGCTGTCATAGGGTTACATTTCGGAGCCTCATCAAGAATTTACACCATCAGAATGAAACTAAGCATCTGAATTTAGTTCACTGTTCAGATGTGCCTCTTCACTCTGTAGGCCTAGCTGCAAGACCAAGCTAACACCTTCATGGATAAATTCAACAACAGAAGCTCAACTTCGGGAATAATTCTGAGCTCACAGAATAGGTTGACAACCCTCTGTGAACTTCCAAAAGTTTAATAATCATAGAATGATAGAATCAACCAGGTTGCAAACAGAGATCATCAAGCACAACCTATTACATAATATCTACTACCTCGTGACAACTAAATCATGGCTGTAAGTGCCACATCCAATCCTTTCTTGATCACTTCCAGGAATGGGGACTCCACCTCCTCCCTTGGCAGCACATTCCAATGGCCAATCTTTCTTTCTGTTAAGAAGTTTCTCCTCACCTCCAGCCTAAACTTTCACTGGTGCAGCTTGTGACTGTGTCCTCTTGTTCTGGTGCTGATTGCCTGGGACAAGAGACCAACCCCCCCCCTAGCTACGACCTCCTTTCAGGTAGTTGTAGAGAGCAATAAGGTCTCCCCTGAGCCTCCTCTTCTCCAGGCTAAACAACCCCAGCTCCCTCAGCCTCTCCTCAGAGGGCTATGCTCCAGACCTCTCCCCAGCCTTGTTGCCCTTCTCTGGACACGTTCAAGTGTCTCGATGTCCTTCTCAAATTGATGAGCCCAGAACTGGACACAGGACTCAAGGTGTGGCCTAACCAGTGCCGAGTACAGGGGCATAATGACTTCCCTGCTCCTGCTGGCCACACTATTCCTAATGCAGGCCAGGGTGCCATTGGCCTTTTTGGCCCCCTGGGCACACTGCTGGCTTATCTCAGCTACTGTCAACCGTTACCCCCAGGTCCATCTCTGCCTGGCTGCTCTGCAGCCACCCTGACCCCAGCCTGTAACACTGCATGGGGTTAGTGTGGCCAAAGTATAGCACCTGGCACTTGGACTTGTTAAATGCCATCCTGTTGGACTCCACCCATCTGTCCAGCCTGTCAGGGTCGCTCTGGTATGGAATGATACCTTTTAATATGAACTGACTCCTCGCTATGACAGTCTTCAGAAATCTATCTTGGTTTTGGGAAATGTTAAGTCCTGCAGCTAGAGAAGAAGCATTCATTAGAGCTTTCTAACTGGGGACAAAAAAAGAATCCATATAGAGATATCCATTTTCTTGTGACCTTTAGTTACAAATGTAGAGGAAGTCCCTCGACAAGTTGCTTGGCAGGACAGTTCATGGAAACTTGACCTCACTGCTGCTCTGCCTTAAAAACCTGTCCTGAAAATAAGAACACTAAAAGCTTCTGTGGTTGGTTTGTTCACATTATCTAAATTATAGTGCAAAAGAAATGAAAAGAACAAAAAGGGGGGGGAAATTGAAAAAAAGTATCCTCATGGTAATATCTAATTGCAGTTACAGAAGCCATAAGCAATGATTTCTATCTTTATTAAAGCATCCTCTTTTGTCTTATTTTCATTTCTTTTTCTGTTTTCTTTCTTTTTCCTTTTCCATTTCTTTCCTTTCTTTTGTTTCCCCCTTTCTCTTATTTCTTTTTTTGTTGTCCCTTTCCAAATAGCACAGTAGTCATGACGTTTCACTGAGCTTGGGGGAGGTCTCTCTCTTAAAAAGCAGTATTAGTTGTCAACACAGACAGAAACTATGCCCTTATTTTCCTCTGTTTCACAGAGCAGGAATTTTTTTGCTCTTTTTCTCTCCAAACACTTCATTTGAGACACCTGTGGCCTCTAATGGATGGTTATGTGTGCCCCTGAAGTGTGCAGATGTTTTGCTATAGTTCCAGCTTCTGCAGCAGATGAGGAAGATGGGGCAGATTTTCCCAGAGAGCCTGGGCTACAATTCCACAGAGCCTCTGGTGAAGTACTCAGTCAAACCCTGCAAGGACACAAACCAAGAGGATGAGCTTCAGTTTGAAGAGAAAAAAAAGAAAAGAGCTGTAAAGTGCCCTGTTTGCAATGTGATCTAAAACATTGGAGATCTTTTGCTGAAATGTTGCTGTAATCCCAGCATGGATTTAGAAGGGGCAGGTCCTGCCTGATCTCCTTCTATGACAAGGTGACCACCTGGTGGATGTGGGGAGGCCTGTGGATGTAGTCTGCCTGGACTTCAGCAAGGCCTTTGACACCATCCCCCACAGCAAACTCCTGGCCAAGCTGGCAGCCCACAGCCTGGACAGCAGCACTCTGAGCTGGGTTAGGAAATGGCTGGAGAGATGAGCCCAGAGAGTAGTGGTGAATGGTGCCACATCCAGCTGGCAGCCAGCAGTAGTGGTGCCCCCCAGGGATCAGTGCTGGGCCCCATCCTGCTCAATATCTTTATTGATGATCTGGATGAGGGCATTGAGTCCATCATCAGTAAATTTGCAGATGACACCAAGTTGATAGGAGGTGTTGGTCTGTTAGAGTGTAGGAGAGCTTTGCAGAGGGACCTTGACTGACTGGGCAGATGGGCAGAGTTCAGCAGCATGAGATTTAACACATTTAAGTGCCAGGTTTTGCACATTGGCCACAACAACCCCATGCAGCTGCTACAGGCTGGGGACAGAGTGGCTGGAGAGCAGCCAGGCAGAAAGGGACCTGGGGGTAATGGTTGACATCAGCTGAACACGAGCCAGCAGTTTGCCCAGGTGGCCAAGGCTGCCAATGGTATCCTGGCCTGGATCAGGAACAGTGTGGCCAGCAGGAGCAGGGAAGTCATTCTGCCCTGTACTCAACACTGGTTAGGCCACACCTTGAGTCCAGTGTCCAGTTCTAGGCTCCTCAATTCAAGAAAGATGTTGAGATGCTGGAATGTGTCCAGAGAAGGCAAAAAAGATGGTGAGGGCGTTGGAGCATAGCCCTATGAGGAGAGGCTGAGGGAGCTGGGGTTGTTTAGCCTGGAGAAGAGGAGGCTCAGGGGAGACCTTATTGCTGTCTACAACTACCTGAAGGAAGATTGTAGCCAGGTGGAGGGTGGTCTCTTCTCCCAGACAACCAGCAACAGAACAAGATGATGCAGTCAGTCTCAAGCAGCACCAGGGGAAGTTTAGGCTGGGTGTGAGGAAGCATTTCGTCACAGAAAGAGAGATTGGCCATTGGAATGTGCTGCCCAGGGAGGTAGTGGGGTTTACATTTTGGAGGTGTTCAATAAAAGCTTGGATAAGGCACATAGTGCCATGGTTTAGTTGATTAGATAAGGCTGGGTGATCACTTGGACTTGATGATCTTGGAGGTTTCTTCCAACCTGGTTGGTTGATTCTGTGTGTAATTTAAGGGGACTTCAGCAAGGCTGCTGCTTGCTAACTGATGATGCAGATCCATTATTCTGATAGTACTCATGGTGACACTGACTAAAAATGTCTTACAATAGCAAAATGATTTATTAAAAAAATAATTCATTGTGAAAAGTTTTGGTCTCCTAGAAGTACAGTCTGGAGAAGAGAAGGCTCCAGGAGACCTAATTGTGGCCTTCCAGTATCTGAAAGCTGGAGAGGGAGCTTTTAGGGTGTCAGGGAGTGATAGGGAGAATGGAGCAAAAGCAGAAATGGAAGATTCAGATTGGATGTTAGGAAGAGTTCTTCCCCATGAGGGTAGAGAGACACTGGCACAGGTTGCCCAGGGAGGTGGTGGAAGCCTCATCCCTGGAGGTTTTGAAGGCCAGGCTGGATGTAGTTCTGAGCAACCTGATGTAGTGTGACATGTCCCTGCCCATGTCAGGGAATTTGGAGCTAGATGATCCTTGAGGTCCCTTCCAACCCTAACAATTCTATGATTTTCTGATCCTAAACAAATCCTTATGAGAGTTTCCTGATGCTTGCTGCAATGCCATGAAATGATGAACCCTTCACTGCTTACTGACACAAATCAGTGCTTCCTTACAGCTGCACTTGCTGTGAAAGGCTGCTAGCACTGTATGCACTTGCATTTTTTTAAAGATAGCTTTCATTACGCTACTTTTGAGACATTCATTTTTTAGGGAGGGCTGTAGTTATTTAATTTGCAGTGGGATGTTCGTACTAAATCAGACCTATCGCTCTTCACTTCAAATTGTCTTAGAACTTTATGCCCATGTTGAGTCTACTGATAGGCTACCTTTTATTTTTAAGTCACCTCATGCTTCATCATGAGTGAAGCTGTTCTTTGGTTAAAGATCAAAACATCATCTCCTCTGACTTCCTTGCTTGCTTCTACTGACATTTCCTTATATTTTTCCTGACAGTGCAGAGAGAGCACTGTTGGCAAGTTTGCTGATGACACCGAACTGGATGGAGTGGCTGACACAGGAGGGTCGTGCTGACATTCAGCCAGAACTGGACAGGCTGAGGGTCGGGCAGAGAGAAATGGAATGAAATTCAACAAGAGCAAGGGTAGAGTTTTGCACCTGGGAAATAACAACCCCAGGTATCAGTATAGGTTGGGGACTGACCTGTTGGAGAGCAGCGAAGGGGAAAAGGACCTGGGGGTCCTAGTGGATGGAAGGTTGACCATGAGCCAGCAATGTGGCCAAGATGGCCAATGGCATCCTGGGGTGGATTAGAAGGGCTGTGGTGAGTAGCTCAAGAGGGGTTCTCCTCCCCCTCTACTCTGCCCTGGTGAGGCTGCATCTGGAATATTGTGTGCAGTCCTGGGCCTCTCAGTTCAAGAAGGACCTCAGGGAACTCCTTGAAGGAGTCCATCACAGATCCACAAAGATGATTAGGGGAGTGGAACATCTTCCTTACAAGGAGAGCCTGAGGGAGCTGAGGGCTCTGTAGCTTGGAGAGGAGGAGCCTGAGAGGTGACCTCATTCATGTTGACAAAGATGTAAAAAATGAGGGACAAGAGGATGGAGCCAGGCTCTGCTGGGTGATGCCCAATGACAGCACAAGGGGCAACAGTGGAAGCTGAGGCATAGGAAGTTCCATGTGAACATGAGGAAGAATTTTTTCTTGTTAGGGTGACAGAAGACTGGAAGAAGCTGCTCAGGTGGTTTGTGTAGTCTCCCTCTATGGATACATTTCAGTGTGATCTCCTCTAGGTGATTCTGCTCTGGCAGGGGGGTTGGACTGGAGGACCTTTTGAGGTCCCTTCTGGCCCCTGGCATTCTCTGATTCTGTGATAATCTCCAAATCCTCATGCTGGATGGTGGTTCAAACTACTTGTCCCCTCCTGTGATGACAAATGTAATCAGTTCTTGTATTAGCTCCACAGGTTTTGGAAGAGAAACAGGAGGCTCATGCGTTATCATTATTGAACCCTCTCACAGATTGAGCTAGGGAATTACAAAACCAGACTGATTTCACGGAGTAGTTAAGTAATTAAAAGGCTAAAAATTACTGCTTTCAACTGGCAGAGTTACTATGCTTCTTTTCAGTGGGCAGGCTGAATTTGTTTACAGCAGGTGGTCACATGGATTCAAGTGTTAAACTGTGAAGATTAATCCTCTCTACTGTGTTATGCAGTTTCTCAGTGTGTGCTTCAAAACCTTTAGTTACAAAGTAAATAAACCTAGCAAGATAGAGGTACATACATACATGTATGAATATATATAAGAGAAAAATAGGCTATTTCTTACCTTTTTTCCCAAAGGGCAAAATTAAATCCCTCAATAGACTGAGAAATCATATTTACTGCTGTGATTACATCTACATGTTGGATTACAAGATCTGAATCACAGAATGACAGAACACAGCTTAGAAAAATCACAGCCTGGGAGATCATCAAATCCAACCTATCACCCAACACCATCTAATCAACTAAACCATGGCACTCAGTGCCTCATCCAGTCTCTTTTTAAACACTTCCAGTGATGGTGACTCCAGCACCTCCCTGGCAGCACATTCCAATGGGCAATCACTCTTTCTGGGAAGAATTTAATCCTAACATCTAGCCTAAACTTCCCCTGCTGCAGCTTGAGACTGTGTCCTCTTGTTCTGGTGCTGGTTGCTTCAGAGAACAGGCAACCCCCACCTGTCTACAACCTCCCTTCAGGTAGTTGTAGAGAGCAATAAGGTCTCCCCTGAGCCTCCTCTTCTCCAGCCTAAACGCTCCCAGCTCCGTCAGCCTCTCCTCATAGGGATTGTGTTCCAAACCCCTCCCCAGCTTCATCGCCCTTCTCTGGACACGTTCCAGCATCTCAACATCTTTCCTAAACTTAGGAGCCCAGAACTGGACACAGAACTCAAGGTGTGGCCTAACCAGTGCCGAGTACAGGGTCACAATGACTACCCTGCTCCTGCTGGCCACACTATTCCTGATCCAGGCAAGGATGCCATTGGCCTTCTTGGCCACCTGGGCACACTGCTGGCTCATATTCAGGCGACTGTCAACCTGTACCCCCAGGTCCCTTTCTACCTGACTTCTCTGAAGCCACTCTGTCCCCAGCCTGTAGAGCTCAATGGGGTTGTGGTGGCCAGAGTGTAGAACCTGGCACTTAGGTGTGTTAAATCTCATGCTCTTTGATTCTGCCCATCTGTCCAGCCTGTCAAGGTCCCTCTGCAGAGCTCTCCTACCCTCTAAGAGATCAACACCTCCTCCCCAAATGGTGTCATCTGCAAATTTACTGATGATGGACTCAATGCCCTCATCCAGATCGTCAATAAAGATATTGAACAGGATGGGGCCCAGCACTGATCCCTGGGGCACACCACTAGTGACAGGCCGCCAGCCTGGACTATGCAAAGGGATGCAGATAAATATTTTTAATGGAAGTTTCTAAAGCATATTTCCAGGTTTAACACTTACCTACTTATTCTGAATTGGGTTTTTTACTCTCTATTGCCTTTCTTGGGATACCCCAGTATTCTAATCTAAGATACTTTGGAATAGATTTATGACTGTAAAAGCTTGTATCAAGAGTTACTTGCAGGATGCAAGCATAATCTTTTGGCCATGCAGAACCTGGGCAAACAAGTTCTTGCACCTTCTTATGAAAGCATTAGTGCAGCCATTTGCAACCATGTAAGTCGGTTACCTGATAACCCACACATTCTCTTGTTAGCTTTCTTGCAGTATTGTCAGACCAACTGGGAGGCTTGGCTCAGACACCTGAAGTCTGTGAGGCCATTCAGAGACTTGGACAGACTAAGAGCTGAGCAGAAAGGAATCTAATGAGGTTCAACAAGGATAAGTGCAGAGTCCTGCACCTGGGAAGCAAGAATAAACTGCACCAGTACAGGTTGGGAGGTGATCTGCTGAAGAGAAGCCCCATGGAGAGGGACCGAGGAATGCTGCTGGATAACGAGTTCTACATGGGATAGCAATGTGCCCTGGTGACCAAGGCGGCCAGTGGGATCCTGGGGTGCATTCAGAGGAGTGTGTCCAGCGGATCCAGGGAGGTTCTGCCCTGTGAGACCTCACCTGAAATATTGCATCCAGTTTTGGGCTCCCCAGTTCAAGAGGGACAGGGATCTGCAGGAGAAAGTCCAACAGAGAGCTACCAGGATGATTAAGGGACTGGAGCACTGCCTGATGAGGAGAGGCTGAGTGCCCTGGGGCTGTGTTTAGTCTGGAGAAGAGAAGACTGAGAGGGAATTTAATCAATGTTTCTAAATACCTGAGGGCTGGGTGCCAAGAGGGAGGGGAGAGGCTCTGCTCAGTTGCACACTGGGATAGGACCAGGGGCAATGGAGAAGAACTACAGCACAGGAGGTTCCACCTCAACATGAGGAAGAACTCTTCACTGTGAGGGTCACAGAGCACTGGAACAGGCTGCCCAGGGAGGTTTGTAGAGTCTGATTCTCTGGAGACTTTCCAGACCAATCTGGATGTGTTCCTGTGTGACCTGTACTAGATTGCATGGTCTGCTCTGGCAGGGGCTTCAGACTCCATTACCTCTGGAGGTCCCTTCCAACCCCTAACATTCTGTGATCTTATGTGATCCTGTGATGATGAAGATTAACAAGTTGCTTATTTGCTTAAAGCAGCTATATTAACTATGTTAATTTATCATTGTCAAACTTGTGATCTTTACAAGAGAAAAAGTACTCTAATTGTAGCTATGCTTTTCAGCTCCATTCCCTTTCTGTTTAGTTCAGTTTTTGGTTTTAGTTTCTTTAAAATAATTGTTTTTGGTTTTCTCTTTTCTCTCCTCAATGAAATGTTGACATCTTGTCAAAATGACACAAAATTCAGAACTAAATGTGATCCTGGGAAACTTTGAATAAGCTAATGAAAGAGTGGGTCTGGTTTTCCCCAGGCAAAAACTTTAGTGTCCTAGGCTGTCACTCTTGGATTCTGTGGTGGAAAAGTGGGAATGGTCAGGCCAAAACATTTCTGGCAATATCTTTTATTTATCAGCAGCTGTATTTTGCTAACAATTAATAACTCTGTCACTAAGGCTGTGTTGCAATGCTGAAGATTTAGTACCAACCATTTTGACAGGTTATTACAGGTATCTATAGGACAATATTTTTGTCTGTGTCTTTTGTGTAGCAAATCCCTGGAAATAGGGTGATGTGTTTTAGTTTTGTAAATATATATATATAATTATTGATTTGCATCTACCTAAAAGAAAATTTAGTTTACTAGTCAAGTACTGAAACAAAGAAATATATTAAATTTATGATGTCTTTCCCAGCCTAATTCTGCCATCTTATGCATATATATCACAAAAAATATTCACTGAAGAGTGGCCTTCCAGTATCTGAAGGGGAGCTACAAGAAAGCTAGGGAGGGACCTTTTAGGGTGTCAGGCAATAATAGGACTGGGGGGAATGGAACAAAACTAGAAATGGGTAGATTCAGATTGGATGTTAGGAAGAAATTCTTCCCATGAGGATGGTGAGACAGTGGAACAGGTTGCCCAGGGAGGTTGTGGAAGCCTCATCCCTGGAGGTTTTGAAGGCCAGGCTGGATGTGGCTCTGAGCAACCTGATGTAGCTGGAATGTGTCCAGAGAAGGGCAACAAATTTGGTGAGGCGTTTGGAAGACAAGCCCTATGAGGAAAGGCTGAGGGAGCTGGGGCTGCTTAGCCTGGAGAAGAGGAGACTCAGGGGTGACCTTCTTGCTCTCTACAACTACCTGAAGGGAGGTTGTAGCCAGGCAGAGATTGGTCTCTTCTCCCAGGCAGCCAGTACCAGAACCAGAGCACACAGTCTCAGGCTGTACCAGGGGAGGATTAGGCTGGAGGTTAGGAAGAAGTTCTGTACAGAGAGAGTGATTGCCCATTGGAATGGGCTGCCTGTGGAGGTGGTGGAGTCGCCGTCACTGGAGGTGTTCAGGAGGAGACTTGATGGGGGCTTGGTGCCATGGTTTAGTTGTTTATGTGGGTTGGATTGGTTGATGGGTTGGACGTGATGATCTTGAAGGTCTCTTCCAACCTGGTGTATTGTATTGTATTGTATTGTATTGTATTGTATTGTATTGTAGTGTGAGGTATCCCTGCCCATGGCAGGGAGGTTGGAGCTAGATGCTCCTTCCAACCCTAACAATTCTATGATTCCGTGATTGTTTTGTGCCACAAGACTTGTATATCTAATGTGCAAGGCATTCAATTTTATTTTTCTTCCTTCAAGTACTTGGTTTCTTAGACAAAGCAGCATTATGTTTGGTTAATCTGTGCAACTCTTTCAGGGAGCTCTGCATGTCAATTCCCCTCCTTCTCGCTACTGAGAGGTGGAGATTTGTTCCTTCATTTGTTATTTCCTACCCTTTGCCTGATGGAAGGAGCAATATAAGTTGTCTCAGTGCCTGTCTGGAAAGTGGTGTTACAACCAAACTCCTGAGAAAGTGAAAATAGCCTCTGACAGTTGACACATGACAAAAAAGAGGAGGGCTTAGGCTTGTCAGCCTGGACAAAACTACTCCCAGATTGTCAAGAGCAAAAGGAGAACAATAGCTCTGCACCAATATCACTGCTGCTAAGTAATTAATGGAGTGTATATGGCTAAGAAGCCACTGCAGAAAAGTTCCATTAAAAATTTGTTGAGATGGGTGCCAAATTTCACTATTTTATTACAGAATCAAATGCAGGATTTGTCAAGAATCCCATTCCATCTCTATACTATGACACCTCTGCAATACCTAATTATCCACCAGAGATTTGCATTCTGAGTATTTCATTGGCTTTGTCCAGTATGGGCACAACAGAACTGTTATTGTATGGTGAATAGGCATAGTTCATCAGCACGGCCAATGGTCTGAGTCTGATGCTTGGTTTAAGGAGGCCTTATTTTCTAGGGATGATTACTTCTGAGGATGTTTCAGCCTGGAGGCTGAGGGAGACTTGTTGTTTTTTGAACACTCCCCTGTTCATAAAATCATAGAATCAATAAGGTTGGAAAAGACCTCAAAGATCATCAAGTCCAACCTGTCAACCAAGACCTCATGACTACTAAACCATAGCTTCAAGTGCCACATCCAATCCCCTCTTGAACACCTCCAGGGATGGTGACTCCACCACCTCCCTGGGCAGCACATTCCAATGCCTAACAACTCTCTCGGTGAAGAACTTTCTCCTCACCTCGATTCTAAACTTCCCTTGGTGCAGCTTGAGACTGTCTTCTTGTTCGGGTGCTGGTTGTCTGAGAGAAGAGACCAGCCCCCACCTGGCTACAACCTCCCTTCAGGTAGTTGTAGAGAGCAATAAGGTCTCCCCTGAGCCTCCTCTTCTCCAGGCTAAACAATCCCAGCTCCCTCAGCCTCTCCTCATAGGGCTTGTGCTCGAGGCCTCTCACCAGCTTTGCTGCCTTTTTCTGGACACGTTCAAGAGTCTCAATTTCCTTCTTAAATTGAGGGGCCCAGAACTGGACACAGTATTCAAGGTGTGGCCTAACCAGTTGTGAAATTAAAGGCACAAATGAGGCCAAATACCAAAACCAAGGCTATTTATTAACAGAAAGAGTGTGAGAGAGAGAGGAAAAATGGAGAAAGAGGGAGTGAGCAGAAGAGCAGGAAAAGAACTATATTACCACCCACCCCTGACACATGACGCTTTGGCTACGTGCTGCTGCTTTGGCTTGGCTTGTCATCCTTGTTGGCTTGTGCTGTCCTCCACTCGAGGAGGTGAGGGAGAGATCCCAAAGTCCAAGTCTTTCTCTGAGCAGCCTCCAACATGTGATGTCTTCAGTAAAGACGTCGTCATCTTTTCTTCATGGTGAAGAGAGTGTTGCTTTCAGGCTGGATTGTTCATGGTGATGTTTTCTCTCCGTGTTTGAGCTGCCAAGGCTCAGTCCTTTATTCAGATACTGGCATCTCCCCCTGGCCCACAACCCAGTCACATTAATGCATATGTGACTGCCAGGTGTGCCATCAGTAGGCAGAGCTGACCCAACAGGCAGATCCTTCACAGCAGTCTTTTGTTGGACATTCCAGAGAGTCTTTTCACCATCCCCTCTCTGGGTAGCTGTTGTCTGGGCAGGAGCAAAGGTGATTTTATCTTTGTTGATTCATATCAGGAGAGACAATTTTTAGACTGTTACAGAGGGCTGGTGGCATTATTATGTCAGGGGACTGTATAAAATCTGCCTTTTAAATTATTTGACCTGTTGACCTTTTTTTGGTATTTTTTTATTTCAGTCTGAAGACAGCCTTCTAGCTGTCAGAGTGAGGAAAGAAAGAAAGGCTAGTTAAGAGAGTGACCATAAAGCACTACCTTTCTGTCTCTTTCTCTGTCTCTCTCTGTCTCATTTCTATCTCTATAACTATATCTATGTCTATCTCTATATCCATGTCTATTGCTCTCTCTCACCTCTATCTCTATCTCTATCTCTATCTCTATCTCTATCTCTATCTCTATCTCTATCTCTGTCTCTATCTCTATCTCTATCTCTATCTCTATCTCTATCTCTATCTCTATCTCTATCTCTATCTCTATCTCTATCTCTCTCACCTCTATCTCTATCTCTCTCTCTCACCTCTATCTCTATCTCTATCTCTATCTCTATCTCTATCTCTATCTCTATCTCTATCTCTATCTCTATCTCTATCTCTATCTCTATATGTTGCTCTATATCTCTCTCTCACCTCTATCTCTATCTCTATCTCTATCTCTATATCTCTATCTCTATCTCTATCTCTATCTCTATCTCTATATCTCCATATGTTGCTCTATATCTCTCTCTCACCTCTATCTCTATCTCTATCTCTATCTCTATCTCTATCTCTATCTCTATCTCTATCTCTATCTCTCTCTCTCACCTCTATCTCTATCTCTATCTCTATCTCTATCTCTATCTCTATCTCTATCTCTATCTCTATCTCTATCTCTCACCTCTATCTCTATCTCTATCTCTATCTCTATCTCTATCTCTATCTCTCTATCTCTATCTCTATCTCTATCTCTATCTCCATCTCCATCTCTATCTCTATCTCTCTTTATGTCTATCTCTCACCTCTATCTCTATCATCTCTATCTCTATCTGTCTCTCTCTCTCTCACCTCTATCTCTATCTCTATCTCTATCTCTATAACTATGTCTCTATATCTGTGTCTATCTCTCTCTCTCCACTCTATCTCTATCTCTCACCTCCCTCTCTCTCTCTCTCTTTATCTCTATCTCTATCTCTATCTCTATCTCTATCTCTATCTCTATCTCTATCTCTATCTCTATCTCATCTCTGTCTCTATCTATATCCATACGTATAAAGGTGGACTATAGCCAAATTACTTTGTGATAAGGTTATGCTACATTCGATGTCTTTTCTCCTTCCGTGATGTGTTTATATAAGCCTTTAGGATATTAAAATATGTTTTGAACCTTGGATCATAATGCAAAAAAAAACCCCCACAACATTAGACTTTCTCCAAGAGTGTTGGCTTGGAGCAATAAAGAGACCATATATAAATAAACCTCCAAAAGAAATTTATTGATAGACAATTCTTACAAATACAGAAGGCCTTGTATGCAACAGCTGAAGCAGGGAAGAATTTCCGGCTCACAGATGACTGCACTCAAAAGAATGTAACAAAACAGGGCACTACCTTTTCTTGATGAGTAAAATTTTTTAATTTGCCTTCGAGAACTATATGATGTTGGCTTTCAGCAAAAGCTGTGTAATGGATTGCATGCAATCAGTGTGTTTTTTCCAAGAATGCTCCTCAATAGTAGAAGCAGCACACTTCTGTTCTTGACAGAGTGCAAGAACACATTGACCTAGTCCTGACCTAAAATGGATCATTGCCTCTAGTCCTGAAGAATACTTCCTATTCATTTGCTCTTATCATAGCAAAGGAAACAAACCAACCACTAAAAAACAAACCAATTGCATCAAAAAGACCCCAACCATACCCAGAAAAAATAAACACAAAACCAAACCAAATCACAGAATCACCAAGGGTGAAGAGACCTCAAAGATCATCAATTCCAACCTGCCACCACAGACCTCATGACTAAACCTGGCACCAATGCCACGTCCAATCCCTCTTTGAACACCTCCAGGGAAGGCAACTCCACCACCACCCTGGGCAGCCCATTCCAATGCCTAACAACTCTCTCAGTGAAGAACTTTCTCCTCACCTCCCAGCCTAAACTTTCCCCTGGTGCAGCTTGAGCCTGTTCCTCTTGTTCTGGGCTGGTTGCTAGAGAGAAGAGACCACCCCTTCCTGGCTACAGCCACCCTTCAGGAGTTGTAGACAGCAAATAAGGTGTCCCTTAGCCTTCTCTTCTCCAGGCTAAACAACCCAGCTCCCTCAGCCTCTCCTCATAGGCTTGTGCTCAAGGCCTCTCCCCACCTCATTGCCCTTCTTGATATGTTCTCAATGTCCTTCCTAAACTGAGGGCCCAGAACTGGACACAGTACTCAAGGTGTGGCTAACCAGTGCAGAGCACACCCCCACCCCCTGAAAAAAA